>CM055279.1:4323391-4528346 GCA_029237695.1 Conchocele bisecta
ATGGATTGGTGGGAGTGTGAACATTTTTACATTATGCACTCCTGCATGGTTGTGATGTATACCAAGTATGAAGAGAATCGGCCAAAAACTGTAGAAATAGTTCACCGGACAAGGAAAAAATAATATTTTCAGAGTCGAAAAAGGGGCATAACTGTGGATGGATCAGTGGGACAGCAAAAATGTTTATGTTACACACTCCTGCACTTGATGGTAGGGCTGTATACCGAATATGAAGAGAATCGGCCAAAAAGTAGAAGTAGCTGGCTGACAAGGAAAATTGTCTACCGATAGACGGACGGACGGACGGACGGACAGACGGATGGATAGGGTAAATACAATTATGCCACCGACAACTATCGTTGTGGTGGCATAATAATGACAGAATGAAAATAAATTTGTCAGATTGTATTATTTATTTAAAAGTGTTTAACGGCCTATCAACAGCTAAGGTCATTTTATGCCAAGTTAATTGGGTCGAATCCTATATTTCACCTGCTGTGATGGGGAGAAAGTCCCAAAATCATAATTGAATATTAGGAGGTCCCCAGGGTGTCCGGTTTAGCGAGGCTTCACTGTAAATCAGGCATTTGATTATTCCGAGCCATAGTTGTGTGCTATACGATCACGAACAGACATTATCACCCATCAAAATTATGATCACATAAATTTCTTGTTGTCCGGTCTTACCTGTCCAGCTGTGTCTTTAATCTTCTCCAGCAGGTAGCTGCCGTCAGTGTCCTTGAACTTCATGATGTCACGGGTGATCTCGATCAGGAACGAGTCCAGCTCCGTCTTGTTCCAATCCTCAAACACCTGTAGCCGATTTCACCAAAATTGCAAAGCATACTTATCGAGGTAAGTATACTTTGTGGGAGTAATCATTTATTTTTCACGAAATGCATTATTTCATATAGAACTAACGACTGCATATATTTCATGTTTAAAAGTATGCAGAATTGGTATACTGAATGTATTACATTATCACAGCCAAAATGGCTGTGATAATGTAATAAATTCAGTAGACACTGTTCTCATGGATTCGTGCCCCTAAGCATTCATATTGTGTTCTGTATTGTGTTCTAATCAATTCCTGAAAATGCATACATGAACATAAAGTTCAAACACTTGACTATGAGTACACATAAGGAATTCACGAAAATTGTTGTTTATGCAAGTCTTGGCGTCCCTAGAAATAACCAACTCAAGTCAGCTAATTGATATTGAAACTTGTCACATCAGGTTCGTGTCCTACAACATTTTGCACATTTGAGTGACATTCCTTGATCACACATACAATAAAGGAGTGTTGCTGCCTAGGTGCATCAAATTGAAATATGGTGAAGTCCAGATTCACCTAGAAATCAACATATATCACATTTTATGCATAATTTGCGAACAGACCCTCAAGGAAGTAGGTAGAAAAATCACAAAATAGGTGGTAAATCACAATTGTATGTAACTGTAACTTAGAAAACCTTGGGAAACAACTTAAAATACCTTTTTAAAATAATTTTCAATTAACACTATTCTTAGAATATGCTTATTCACTTGTTTTCTAGGGGCACAAATCCGTGAGAATTGGGGCTATAATAAAAATTAATACATTTATCCTAAAATTGAAAATTTCTCCCTCAAAGTGTACTTAGCAAGATAAGTGTATTTTGCAATTTTTGTGACATCTGCTACTGGACAAGTATATTGATACATGTAGATTGGGGTTCATTCACGAGCTAACTGTAGGACGTGAGCACGGGCTCTCGAATACAGCCAGTCGACAAACAAAAATTCAATGCGAACTTGAAAACATTAACTCAAACATATTGGTTGGATAAAATAAATGAGCCCAACTTTCAAATTGCCATATGTATGATTTATCCCGTCAACACAGCGCGTATGTGCCGTGAAACACGGTGCGTATGTGCCGTCAACACAGTGCGTATGTGCCGTGAAACACGGT
The DNA here is from genome assembly GCA_029237695.1 of Conchocele bisecta. NCBI lineage: Eukaryota > Metazoa > Mollusca > Bivalvia > Lucinida > Thyasiridae > Conchocele > Conchocele bisecta. The sequence continues at coordinate 4,325,349 of CM055279.1, forward strand.
GCTGTGAAACATTTTTGATATCCAGTCAATACTATTTTTGCATTTTACAGCCATTTGTAGGTGTTGACGGGATAAATAGAATAGTAGGTTAGTGCCGTGAATGGGAGAGCCTCGCCCATCCCGTTTCCTGAGCCTTGCCAGATATTTTTTCCCATTCACGGCGCTAACCTACTATTCTCTATTTCACACAACAAATTGCCATATGTATTATTTCTCACAACATCACTTATTCTGTATCTATTTTCCTTATTTCGGCGAGACGGTTCAAATGGTGGTCACTACATATACTTCTGATGAGAAAAAATTCTTGAGCCTTGCCAGATATTTTTTTCCCATTCACGGCACTAACCTACTATTCTCTATTTCTCACAACACTTACTTATTGTCTCTTACCTGTAAAGGTTTCTATCTTTATGGCATCAAAATAAAAGATCAAGGCCCAAAAAGGAAAAAGCTGGAATTCATTGAATAAGTGGATAATTCATCAAGTAAACCGACATGCCTTATCAGAAACACTTACAAATTTCCGTTACTAATTTGCATTTTATTTAGTTTATCAATCAGTTATTTTTCACTTTATTCAAAACTCTAGGCTACATTTATCACAAAAATATAAAAGTGAAAAAAAAGTAAATTTAAATTGACTACCGGTAAATGTCCCAGCACCAGCTATAAAGGTCATGTAGAAAGACCAGTGGGATGGAAATACTATGGAAGTATTTTTTCATGTCGAGGGCAGAGATTGAATGAAAAACCTGTGGTATTGTAATCCAGTGCTCTAACCTCAAGGCCACAACATAACCCAATTACTTTTTCTTTATGCGTCTTCAAGAAATTATTTTCAAAATAATAAAAATGTTACCTGCCCCAGGTCTTTTTTATTTGTGAAGATTATATCAAACATTGAAACACGAGTTCATATGGTAATTGAACATGGGCCAAAATAGAGAGTGATTAGTAGGTGTGAATAAACCAGATGGCCGCGGCCCACATCTCGAGCCTGCCAAGGCATGTGATGGTCTCACAGTGTATTTATTTGAAGTTTGAATTAAGGGTTGTGGAGATATAAGGTAAGTAAAAGCTTTACCGCAAATCTTAAAGTCATTTGCCTTGATCTTGGGCATGTGGGCCGCATGGGTGGGCTATAGAATGAAAATATGGATGATAATAAAGAATTATTTTAAGTTTGAAGTAAATCAGAGTAAGATTTGTGGAGATATAAGGTATGTAAAAACTTTAACACAAATTTCAAAGTCATTTGACCTTGACCATGGGCATGTGGACCACATGGGCAGGCTATGGAATGAAAATATTGATGATGAAAAGGAAGTATTTGAAGTATTTAAAATTGGAGTAACGATTGTGGTATGTAAGTAAATAAGGTATGTAAAAACTTTTAACGCAGATTTTATAATAACGCAAACTAAGTAATTTGAGCTTGACCTTGGGGCACAGGGGCCGCATGAGTGGTACACAGAATGAATATATGGATGATGAACAATAAGCATACAAAGTTTCAAGCAAATCTGACTTACGGTTACAGAGATTGAGTCATTTGACCTTGCCCTTGGGCACAGGGGCCGCAGAGTGGGATACAGCATGAATATATGGATGATGACTAATAAACATATGAAATTTCAAGTCAATGTGACGTAGGACTGCAGAGATATAAGGTATTTAACATTTTGGGTTTATGGGGTATTCCCATTGTTTAAAGATCAAGAAAAAGCGCCTAAACATCAATAGAATTTATGAGCTTACGGAATAAATCAAAGGAATCTTTTTTGTTAACCTCATAAACCGCAAGACGTTGGCCCGGACAGACGGACACACACACACACCCGGACAACATTGTGATCACTATGTCTCACTTTTCACAAGTGGGCTCGATAAAAATGGAAGTTGACACTCGACTAGGTCGCTCAGTCATGATCTAAAAAAAAAGTTATATCACCCCAAATATTGTTTATCCTAGTTTCTCGACCAATGAAAGAACAGCATTTCGTCTCAATTAATCGCATATTGCGACGCTTTCGCCATATGTATTAAATTAATCATTAAATGTTCAGCGCTATATTTAGAACCAATATTATGCCTTGTTGTTATCAGTTCACGAGACGCAAAGCATATTACCGCTCACACAGGCGTTCACTTCGTGTCACACTGCCAACCACATGCTAGTATAGCGATTGAAATCACTGTTAGGGGCGGAGCTTCGCGATTGGGTTCGTAAACAATAAGTACGTTATAATTCACATATTGAATTTTTAATAAATTAATTTCGGTACGAAATTAATTTATTAAAAATTCAAAATGTGAACTATAACTTATACTTACTTTTACCAATTAAAGAATTAATTAATTTTAGCAATTAAAACCTAGAAACATAGGAACACACACTAACCTGTGCCATTTCATCTTGATTCATCCGGAGAACGTCCTTCATGAGGTGGTACGACTCACAGATGAGCTGCATATCTCCGTACTCTATACCGTTGTGTACCATCTTCACAAAGTGACCAGCCCCCTGTGGTCCAACCTAGGAGATGGATGCACAGAAAATATGTGTAAAGTTTCAGATTCATTTGCTGAAAGCTGTCGGAGCCGAACTCCGTGGAGTTGAATACACAGAGTCTGTTTGTTTGTTGGTGTTTAACAGCCTATCAACAGCTAAGGTCATTTAACGCCGGGCCAACGGGTTCAAATCTCGTATTCAACCTGCTGCAATGGGGGGAAATCCCAAAATCAGAACGGAATATTTACATCGACAAAAATAGATACATGTACAGTCATTTCTGTCAAAATGTTCCGGGTTTATACGTGTACAAAGTGTTGTGCGTTGCGTATCCGTGGAGTTTCCGTTAGTTGCTTTTCAAACCGTGTGTCGTCTACGTGTAATACGTTTTCGGCATTGAGTTTCAAAAGCGTGTAATCCATGTACAATGGTTGTAAACGTATACAACGGTTGTAAACGTATACAACGCTAAGGTAAACCATTTAAACGATTTAACGCTTTCTTTGACAAACGGTTACACGCATCTACATGTACACAGCACCGTACAGATGAAACCGTGTTATACGTATAACACATTTCCACGGGTTTTAACGCATTACACGTTTTGGTATGCCAACCGTGTATCGCGTAGAATGCGCATGCTCAGATCGTTCTTCGTGTGTGTATGTCAGGGGCTCGCCCCATGTAGTGGCGCGAGTACGCTAGGGCTACATGGGGCTCGCCCCTGACGATACTTCTACACTCAGGCAGGGCTTCTAACATTTTCAGTTTTCCGGTTCTGGACCGATTTTTTTAACTCTCAGACCGATTGAAATTTGAAAACTAGTCTTAAAAATCGGTCCGAGAAAAATTGCCAGTCGGCTGCTATTTCGCTATAAACCTTGTCAATTTACCGGTTTTGACCACCAAGTAATTTATGACACATATCCGTGGGCCATATCCGTGTTAAACCAGTGTGCAGCTCGCTGTGTATTCAGTTTCTCCAAATATCGATTTTTCTTAACACACGTGTGGGACAGGTGTATAGCGGATTAGTGACTGAAATAGACTGGCTTCAGCGTAAAGATGCGAGAGTTCCTAGACTCGCCATTTCTGATGATGTTAAAATAAAATAAAGAAACCATGCACTGTGTTTATCTGTGTTCGTAATATTTAACCCCAAGTAACTGACACTGACTATCGGCCCGGGCTATTCCATATTAAGTTAGGAACTGTTACATTACGCTGTATTAGGGGTCATTTTTGTGTATATAAAATGTACATGTACGTAGGAATGCCGCAGATCCTGATGAGCCTGGTCACATGATCTACAATTCGCAAAGATTTTGATAAACGACAAGGTACATCTGTCGTGTTAAAAGCGTGACTCATTAGGCATCAGGGATCAATTGAAGTGCTAAATCACACCGCCGATGTACTTTGAACGCGATCTGAGGGTATGCATTCGTGATATTTTAAAAGGGACGAAACAAGGACGCCTCGAAGCGATCGGGGCCGAACAGGTATTCACGTTAAAACGTGTAACTGTTGTACACGTTTCAACGCTTTCATATAGCTACACGCTTCCAGGTAAAGCGTTGTACACTTTTCAACTCTTTCACCTCGCTACATATGTATACGCCAAAGCGTGTTATACGCCTTGAAGCTAAACGTAGTACACGCTTTAAAACTAAACGGTTTGACAATGTGTATTACACGTGTACGAACCGTATTATACGTTTAAACAACGTATACAACTCTTTTAAACAAAACGGTTTGACAATGTGTATTACACGTGTACGAACTGTATTATATGTTTAAACAACGTATACAACGCTACAGCAAACCGTTGCGTTCGCGTTGCGTTCACGCTGAGTTTGCAAGTGTTGTCTATGGTGGAACAAAAACGGAAACTGCACTGTATTCAGCCCTGAAATTCATGCAGTACCATCGAGAAATTAATCAATATATATTTTAGCACTGGTGACCTTGTTTGACCTTGGGCGGACGAAACTGTCAATAGGTGAGTTCGCCCAATTGACATCAACATACCATTAGAGTATCAAGAACACAGGGCTCCAGATAAGGAATTAGTAAATGAGTATTGTCACTCAATAATTTCTGAAGCAATTGCGTGTTTCAAAATTTGAATTGGGGTAAAAAAAAATCACACTACTGTTTACACATCAACAGACAGCAATTATTGAATAGTTTGTTTCGAAATGAAAACATGTCTTGGCATTTCATTAGAATTGTCTCCTTGGAGACAAATCTAATGAAATGCCAAGATGAGTTTTCATGGAAAATAAGAAAAAATATGCTATATTTGTGGTCTGTGGTCACAAATGTTTTATTGCTTTTTTATACTCGCTACTTCTGATTTCAATTGGGTTTTTGGCATCTTTAATTGAGTATTTAAGCAAATACGCAGCTTATCTGGAGCTCTGATGAACATATCCCAAGCAGTATACGTCTTACACCACAGACAATGATTGTCTACCCGCCTTCCACTGAATGGTAAAACATAATAAGTCCCGTTTTCTAAAACGGCCGTATAAAAATTGCCTACTTGTGGCCGTGCCTGGAAAAATGGAGCTTATGGGCTTTATGCACAGCGTAGCTCCTGATATTGAAGTGCGTTTCTGCAGCAGGATAAGTGTCTATACTGTTTATTAGAAGCAGGCCAGGTGTTTCACTGACTGAATGGCGATCAGTGCAGATCCTGATCAGACTACGCGGATTCCATAATCCCCATTTCTCCAGCCACAGTCACGTATAACAAATCATAACTCTTGGCACCAGTCTTACCCAATCACAACACGGCTCTCCACCATCTGACTTGGCAGCAATCGACTGGAAAATTTCTTTGATATACGGCCTGTAAACAAACACAAAAGGAAAATAGATTACATGCAAAAACAGTGAGTTGCCTCCCTTAGGACACGCTTATTAGTATTTATATACAGTTTAATCTCGTTATAGTGAAGTCACCATACCTTCATCATAAACTTTTAATAACCATGTGTTCGATATACAGTTTAATCTCGTTACAGCGAGGTCACCATACTTTCATCATAAACTCGATATAACCATGTGTTCGATATACAGTCGAATCTCGTTATAATGAGGCCACTCGGATTTTCATATATCCACATACACAAACAAGAATTCCGCCACGGAAGCGGTGTCGCACCTGCCGAGGCATTTGACTGTGAACATTACAAGTAAATAAATGACCTTGACCTTCAGAATTTGGATGTGAGGGTGTGCGTAATGAAGCATCATCCCTACTGTCTGTTTCACGTTAACCTGCCCAAATTTTTAACCTATTTAAACACCCTAAAACTCCCATTTTTTTACATATAATCATTTTTCAGCAAAATTTAGCAATGAGCCATCTTTTTGTTTTTCGAAATTCGGTCCTAGAATGAAGTAATAGCCCGAAATGATAAAGTGAATGGGGGTCTCCCATGTTAAAATATCACGCGCTGAGCAGTTTTCGACATTTTCCTATTGTCGAACAGCTTCCTGGATTTCATCATCAAAATATCGGCAATAACATCGGCTTTATGTGAACAAATCTTACCATTCTGAAAAATATAGGCATCCTGCTTCCATTAGTCGGTGTTTTATATATCAATTCCATTAGTAAAAGTTCTGGAATTTTGGTGAAAATAGAAGATGATGTCGGTCAAATATCTCCAATCTTTGTTGTTACTCGTGACAACAGATGACAACTGAGCGCTGATTGGCTGGAATTCAGTGAAGGCGGCTGGCCTCGAAGCAAGTCCATTTCGCAGGAGGGGAGAACCTGCGATTTTTTTTGTCGAAGCAGTAAGCGTACTGCAAATTTGATTTTGGCGTGGAAATTGTTTTTATTAACACTGTTAACTTTTCAGATGCAATCATTATAAATTTGTTACATAAACAGTAATGTATTATACTAAGCTTGTGAAATTTGAACAAATTATGGCCAATTCGTGGAAGCCTGGAAAAACTTCTCTGAATTTGTGGTAACAGAATCATCAATTTATTTTCTGCAAAAACATGTTAAGCAAAAACTGTGTCGATCATACATCCAAATACTTATAAGTTCAATGCTAGCTGCTGTTAGAAAGCACCTGTAAGTCACCAAAGTAACTCGTGTGGAGGGCTGCATTGGTTTCTTCTTTGTTTACCCTTTAATGTGACTGTGTCTCAGATGATGTCTCAAATATTTATAAAAATCTAATATGTGTTTTTTCTCGTAAGGCACAGTAAATGGAATAATATATATATTTATATTTCATCACATTCACAAAAACATGCGTTATATTCAGTTATATATCAAGTACATCAGGCGCGTAGCTGCATTAAGGCACTGCAGGCCCGGGCCTGCAAAATTTTCGAGAAAATGGAAAAAAAATGTGCCAGATTGCATCATTTACCTTCTAGTTTCGATATTTTTAAGGGGGGGGGGGCATGCCCCCAGACCCACCTAGCATACTTACTCACACCAACGGTGTTTGGTATAATTTGACATTTTCGCAGTACATGTACAAGTAAATAAAAAAATGTATGTGATTTTTTTTGGTGAAATAATATAAATCGGTATTGTGATATGGTTTAGAGTTTCCGTACTATGGTGTAGACAAGGTATATACATGATGACAAGATGGCGTCGCGGGACGACAGCAGTAAGTGTCAGTTTAATTCAATATGTTACAGCTTACAGAACATAATCAGCAATGTATCTGGTATGTACAAACGGAGAAAAAATGAATAAGATTTACGACGATCATTCTCAAAATACCTATGACTATGATAACGTGTTTGTGTCAACATATATACCGTGTCTACACCATATAACAGAAACTCTACACCATATCACAATGCCGTTTTCGAACAGAATCGATAATGTATTATTTTTAAGTTGTGCACTTGTAATTAGTAACCTGAAAGTAAATCCTGTAGATGACCATAAGACTCTGTCTCCTATGATCGCCAGCCTACTATAGGGAGTACCTGTTTAACTGTTACCAGCAAACAATAGTAAATAAGCAAACAAGACATAACAAGTTAATTTCCAATTAAACTGTATTGTTAGCTGACAGTCCATGATTAATACACTATATTTGTTCGTTTGTTGGGGTTTAACGACCTATCAACAGCAAAGGTAATTTAAGGTCCGGTCAATGGGTTTAGTTCTAAATCCCATATATTAACTACAAATGACGGGGGGGGGGGGGGGGGGGGGGGGGGGGGGGGGGGGGGGGGGAGTTCCCAATATCAGAACTGAATATTTACAATAAGGAAAATATATATTCAGCCCTGAAATCAGAATAATCCTGATATGATTACAGGGTGCTCGCCACACCAGAATCACCAAAGATTCACAGCAAATGCGGAATAATATTTGCTATGCAAATGTTGTAAACTTTCGAAGTTATTTAATGAAAATGTAACTGTTTCCGCAAATATTGTTCAATAAAAACGTGGATTTTTCACATTACGGTATAGGACCATTGCAGCAATGCCTGTGTCAAACGTGAAGTAGACCCAAGCAAGGAAACATAAATTATAAGCCATTTACCGAGCTGTAATGTTTAGTGACGCACGGACGGACAAAATGCCTCCAATATACTACACCCCACAAATGTGTGTATGCCTAAGTGAATTACTGCAGTATTAGGGAGCATTCCTTTCCTTGTCAAACTAGCTTGGGCAAGCTGCTGTACGAATGAACTGAGCACATGATGCGGGTGTGTTTGAGTTGGTAGTGCAATAAATACATATTTATTGCACGGATGCGGCGAAATCCTTTGATCTCCGCAGTGTGCTAACTGCCGGAGATCACTGCATGTCTGGACACACAAATATAGCATATTTTCATATTTTTCCATGAAAACACATCTTGGTATTTCATTTAGTAGAAAACTATTCAATAATTGCTGTCTGTTGATGTGTGAACAGTAGTGTGATTTTATTTTACCCAATTAAAAATGGTTTACTGTCCCAGCAACAACTAAGGTCATGTTGAGATGTGACCTCGACTTCAAGTCTCTTCCAGTGTAATGGAAATTCAAATACAATGTACTATAAAACTATTTTTCCCTGCCTAGTGCTGGGATTGAACCCACAACCCAGCGCTCCAGATAAGGTGCGTATTGGCATATTGTACACACTTATTTTAACAGAATACGCATTGATTATCAGAAGTGGGAGTATGAAATACTCACAACAATGCGAAAATACGCTATTTGAGAAACTGTGACAATTGGTTAACCGAAAAGTGTGAAGGACGGACAGACGGACAGACAGACGGACAGACGGACGGTCCAAACACTATATGCCACCCGTTTCTTCGAAACAAACCCGGTGGCATAGAAATAAATATATACATCAGATAAAAACGTAATTTTTATTTAGTGTAACATAGAGATCTACATATCTATTGTATAGATTTCAACAAACAAGGCCTTTCAAAAGCTTTTTCACAAGAACTTGTGTGTTACAAACGCCTGTGCGCTCTCAATTGCCTTCATTGGTTCCATCTGAATGGCTACAGCGATGACAGCAGACAACATTTCAGACAAAACCATAATTCTAAACTTATTACCATTGAAAAATACAACCCAGTTTGTCACATTTACTGACCAACTTAATTTCACAATATTCGATTGCGAAGACCCTTTACTCATAACCATTGGACTCGTCCACATCGGAATTACCGCCATCTTGTTTTGACACACGAAAAAACACCGACGGTTCATTCAAAACAGAACAGATTTAGGACATTTATTTTAACTGACAACTAGAAACAAATGTGTAATTACAATTTAGAATGTTCAGAAAGTGTAGTAGTTAAGTCTCATTCCGAACCATTATGTTTATAGTTGCTTATTTGTTCTTGACATTTTGAAAATCGATCAAATTGTCAATTCTTGCAAACCAGACGGACATTTGTATGGCAAGTGCCGTCCGTGGCAGTTTTTTTTTAAATAACTTAATTATTTGACGGATTTTCGTGAAATAAAAAGGAGGCTCATTTCTAAAAAACTGCTTTGGATAGTTTTATGAAAAAAATATATAAGTTTGGCGTGTTTTGATAGCAATAAATTTTGGGCAGCATTCCACGAAACAGACAATAGACAAACATTGATGTGAAATACCGTAGTATCAAAGTGTGGCAAGGGGTTAAAAGAGATATTGTGAAAAAACAATAACTTTAACGCATTTCGATTACAAAACCGGTGAACATTACAAGTAAATAAATGATCTTGACCTTGAGAATTTGGATGTGGGGGTGTGCGTAATGAAGCATCATCCCTAGACAAACATTGATGTGAAATATTATCAAAGTCTGGCAAGGGGTTAAAGAGATATTGTGAAAAAACAATAACTTTAACGCATTTGCCTTACAAAAAAACGGACGACGCGGACGACGACACGGACGATGACAGAAAAAGCGCCGACTATAGAGCGACAAAAATAACGTATAAATATTACAGTATACAACTGGTCTATACTCACCATGCTACCTCGGAGCCCCCAGGTATCATAGACACCAGCACTCCAGATAAGTTTCTATCTAAAGAGTATTATACCCCCATATTTCAAATTCAATGCATATTTTACTTTTACAAATGTATTATTGATTTTATTCCTTATTAAATAGGTAAAATATGATAAAAACACATTTAAAATTCACTTATTTGAGCTGCAATTTTTTGCAGGTCAACTATTAAAGTAAATTTTCAACTTTATTACAGTATTTTCACTACTCAATTTGAAAATCAATGCGTATTTTCACATTGCTATGAGTATTTTGTACTCCCACTTTTGATAATCAATGCGTATTCTGCTAAAATAAGTGTGTAAAATACGCCAATATGCACCTTATCTGGAGCTCTGGGGGCCCGTTTCACAAAACTTTGTATGACTAAAATGTTCGCAAGTGAAAAATTATGGTTAACAATGGTTTCTTGAAAACCATTATTGGATTTACATTTATTGAGCATAGGCTGCATATGCAGCCTATGTTCAGTAAATGTAAATCCATCAATTGCAATTTACAGACGATCCTAAATTTACACTTACAAACATTTTAGTCGTACGAAGTTTAGTGAAACTGGCCGCAGGACATTAATCAACGTCGCGTGACGTCACATGGGGCTAATGTCATGCATTGGGATATAAACACAATAGGTTGAATGGTTGATCCCAATATGAATTCATGGAAGATGTAAATATTCCGCCGCCTCAGAGACGACACCACCGGAATTGTGACCGCTATGTCTCACTTTCCACTATTGTAGGGGAGACAATAAAAAGGTAATTTGATTTGTACATGGATATACGACATTTGTTCCGCCGCGCGCGATATTGTGCTCCTAAAGTCACGCAATATCGCACGCTGCGGAACTCGTGCATATATCCACATACACATAAATTTAAGGTATGACACTGGTCGATACTCACCACGCTGCGTCAGAGCCTCCAGGCAATGTAAGGTATGACACTGGTCGATACTCACCACGCTGCGTCAGAGCCTCCAGGCAATGTAAGGTATGACACTGGTCGATACTCACCATGCTGCGTCAGAGCCTCCAGGCAATGTAAGGTATGACACTGGTCGATACTCACCACGCTGCGTCAGAGCCTCCAGGCAATGTAAGGTATGACACTGGTCGATACTCACCATGCTGTGTCAGAGCCTCCAGGCAATGTAAGGTATGACACTAGTCGATACTCACCACGCTGCGTCAGAGCCTCCAGGCAATGTAAGGTATGACACTGGTCGATACTCACCACGCTGCGTCGGAGCCTCCAGGCAATGTAAGGTATGACACTGGTCGATACTCACCATGCTGCGTCAGAGCCTCCAGGCAATGTAAGGTATGACACTGGTCGATACTCACCATGCTGCGTCAGAGCCTCCAGGCAATGTAAGGTGTGACACTGGTCGATACTCACCATGCTGCGTCAGAGCCTCCAGGCAATGTAAGGTATGACACTGGTCGATACTCACCATGCTGCGTCAGAGCCTCCAGGCAATGTAAGGTGTGACACTGGTCGATACTCACCGTGCTGCGTCAGAGCCTCCAGCAATGTAAGGTAGACACTGGTCGATACTCACCATGCTGCGTCAGAGCCTCCAGGCAATGTCAAGGTATGACACTGGTCGATACTCACCATGCTGCGTCAGAGCCTCCAGGCAATGTAAGGTGTGACACTGGTCGATACTCACCATGCTGCGTCGAGCCTCCAGGCAATGTAAGGTATGACACTGGTCGATACTCACCATTGCTGCGTCAGAGCCTCCAGGCAATGTAAGGTAATGACACTGTCGATACTCACCATGCTGCGTCAGAGCCTCCAGGCAATGTAAGGTGTGACACTGGTCGATACTCACCATGCTTTGCGTCAGAGCCTCCAGGCAATGTAAGGTATGACACTGGTCGATACTCACCATCTGCGTCGGAGCCTCCAGGCAATGAAGGTATGACACTGTCGATACTTCCACCATGCATGCGTCGGAGCCTCCAGGCAAATGTAAGGTATGACACTGTCGATACTCACCATGCTGCGTCAGAGCCTCCAGGCAATGTAAGGTATGACACTGTCGATACTCACCATGCTGCGTCGGAGCCTCAGGCAATTTAAGGTATGACACTGGTCGATATCACCATGCTGCGTCAGAGCCTCCAGGCAATGTAAGGTATGACACTGGTCGATACTCACCATGCAGCGCGGAGCCTCCAGGCAATGTAAGGTATGACACTGGTCGATACTCACCATGCTGCGTCAGAGCCTCCAGGCAATGTAAGGTATGACACTGTCGATACTCTCCACGCTGCGTCGGAGCCTCCAGGCAATGTAAGGTATGACACTGGTTCGATCTCACCACGCTGCGTCAGAGCCTCCAGGCAATGTAAGGTATGACACTGGTCGATACTCACCATGCTGCGTCAGAGCCTCCAGGCAATGTAAGGTATGACACTGGTCGATACTCACCATGCTGCGTCAGAGCCTCCAGGCAATGTTAAGGTATGAAACTGGTCGATACTACCATGCTGCGTGAGCCTCCAGGCAATGTAAGGTAGACACTGGTCGATACTCACCACTGCGTCGAGCCTCCAGGCAATGTAAATATGACACTGGTCGAATACTCACCACTTGCTGCGTATCAGAGCCTCCTGCAATGTAAGGTATGACCATGGTCGATACTCACCACGCTGAGTCGGAGCCTCCAGGCATCATTGAAGGGCCGTACCTGGCCCCATCCTCGCCCCCACTCACCCCGCTGCCCACAAACAGCAGACCCTTCGCCTCCAGCTCCTTACAGCGTCTCTGTAAATTGGAGAAATAAACATGTAGCCAGATTTGTTACTGGTTCTACAAACAGCGCCCATGAAAACAGAAAATTATAAGCCTGTACTGTTATTTCGGCGATTTCTGCTCATTCGCTAATTCACAATTCATGTTATCGCCTTTTTATTTTACTAAATTAATAGCTTGATAAGAAAATATTAATTTATTTAATGTAGTTTAATGGCCTGTAGTTTAAGGTCGTTTTAGGGCGTGTTAACGGGTCGAATCACGTATTTCACCTGTATAGTTGGGGAGAAATCCCAAAATCAGAACTGAATATTTACAGAAAACTATAATTATGTATTCAGCCTTGAAATTTGAATAACCCATCCTGGTGCGAGGTCCTCCACCACACCATTGTCACTTAGCCCCACTCCATAAAATTAATAGGATTAGTACTAATTGCATTACTTTTATAATGTGTATAACAAGATTAAACTCTCAAGTAGGAAGGAAGCCAAAAATGAAACGAAATAAACAAACCAACGATTGCCTGTCGTTTACACATCGTTTTCATATCGTTTTATTTTTTTAAAATTAGGAAATGATGTTTCTGTTGATTTAAACGTGTCACCTTTAAACCAATGAAAACATTGTTTTATAAAACAAAATTTGTTTCTATTCATATTGTTGTACAAAATGATAATTTTCAAGTTGTTTTCCATTTCTTTTTTGTTTGTTTCGTTCGAGAACCTTCAACAGATCTTCACTGTATGTTTGTACAACATGACCCTTGGCATATTGGACAGTAAACAGTGTTTCAACGACATTGTGAAGGTGAAAGAGCTCAAGGTCATATTGAAGGTACATGCCCACTCAGTCGGCACAAAATGTTCTTTACAGCAATTAAATAAGTGTATAATTGTGTCACTATTCCACCAGCTCTAAAAATTACCAGTGCCCGCTATACAGATATAATCATTTAGTAATATTTATTTTACTGATAGCGACGCGTGGTGGTATCGGGCTATTTTCATATGCAAATGAGGCATGATAATTTTTAATTATTTTTATTAATTAAATGTGTGACCTAAAAAAATAACATGACATATTATAAAGTATGATTGTGGTATGTTTGTTTGTTTGTTTATTGGTGCTTTAACGGCCTATCAACAGTTAAGGTCATGTAAGGCCGGGTGTCATTGTATGTACATCAAAAAATAAATACAGAGAATATATAGTAAAGTACGTTAACATTTTAAGGAAACACGGCTATCGCCCCTAGTATCAGTGAGGAAATTTACATCAGATGTAAAATGTATAATAATGCCAATCAATACGTGGGGTAATGGTGAATGAATGTTTATTTTACCAGAAAATGCCTCAGATGATGTCTCTGATATACATAACAGTTTCTGCCTACTGAGTGGGCATGTACCTTTAACACCAGGAGAGAATTGAGTGATTGAATGGATTGATTTGATTTATTTGGTGTTTAACGGCCTATCAACAGTGATTGAATGAAATAGTGTTTCACGGCCCATTTGGAATTTGGTTTTACCGTATTTATTCTAATAGTAGCCCCCTCTCCCATATTTCCATTCCAAATACTAGTATGTTATTTTCACATACAAAAGCCATTTAAAACATCGTTTTAAATGGCTTTTGTATGTGAAAATAACATATCTTGATCCTATTTTCCACGTTTCGATCCTCACAAATTGCATAGCCCCGGGGGCATTTTAAAGGTGGCACATATGCTCAGATTGTGAAGTTATGGCATGATGGAGAAACTCTTTTGGCATAACTGATCATGAACAGATGGACGAACGGGCAGTCTTCAAGAGCAAAACAATAATAACCCCCATACATAGCTAAGAGTTAGTGGGTTTTTTCACATCTAGGGTGAGGATTGAACCCCCTACCTCTGGCATTGTACATTATTCCATTCACTGGTGCTGCACACTGCACCATCATAAACTGTTTTCAAGTCGAAAAATGCACCAGTCAACTGATGAGATACCACTCATCTCTACTAAAAGCTACTGCATAAACACATTTTTCATCTAGTAACCGGCGCAAATTTCTTGCGCCGGTTACTAGATGAAAATGTGTTTATGCAGTAGCTTTTGCATGTACATGTAGCATGAATGGGAACTTGTCAGGACTCCGGCACTTACTTCGCCTGTGAAACATTTACGATAGTGAGGAGAGTTTGTTTGTTTATTGGTGTTTAACGGCCTATCAACAGCTAAGGTCATGTAAGGTCCGGCAAACGGGTTCAATCCCGTTTTAACCTACTGCATTGGGTGAAAAATCCCAAAATCAGAACGGAATATTTACATCGAGAAAAAATATATTCAGCCAGGTCCATACCACACCAAAGTCACTTGGCCCCTAAAATAGCATTACGAATAATCGTAATACTCACATAAGGGGTATAACCAGATTCAACTGTCACATAAAAATTCCAAAGACATATGTGAGGGAGGAGGGCAGCACCAGTGATACTTACGATTGAATCTGTGTACTCAGAATTTCCGCCATCTATAATAATGTCCCCTTTCTCTAGAAACGGCAGCTGGAACAACGTCAACAAGATCAAATCAAAGGCTCAGTTGTAAATACACGTATTGATTAGTTTAATTTAAACAATATTTATTTCAATATAATAAGTGATATACATGTCAAACATGTGATACATACAGCTTGAAACAGGATTACCAAACACGCTTTTACACTTATGAATTCTTATTCTGCAGTTTAATAACAGTGTAATAAAACTCACAATACACATAAGTCATAATACACTAGTGTAATAAAACTCACAATACACATAAGTCATAATACACTAGTGTAATAAAACTCACAATACACACAAGTCATAATACACTAGTGTAATAAAACTCACAATACACACAAGTCATAATACACTAGTGTAATAAAACTCACAATACACACAAGTCATAATACACTAGTGTAATAAAACTCACAATACACACAAGTCATAATACACTAGTGTACTAAATATGCAAATGAGCCCGCTACAGAAAACATGTTTGTTTGTTTGTTTATTGGTGTTTAACGGCCTATCAACAGCTAAGGTCATGTAAGGCCGGGCAAACGGGTTCAATCCCATTTTAACCTGCTGCATTGGGGGGAAAATCCTAAAATCAGAACGGAATATTTACATCGAGATAAAATATATTGAGCCCTGAAATTAGAATAACCTGACCTGGTGACTTGGCCCCTTCCCCTAAAATAGGATTACGAATAATCGTAATACTCACATAAGGGGTATAACCAGATTCAACTGTCACATACAAAATGCCAAAGACGTATGTGAGGGCCAAACCAGGTCTCCAGTCGGAATTCCGGTAAGGATGAACCCCGATTGTTAAATTACCCATCGCGTGCTCCCACCTGCCACCCACAGAAAACATGTTAGATAATCAGCGAGCTTCAAAGTATGAGTATGTGGTTATAAATGCAATAAATAGAATCTAACATTTGTGTTGACTTAATACGATATATATTAAACACGTCGATTGATTTCATAAGAAACGAGGCTATGCCATTTTGGCTGTGATAACGTAATAAATTCAGTATAATAATTCTGTATAATTTTAATTATCAAATATATGCAGTCGTTAGTTCTATATGAAATAATGCATTTCAGGAAAAATAAATGATTATTCCCTCAAAGTATACTTTTTTTGTTGAAATCGGCTACAGGTAAACTGATATGCATTGACTGAATACATGCTGATTAATATCTTGAATTGACTATATACATACTTATATACCCGGTTATGTTATGTGATACTGGTGCTCTCGGCGACGAGTTTCACTTCCTCTTCCCAGTTGAATCTGGTTATACCCCTTATGTGAGTATTACGATTATTCGTAATCCTGTTTTAGGGGAAGGGGCCAAGTTTGATGAAATCTGCTACTGAGACATCATGTGGGTTCATGCATAGTAAAATACATCAATTGCAGAGCTGCCAACCCCATGTCGGTCACATGAGGAACATGGAGTGAACAAGAGTGCCGCAAGTCACAAAATACGCCCGTCGAATATGGGCCAGACAGCGAAGATGCAGAAATGTGAAGCTGTCACCAAGGCAAGAAACATTAATGAGAATTTGAAAGTCTATAGCATTATTTCTTCATCTCGTTGTGCTAAACATGTATACTAATTTAGGCAGAGATAGAAAATTAGAGTGTAAAGTAGAAATGATAGGGAATTGGATAAAATAATGTAGAAAAAATGGCTAAGTTAAAAAGGTGATATCTTTGTTAAAAAATATTTTTTCGGCATAAAAACACCAAGGTGCACATCTTCAATATGTGTAGAAGACGTGTGTATAGTTTCAGAATGATCGACTGAACGGTTTCAGAGGGGTTGTGTACACAAACTCTGTACCGTATAGAATTGTATAGAAAAATGTAGAAAAAATGGCTAAGTTAAAAAGGTGATATTTTTGTTAAAAAATATTTTTTCCGCATAAAAACACCAAGGTGCACATCTTTCAATAAGTGTAGAAGACGTGTGCATAGTTTCAGACGATCTACGAACAGTTTCGGAGGAGTTTGTACACAAACTCTGTACCGTATATAAGAATTGTACAGAAAAATGTAGAAAAAAAATGGTCTAAGATTTTAAAAAGGTGATAATTTTGTTAAAAAATTAAAAAAAATTTATTTTTTCGGCCATAAAAACACCAAGGTGCACATCTTCAATAGGAGTTAGAAGACATTGTGCATAGTTTTTTCAGATCGATCGACTGAAAGGTTTCGGAGGAGTTGTGTACACAAACTCTGTACCGTATATAGAAATGTATAGAAAAATGTAGAAAAAATGCCTAAGTTAAAAAGGTGATATTTTTGTTAAAAAATATTTTTTCCGCATAAAAACACCAAGGTGCACATCTTCAATATGTGTAGAAGACGTGTGCATAGTTTCAGAACGATATACTGAACAGTTTCGGAGGAGTTGTGTACACAAACTCTGTACCGTATATAGAATTGTACAGAAAAATTAAGAAAAAATGGCTAAGTTAAAAAGGTGATATTTTTGTTAAAAAATAGTTTTTCGACATAAAAACACCAAGGTGCACATCTTCAATATGTGTAGAAGATGTGTGTATAGTTTCAGATCGATCGACTGAACGGTTTCGGAGGAGTTGTGTACACAAACTCTGTACCGTATATAGAAATGTATAGAAAAATGAAAAATTACACTGCTTGCAAGACGCAAATTCATCACCGCGCTTTGACAAGACCAAATGGGGCCATGTCTCGCTGTAATCAGTGATGAACATATGTGTTCTCCTAACTTCTTTCGATTAAAAATACCCAAATTCGTTGGCTGCACGCTTTGGAGCAGACATTTTATGAATTTATGTGATGAATAAATCAATATCGCTGAGCGCTTGAAACTACTATTACTACACAAGAATTGAAATGGTAAACACCTAGGCGAGTATGATTACGGGTAAATAAAAAAATAGGATTTATTGGCAGAATTGTGAAACAAAATTATTATTTCCAGATATGGCCGCGCAGATTTTTTAAAAAATCGTACTTATTAATTGTTGTCCGTACTTCCGTATTTCTAACATATTTTCCGGAACAAATACGGAACAAGAGTGCCGCAAGTCACAAAATACGCCCGTCGAATATGGGCCAGACAGGGAAGATGCAGAAATGTGAAGCTGTCACCAAGGCAAGAAACATTAATGAGAATTTGAAAGTCTATAGCATTATTTCTTCATCTCGTTGTGCTAAATATGTATACTAATTTAGGCAGAGATAGAAAAGTAGAGTGTAAAGTAGAAATGATAGGGAATTGGATACAATAATGTAGAAAAAATGGCTAAGTTAAAAAGGTGATATTTTTGTTAAAAAATATTTTTTCGGCATAAAAACACCAAGGTGCACATCTTCAATATGTGTAGAAGACGTGTGTATAGTTTCAGATCGATCGACTGAACGGTTTCGGAGGAGTTGTGTACACGAACTATGCGCTTTTTCTTCAGCCGCCCGCCCGCCCGCCGTGCGGTAAAACATAATACATACCGTTTTTTAAAAACGGTCGTATAAAAAGGAGCTATTTTCAGGAACGCCACATATGTTTTCCGGAACACAAATCAGTACTCACTTATATGCATAAAGTAAATTTTTTAGAGCCTTGGCCCTCGTCTCGGCCACCATGACTAACCGAAAAATCACAATTACACTGCTTGCAAGACGCAAATTCATCACCGCGCTTTGACAGGACCAAATGGGGCCATGTCTCGCTGTAATCAGTGATGAACATATGTGTTCTCCTAACTTCTTTCGATTAAAAATACCCAAATTCGTTGGCTGCACGCTTTGGAGCAGACATTTTATGAATTTATGTGATGAATAAATCAATATCGCTGAGCGCTTGAAACTACTATTACTACACAAGAATTGAAATGGTAAACGCCTAGGCGAGTATGATTACGGGTAAATAAAAAAATAGGATTTATTGGCAGAATTGTGAAACAAAATTATTATTTCCAGATATGGCCGCGCAGATTTTTAAAAAAATCGTACTTATTAATTGTTGTCCGTACTTCCGTATTTCTAACATATTTTCCGGAACAAATACGGAACAAGAGTGCCGCAAGTCACAAAATACGCCCGTCGAATATGGGCCAGAGAGCGAAGATGCAGAAATGTGAAGCTGTCACCAAGGCAAGAAACATTAATGAGAATTTGAAAGTCTATAGCATTATTTCTTCATCTCGTTGTGCTAAACATGTATACTAATTTAGACAGAGATAGAAAAGTAGAGTGTAAAGTAGAAATGATAGGGAATTGGATACAATAATGTAGAAAAAATGGCTAAGTTAAAAAGGTGATATTTTTGTTAAAAAATATTTTTTCGGCATAAAAACACCAAGGTGCACATCTTCAATATGTGTAGAAGACGTGTGTATAGTTTCAGAACGATCGACTGATCAGTTTCGGAGGAGTTGTGTACACAAACTCTGTATTGTATATAGAATTGCATATACAAATGTAGAAAAAATGGCTAAGTTAAAAAGTCGATATTTTTGTTAAAAAATATTTGTTCGCCATAAAAACACCAAGGTGCACATCTTTAATATGTGTAGAAGACGTGTGTATAGTTTAGAACGATCGAACGATCGACTGAACGGTTTCGGAGGAGTTGTGTACACAAACTCTGTACCGTATATAGAATTGTATAGAAAAATGTAGAAAAAATGCCTAAGTTAAAAAGGTGATATTTTTGTTAAAAAATATTTTTTCCGCATAAAAACACCAAGGTGCACATCTTCAATATGTGTAGAAGACGTGTGTATAGTTTCAGAACGATCGACTGAACGGTTTCGGAGGAGTTGTGTATACAAACTCTGTACCGTATATAGAATTGTATAGAAAAATATAGAAAAAATGGCTAAGTTCAAAAGGTGATATGTTTGTTAAAAAAATATTTTTTCGGCATAAAAGGAGGAGTTGTGTACACGAACTATGTGCTTTTTCTTCAGCCGCCCGCCCGCCGTGCGGTAAAACATAATACGTACCGTTTTTTAAAAATGGTCGTATAAAAATCGTAACAGTTGGCAGCTCTGCAATTGACCCATCAATTGCACTATTATATTTGATAAAACTTCCAAAAATATGCATTATATAATAACGTGCATACTATCAGGAACTGTGAACCACAGTGAATTTGATTTGATTTATTGGTGTTTAACGGCCTACAAACAGCTCTGGCCATTTAAAGTTGGGTCAACGGGTTCGATTCCGTATTTAACCTGCTGCATTGGGGATAAAATCCCAAAATCAGAATGTGAAGCAGATCCGAGCAAGGAAATAGAAGTTATAACCGATTTCTCTGATGTTAGTCTTGTAAAGAGACTAAAAGTATGTGACCTTAACCTCGAGATCAGCGGGGATTTGTCACCCTGAAATTAGAATAGCCCGACCTGGTGCCAGGTCTTTATCAGACCGAAGTCACTTGTCCCCTTTCCCTAAAAGTAATAGGATTAGGAATAATCATATTACACATACAAGGGGTATAACCAGATTTAACCCTCACATACAAGAATGCCAAACACGTACCTGAGGTTCAAACCAGGTCTCCGTTCGAGATTCCGGTAAGGATCCCAATTAATCCCGATCGTTAAATTATCCATCACATGCTCCCACCCACGAAACACACGAGAGATAATTGGATTTGGTATAACAAGGCATTTTCGCTATACATGTGGCCAGTAAATGAAAACATGTCTTGGCATTTTATTAGAATTGGAGACAATTCTAATGAAATACCAAGATGTGTTTTCATGGAAAATAAGAAAAATATGCTATATTTGTGGTATGTTTATTGTTTTCTGCAGCATGATAAAGGTACCACAAAATTGTTATTGCTTTTTGATACTTGCTACTTCTGATTTTAATTGGGTTTATGGCAATTTTAATTGGGTATTTAAGCAAATACGCAGCTGGAGCACTGTATTTCCGTCATAGATCCTAGTGAAATAATTCAGTATGTATTCAATTAAAATATGTTTATAATACTGAATAAAAGAAAACTAGCATTGCAAATGTTGGTTATTTTTCGGTAGTATTATTATGAATTTTTTTTGGCCAATCCTTGAAACACCGGTCATGCTTCTAACAAGCAATATAGATAGTCAACATCGTCATTCAATTGGAGTGTGCTATTTAATCAGGAGCTACACTGGTCGCAAATCCAATACGCCCAATTTCTCCAACCACAGCCATATATCACAGAATTCAGTTACCAGTTTCTGTATGAAGTCGTCCACCGCCTGTCCAGCCTTGACCAGTAACATGACCCGTCTGGGCTTCTTCAAGTGTCCGGCCATTTCCTCCAATGACCGTGCCCCAATAATGTCTGTCCCCTTCGCCTCATTGGCCATAAAGTGGTCAACTTTCTCCACTGTTCTGTTGAAGGCCACAACCTGTATATAGTGAATACCTGGTCAGTGTCTTTTTTATAGAAGTTTATCAGGCAAGGCTCAGATTGATTGCGTATTGATGTTTTACGGCCTATCAACAGCTAAGGTCATTTAAGGCCGGGCCAACGGGTTGGACTATCCTGTATTTAACCTGTTCATAATGTGGGAAATTCCCAAAATCAGAACTCAATATTTACAGAAAAATATATATTACGTTCAGGATGTTGAAATTAGAATATCCTGACCTAGTGTCAGGTCCATTCCATACCAGGGTCCCTTAGCTCCAACCCCAAAAGTACCAAAAGTAATATATGAGCAGCACTAATAGTATTACTTTTTAATGGGGCATAACAGAATTTAGCTCTCAAGTATAAGAAGGCCAAAAATGTACATGATGGCCAAACCATGTAAGCCAAACATTCCAGTAAGTATGAACCACGATCGTTAAATGTCAAGGCTAGGAAACGCATAGGAATTCCGAGGCTCGCCGAGGAATTCCTAACATTTCTCAACCAAGCCAAGTTGTGTCGGTTACTAGATGAAAATATGTTTATGCAGTATATTCTGCAGGTAGCTGAAATTATCAGAAAATTGATGTGAAAGATTTTATGCCGGCACAGAGAGCAGCACCAGTAGTATTTGACTCATATGTCACAAGAACCATCGATACTTACTGTGAATTTATGGTCGTTCATGTTCAGAATCAGGTTTTGGCCCATGACAGCCAGACCTATTAGAGCTATGTCTCCCCTGTAACAAAATATACAACATATAACACATGTGGCTGTGACTGGAGAAATGTGGCTGATGGGATCAGAGCTCCAGTTAAGGTGCGTAATTTGACCAACTTGTGGTGAAATTTTGTTATTTCTTCATAAAAAATGGCAAATTGGGAGTCCTTTAGAATCGTCTCATTGAGACGATTCTAAAGCACTCCCAACTTGCCATTTTTGATGGAGAAATAAGAAATTTACCTTCAAATTACGCACCTTAACTGGAGCTTTGGATGAGATGTGTAGCAGCTCCTGATAGAACAGCACACTCCTGCAGCTTGGTAACGACCTATATTGCTCTGGATCTGCACTGGTCGCACAACCCATAAGCCGTGCTGATCCTGATCAGACTGTGCGGATGCACAGGCTGATCTGGATCTGCACTGGTCGCAAAACCCATAAGCCCCACTTCTCCATTCACAGATCTCAAATTGTCTCTTCAAATTACCACTTGTCCGGATAAAAAATTCACTTGTCAATACGAGTGGATTTGTAGAGGCCTGAATTAAATAGATGTGCTGGGAATAATTGAATTATTTCTTCATAAATGTGACTAAAATGATGTCCAACTAATTACACTACCACTGATGAAAACAGTGGAAATTTGCTGTTCTGAAAATTGGTGAATAATGCATGTGCTGGGACTCACCCATCGGCACCTCAGAATTACCCATCAAAATTCAGGAAATCTTTCGGTAGATTGTTTATTTCACCAAAAATTGTATTTGTAATGTTACATCATAACTTATGATTCCACGCCTTACTCACAAACATCCATCTATCAATTAGAAATTTCCCAATACAGAGCTGCGAGATGGACAACCCATACTTACCAGCGCACATACAGCGTGACAAAGCTACTGAACTCATTTGGATGGCGTCACTTAGAACTACGGAGGATATACAGCACACTATCTATGCTACACAAGGTCAGAAATGATCTTGAGGCAATCCCAGTTCATCAATACCTTACCAGGGCTCCAGATAAGGAATTAGTGATTGAGTATTGTCACTCCATCATTTCTGAAGCAATTGGGTATTTCAATACAATGTATTTTAATTGGGTAAAATCAAATCACACTACTGTTTACAATACACAGCAACAGACAGCAATTATTGAATAGTTTGCTTCGAAATAAATACATGTCTTGGCATTTCATTTGAATTGTCTCCTTGGAGACAATTCTAATGAAATACCAAGATGTGTTTTCTTATCGCTACTTCTGATTTCAATTGAGTTTTTGGCAATTTTAATTGGGTATTTAAGCAAATACGCAGCTTATCTGGAGCACTGAAAAATACTCCCTTCTCCCCCAGTCATATATTGCACACAGTATCTGTCTAGAATTCACTACAGTTGTGTCCAGTGATTTTGTGCGTCCGGTGATTTTGCGCACCTGTTTACTTCCGCCTTGTTAACTCTCGTTACCTGGTGAAGTCAACATCTTCATAAACTATACAACATATCACGACATTTGGACAGTCAAAGTACATTTGGTGAGTACATGTTGTTTTTTGCGTCAGTTTGTCAAGAAAATAATTGACAAAATCCAGCGGCCTTGGTATTGTTTACATTAGCAACCTTACATCATGGTTCACATTTTGCAAAAGACATCGTCTGTCAACGCCATGTATACTTCTGTCTTATGAATAAAATAGTTGGCCCCGGATCGAGTATATTAAAACATATAAGTGACGTCATTGGGGAAACCGTCAACAAAATTTTCAATGTATGGAAGCACAAACGTGTCATAATACAGTGCTTGACACTCGCCGAATCGGCATGGTAGCCCAAATAAAAATATTTGGGCTAGTAAATTTTTTAGAATCCCATATTTCACAAGCCCAAATGAAAATTTGGTAGCCCAAAAAAAGTATGACTGAATTTAGTGAAATATGCGATTTAGGGGCATATCTACACTGGCAGAGATGGACGAGCGACACAATATTAAATGTACAATTTAATATGTTTTATATTTATAATAGTCCATTTTCCTCCATAACCATTTATACATGATGTGCATCATCCCCTCCTCATCACTGATAGTAATGTCCTCCTCCGTCTTTTCTTCCTCCTCCTCCACCTCGTCGTCAAATACATGGCACGCGTACAGCGGTGGTCGCAGAGCCTTCAAACGCGTGAAATCACTCACTCCACGACCAAGAGAACGCAATAAACACTACAAGAAAACGAAAAAGTAAAAATACAACAAAAGCCCCACAAGACACTACCCAGAATACGCCAACAAACACACTAGTATTTTCATGCTAAATAATTCTAGAAAATTTCCTCCCCACTCCCCTCCTACAACCCGGTATTATTCAGGGCTGGCGGGCATCTTAAAGGTACATGCCCACGCAGTAGGCACAAAATGTTCTGTATAGGAATTAAATAAGTGTATAATTATGTCACTATTCCACCAGTTCTAAAAATTACGAGTGCCCGCTATACAAATATAATCATTTATTAATTATCAATTTACTGTTAGCGACGCGCGGCGGTAACTGTCTATTTTGATAATGTGCGGGGACGACGACTTTCACATCACGGCTTGCGGTGCGCATGCGCAGTATACTACGCGCGCCAGTATGCTTCCCAATATGTAAACAAGAATATTAACATGTCGAAACGTCCAGGACGGAAATTGTATGAAACGGCGTCAGCCAAAAGAAAGGCGAAATGTCTGAGGGACAGGCAGTACAGAGAGAGAGTGGTTAATATTGGCGACCAGATCACCAAATGGAAAGAGTTACGTGGAGATTTAGATTTGGATTCGAACAGAGATTTTTCTTCTCAACTTCCGATACTTCACTGCGCATGTCAAAGATGTGATATGATTGACCGTGTCACGTGACACGTATTGGTAAAAATAGCACGAGGTCGGAAAATATCCCTTCTGGTCGCGGCATATAAAATGCGATTTAACACCAATTAACACGCGCCGTAATTAAAAATAACTCGTTAGTGGGTAGACAAATGGCTCATATAAGGCATGACAGAAAATGAAAAGTAGTAGTACAGTGTCACCTGCTGCGTGGGCATGTACCTTTAAATTAGTAGAGGAAAATTCGGGACAGTTGGTCGCCCTAGGTTTCAAAACCAAAGTGAAACCGAAAGTGCGAAAACAATTGATCACTTCCTGGTTCAATCGGCATACCTCGGATGTGTACATTGCACCCTGTGATATTATGTCATGGAGAAAACAACCTTATGAGCAACTATTCTGGCTTCGTAATTTAACGTGTTCCACTTATAACAAAACAAGAAATGCGTCTGTCGAACGCGGATGCCACCTGCAGCATATTTGAGAAACTGTGACAAAGTGGTTAACCGAAAAGTGTGACGGACGGACAGACGGACGGTCCAAACACTATATGCCACCCGTTTCTTCGAAACCCGGTGGCATAAAAATACACAACTACTTACTTCGCCCATTTACCCTTCTTCTTTACTGCCTTCGTCTTTCGCATCATGAAAACCCACTCAATTTTGGGAGCCGGCACAGCTTCAAGGTCGATAGCCAAGTTGTCGACTTTCTCCTCGTCCGTCATTATTATCGCGACGAACAAAGCCGAAAATTTCGAATTATACCTATTTCGTCAAAGTCGGTTCGTACATTTTCAAAATCACTATTTCGTTTATTAATTCCGTGAAAGAGTATCGATTCGTAGATAATGTGAAAGGTAATCAGCATTGCTATGCAGCTACATTCAATGCATTTCTGCGCTTAATTAACATGCGACAAGTTGTTTTTATCGAAATTAAATTGAATGCAGAAATTGGGTCCGAAAACAAATGAGGACGAAATAAGCAAGGTGCGATTTCGAACACCGTAAACACGCGTGTTTGACAAAGGTCAAGGATTGTTTTTATTAAAAATAACCCAGGAGTTGTTTACAATCGTCAGAAACTGACATTAATCTGGGTAATAATATACGCTATGTGTTATACTGACATTAATTTGTTCCCCAACTGTAATTGATCACTTAATTATGTATTGACCCCCTTCCCTGAATGTAGAACTGACACCGACTCATGTTGGCGTGTATTGGCCACCATAGACAAATATAATTAACTGACGTCACTAAAATCGCACTGAGCAAGTACACCGGACATCCAGATTTTCGGGGAATACCCAAGGTGAGTTCACAAATGGCGGTCGTTTACAAGGTTGCACTTTGTTTTATTGCATGATATTTAGCAGAAACATGGCGAAATGGTGAGTTATTATGCATATAAAGTTTTAGGTCTGAATATGTGATATTTATGATTGGTTACGTTATTGTTTCCGTAGCTGCACGAAATCACCCGACAGCACCGTACCAATAGAGATTCCAACATTACCAACAGTTCAACCATATGCATATATGGCAAGAAATCATGGCAGATTCCCTGGTAGGCGTGTTTGTAGACTAGTCTACATAGGGTACAATGTCTATACATACTACAACTGCATATAATGTTAAACAATATTGGCGTTATATATACTTAGATATATAGAACTAGACATGGTGAAGGATGACAAATTCCTGAACAGAATATCTCTAGTTCTAGAAAATATATTACCTAAATTGATGGCAACTCGTGAATACCAAATAATATTATGCTTGAGAAATTTGTACATTACCCCACCCACTAATGCACTATCAAACTCGAGTGGCAGAACAAAAAATGTCATTATTTCAGGACTTACTTCGGTTCAGACATGTTTCTCTCGGTGTAAAACTGTGAATGATACAGGTGGGAACAGGATACAGGATGTGTCAAACCTCCGGTAATTATATTTCAACAGATCCGGCTTTCTGCACGAATGATTTGCCAAACCGCTGTTGAAGGGACGAAAACACACCTTACACCGGCAACAATATTTTCCCCGAAGGTGTGCAGGTTAGAAGACACCAAATGGTGCGAAATCGCCCAGGGAAGATGCAAAAGTAGTCAGGTATAAAAAAAATAGTGCGGGTGTTATGAGGTCACAGACACCGTTTGCTTGCAAATCTTGAACCATTACTACCCAGTTTCACTTGAGGAACATTTTGGGTTGCCTTTAACACCAGTTTTCAGCATATTTGTAGCTAGCTACAATATGCGTAGCGGTAATCGGCTATTACAGCGAGAGCGGAAGTATGAATATTCATTCTAATTTGTAGCATGTAAAAGAAAACACTAAACCTGTTGGTCAGTTGATGTAAACGGAGTTTCTGTGGCCAAAATATTGGAGGATATGACAAGGTTGGATTTTTCTTTCTTAGGAGTAATGAATAAGTGAACCTATTGTTTAGTTCATGCAGAACCAGTACAGACTGGCTGCAGGAGTAGTATATAGTAGGATACCTCGCGCATGCGTAGCCAATGTCAACTGACATCTTTCATCTTCTCTCGAGATTTTCTCAATTTTCTCTCTATTTCCGATGGGACCATAGGTGAGACCAAACCATTTAATTGTATAAACCCTGTACCTTGCACATACAAAGTATAAAACCATCACCAAAATTAGGGTTTATCGAGGAAAACCATTTTACCACGTTACCACGGTAAACATTGTTCACGGTGGGCACCTGCAACCAAATATTTTCCACTTCCGGTTCCACTGTGAAAGCTGCAACTTTGTAAGTTTTCGTATGTTTTCCCATCTCTCCCAGTGTCTACTGACAACCAAATGCATTACAGTTGCAAACATCCATGCTGTAAACGTTGCTCAACACTGCAAACATGCTCCAGTGGGCCCTCCTACTACTCTTACTCCATGTGAGCATCTACAGACACCAATGCAAAACTGCAGAAATCTACCCCACCCACACGCGGGTAAATGGGGACACATGCTTGACATGTGCTATTAGTCGCACATCAGCCCTGAAATTCTCGCTCTGGTACCAAGCAACGTCAACACATCACAAAACAACGAGACACAAAACACTGTTCTCATTAGCAACGCTAATACTTCTTTGCTCAGACATCGAACCAAATCCTGGACCTTCTGGACTAGGTAACTCGCTAGAGTCTTCTACAGTAGTTCCCATGTGGAAACTGCCAAACTACCAGTCACATGGACATGTAAGGGGGTGGAATGCGAAACCTGCTACACCTGGTACCATGCCGATTGCCAGAACATATCTGACAGCATGTATGACAGATTAGGATCAAGTAGGGTTGGGGTGTGGACATGCCTACAATGTAACAGCCTAAACACCACCTCAAACACACACCGAACTCTGGACTCTTTCGAAACACCAAATCCATACACTGACTTATTAAATGACACTCCGCATGAGGAAAGCACGCCATTGCTTACTTACAACTCCCAAACAAAAATCAACAGACAACAAAAAGAAAACAAAACCTCCACAAGTCAGACGTCCTAAACCACTAAAGGTCATAATTATCAACTGCCGATCCATAATGGACAAAAAAAGAAGAATATGAAAACATGATTGACTCGGTAAAACCAGATATTGTCCTGGGGACCGAATCGTGGCTGAAACCCAAACATCATGACAGTGAAGTGTTTGACCCTTGCCTTGGATACACCCCATACAGAAGGGACAGGCTAGGGCAAACAGGGGGTGGGGTATTCATCGCAATTAAAAACTCATTTATCGTTCAGAACATAACAGAACTTCAGACAGACTGTGAAAATTTATGGATAAAATTAGAATGAAAGGATGTAAACCCCTACTAATCTGCGTATACTACAAACCACATGAACATGATCACCAGAGTCTCCTAGAATTTAGGAAGTCTCTGGAACTGGTACAAAAACACAACGCAAATGTCTGGATCGGAGGCGACTTCAATTTACCGAAAATGGACTGGGGCAACATGACACCTACACCAGATTGCAGACACTCATCCTACTACAGAGAATTTCTAGAGGTCATAAACGACCTCAACCTACACCAAGTCGTAAACACACCAACAAGAGACAAACACATCCTAGACCTATTCTTCACAAACAACCCCACACTGATCAAAAGGGTCAACGTACTACCCGGTATCAGTGACCATGACATAGCACACATCGAAGTGGACATGATTACAAAAATTAAATCACAGTCACCGAGAAATATCCCTCTTTATAAGAAAGCCAAACTGGGATGGCATCAAACTTGCACTGAATACATACCACATAACATGATCAACTCAGACCAATATAGCAACATCACTGTTGAGGAACTATGGAATAGCTTCACAACAGAACTTAACACATTAACAAATATACATATACCCACCAAACTCGCATGCAACAGAAACAAACTTCCATGGATAAATCAGGAATTAAAACGTTTAGCCAGGAAGAGAGACAGATTATATAGAAAACAAAGGTCAACAGGTTTGTCTGAAGACCGAAAACACTTCCTCAACACAAAACACTTATTCAGGCAAAAAAGTAAACAAGCATACCGGAACTACCTAGAAAGCGTCCTGAATATAGCTCAACCACCAGACAGCACCACACAAGAATCCTCACAACACAGACCAACCACTAAAAAGCTATACTCTTTGCTTAAACATGCTAAGCAAGACGCAGCAGGAGTATCTACCCTCAAAGAAGGCTATACTCCCCATGAGGATGACACCAACAAAGCAACACTACTCAACAAACGATTTCAATCCGTCTTCAGCCCTAAGTCACCACTATCTCTAAAGTCCCTCTGCCAGATGAACATACAGGACTCTGTTGACATCGGTCAGCAGAGTACCGCTGATCCAGGCACATATAACAAAATACCAGATATCGAGATTTCAATTAACCGCATAGACAAACTACTACGGAATCTCAACCCACACAAAGCCTCGGGCCCGGATCAGCTCACACCGACAATCCTAAAAGAACTCCACTTAGAACTCTCTCCAATCCTAAAAGCCATCTTCCAAAAATCACTAGACAGCGGTACACTACCAGCCATCTGGAAGAGTGCCAATGTAGCGCCCATATACAAAAAAGGGGGACAGATCCAATCCTGCCAACTATAGGCCGATCTCCCTCACCTGCGTTCTCTGCAAAGTACTCGAACACATAGTGGCCTCTTCCATGACAAAACACTTCACTAACAACAACATACTACATGACATGCAACATGGCTTCCGAGAAAAGCGCTCCTGTGAGACACAACTACTGATGCTCACTCATGACCTACTGAAATCTGTACACAACAAAAAACAAGTAGACCTGATTCTTTTAGATTTTAGCAAAGCTTTCGATAAAGTCAGTCACGAAAAACTCTTATTTAAATTACATAACTATGGAATCAGGGGAAACGTATTAAAATGGATAAAATCATTTCTGGACAACCGCTCTCAATCAGTAGTTGTAAATGGAAAGACATCTGGTGCCATACCAGTCCTCGTCTGGCGTCCCACAGGGTCTGTTCTTGGACCAATACTATTCCTAGCATACATTAACGACTTGCCCGAAAATGTACACTCCACAGTTCGCCTTTTCGCAGATGACACAGCCATATACATCACATTAGACACTGAAGATCAATCAAAAGCCCTGCAAGACGACCTCAATAACCTAGAAAAATGGGAAAACATGTGGGATATGGAATTTAACCCTTCAAAATGCCAAGTCATTCACATCACAAAGTCAAGACACCATATTCCCACAACATACAATCTACACAACACTACACTAGAATCTGTCCCCTCAGCGAAATACCTAGGGGTAGACATGACATCAGACATGTCCTGGAACACACATATAGACAGGATTTCAAAGCAGGCAAACAAAACACTAGGCTTTCTAAAGCGCAACATCAAGGTACACTCAGAACAACTTAAGTCTACAGCATACAAAACCCTGGTACGACCACAACTAGAGTACTGCTCCTCAGTTTGGTCCCCCCACACACAAAACTCTATCTATCAACTCGAAATTGTCCAGCGCAGAGCCGCTCGCTGGGCAACTCGTACATATACCAGCGCACATCCAGCGTAACAAATACTTTACAAAGGCTTGGATGGCGTCGCTTAGAATTAAGACGGATAGATACCAGGCTATCCATGCTATACAAGATCACCAATGATCTTGTGGCCATCCCAGCAGAACACTACTTAACGCAAAACACCAGACCATTACGACACTCACATCCACTCCAGTACAGAATTATCTCAGCCAACACAGACTACTATAAGTACTCCTTCTTCCCATACACTGTAGCCATCTGGAATTCCCTACCTATGGGTATTCCAACCCTACCCACATTAAACCAGTTCAATCAGGCTGTCAGCCGGATTGAACACACCACATTCGCCTAAATCCCAGCCCTGTTTTTACTTTTATCTAGAATAACACTCCCCTGTATATACTGCCTCTGGCTTTTACTGCAACTTTTACTCATACTAACACTCTTGTCAGTTTGACGCGCATACATGCATCTATAAGTCCCCAACAGGGGTTCTAGATTAACGGAAGATATATATAGGGAGTCAGTTCGTTACCGCGAACTGTGGGGGAATAATTGAAAGCAGTGGGTAGCCCCATAGGTACCAAAAATAGTAAAATTTCCTGTTAATTTAAAGCGAAATAAATACAACCCACAGAAGAAAAAAAAATGTCATACTGTAGTATAAGGGAATGGCGGTTCTGGACCACTTTTAATATTCCCTCATATAAAGTGCGTGAGCCCTTGTTAGTCATTAGGTATATAAGTAGCTGGAATCGCGTTATCGTTATAAGCGGTCTATGGTGTTAGTATTTTTCATAACCAGTTTATAACGTACACCTACAGGGTCCTTATTTTAACCTAGGTGGGTACGCATGGAAAATTAGAATAGTTATCAATTGGGAGCTAGGTGGGAGGATACGCATGTGTTTGGTGCAGGTAGTTGAAACCTCATCCATTTTTTGGGGACCAGTGTTAGGTAGCTGAAAACCTCATCCATTTGGGACCAGTGTTAGGTAGCTGAAAACATCATCCATTTGGGGACCAGTGTTAGGTAGCTGAAAACATCATCCATTTCGGGGCTGTTATTAACGTCAAGGTCAATGCCGGTTCTGGGCTCAAATCGAAAATAACCCTAACCACTGACTTTAGTTTGGTTTAATGCTCTCTAAACGTGTCAGTTCGTTACCGCGAAGTGTGGGGGAAAGCAGTGGGTAGCCCCATAGGTACCTTTCCTGTTAATTTAAAGCGAAATAAATACAACCCACAGTAACAAATAAAATGTCATACAAAATGTTGGAGCGGTTTCGGCTACCCATCACAATCGTATGTGGAGCTGCTATAGTCTGGTAGTTGAAATAGGGTAGTTGAAACCAGTACAGATTTGCCACGGATTTTAGCACGAGAAAACTAGCAGAAAGCCCCCTAGCCCCGACAAAATATGTTTCTTCTATATGAGGTGTTATAATTAATTAATTGTCAAACATGAAAAAACACCCTATTGAACATAAGCCATACAGGTATTTATATAAAACAATAAATTTCCACGATTAGAAAAATGACAGATATACGTAAAAAAGTTACGAGAGCGCCTCGCCCTAAGTTAACTCGCACAAGGATTAGCGATAAAAGGGGTGTAAATCCATCTAAAAGTTCTTCTCCTAGGATTCGGGAATTAAGGTCAGAATTAATAAGAATGGGTATACCTTTTTCAAACCGTTTGAGGGAAAGGGGGTTAACTAAACTAATACATAAGGAAAAAAATGATGAATTTATGAAAAGAATGGCTCGTGCAATGTCTCGGGGGGTATTTAAGGGGGTGGAAAAAAAGAATATAGAAAAGATAGCACAGAATATAGCCGATGAGGCTTCCTTCAGTCTTAGAAGCAGGAACATCGGCAAACCTCAAAAACGAGTGCAGAAAGCGCGTTTATTACAACAGTTAATAGAGGAAGGTAGCGAAGTATTAGAAGATTATAAACAAAAAGAAAAAGAAATAGTAAAAGGGCGTAGGATAACTATAATAACCCTGAAAAGAAAACTTCAAATAAATAACAGCAAAAGGATAATGGGCGAGTTAGAGCCTTTGTTAACCGACAGTTTTTACCTAAGATTCTCTTTTTCTTACAAATTAATTCACCAAGAGGAGAGAGACACGAGAGGAAAGCCGACAACGTTGGTATTTTATAAAAATTTATCCGGAAGTCCGTGGTTGAGGGGTTACGATGAGGTTGAAGAGTGGATTAATAAACAAGAAGAGCATAGATTAAACATAGATAAAATAGATATGCCAAGTACAAAATGGAGGTTTGTAAGATGGATGGGTGTTAGCGTTAAAATAGTATATGGAACAGCTTTAAATAAAATGCCTAAAGGTGATGCTGGAATGCAATCCGAAAAAGTGGCAGGAGGTCGAATGCCTGAGTGGTTGCGTTATAAGAAAGGGATGAAGCCCCTGGATAGTTTCAATGATGATCTTTGTTTATTTAGATGCTTGGCCCTCCACATTTCGAATTTTAGGGCTGATAGGTGATTAACATTGACCAAAGAGCTCCAGCAGCAATATTTACAGTTTTGTAAAACCCATAAATTACCGAAACCCGAAGGCCCCATACTATTTGGAGATATCAAGAAAATAGAAGAGTGTTTTAAAATAGGTATTGATGCATACGAACCTACAGAAGAGGGAACATGGTATTTAAGAAAAGTAGCAGCTCATTACGACAAGATTGGTAATAAAAAGATGAAAATAGGCATCTATAACGATCACGCCTTCCTTATTACGGATATGAATAAAGCCGCTGAAAACAATTATTGTTGCTTCGACTGCAAACAACGCTTTACTACAAAGTCCAGCAATTTAACCAGGCACGCATTAACCTGCATGAAGGGATTAACAAAAGTATCGTGTAAAGGAGAAAAAATAGATCGCCCACTATCAGCGTTCGAAAGAGCTTTCTATCCAAAACCCATTTGTAGCAAGAAATCAATTAGTTGGATAAAATCTTTGCCAGGACCCCACATTCACACTGCAGTATGCGGTCACGGCGGAGAAAGAATAATCGCTGGTGCCCCAGTTGATGGGTATTGCCCCGAGACTGATACAGTTTATCAATTTCACGGCTGTTATTTGCACGGGTGTCCCAAACATTGTAAAGATTATAAAAATAAGCTTAGAAGATCCAACGAGAGAGACGAAGCAATTGAGGGTAAGTGTAAATTAGTAACTATTTTTGAATGCGAGTATGATGCAATTTGTAAACCGGAGGATGTAAAGGAACTCGAAAAGCCTCCTACATTGATTTACCCATATCATATTGTATACGATTTTGAAGCATATTTAGACGGAAGTAAAGAAAAGCGTAACCCCACTAAAGATCTAGAGTTTATAAACGAACATGTCCCAATAAGTGTTAGTACAGGGGATACTCTATCCAACAATATAACTCACATATGTGATACTTCTCCAAAACAATTAGTAACCCTATTTATGGAAGATGTAAAGAGAATGGGAGACAATATCCGAGAGGTCGTGGGGAGCAACAATACATATGGGTACCCTACAGACATGGAGTATCTTTACAGCAGCGAGAAATTACCCGTTGGATTTCACAAGTCCCAGTAATTGGGTTCAATTCCAGTTATTACGATCTTAATTTAATAAAGAAACATTTAGTTGACGTTTTAACGGATAAAACCACTAAGGTACTAGTAGGAAAGAAAGCCAATACAACCATTTTTCTATTTACACCAGAATTTAGGTTTTTAGATGTAAAATTGTATCTTGCTCCTGGTATCGATTACGATAGATGGGTTAAGGCTTATGGATGCGAAGGTGAAAAATCCTTCTTCCCATACGAATGGTTCGATTCTCCCGATAAACTAGCGTATGAGGGTTTACCACCACTTAAACATTGGACAAATAAATTAACTCCAAATAAAACGATAACCAAACAGCAGTTGGAAGAGTGCAACAACATTTATATCAGATTAAATATGAAGTCTTTCAAAGACTGGTTAAAATACTATAACGACTTGGATGTTGGCCCCTTTTTAGAAGCTATCGGAAAAATGACAAAATTTTATCAAACAAAAGGTATAGATATGTTCAAAGATGCAGTTACCCTACCGGGAGTTGCTTTACAATACATTCTCAGAGGAACGATAAAAAACCATATAAAACCTTACCAAACCAAAGAGAGTAAGATAGCAGACGCGATATGTCCGCCACTGTATGCCCCTGGTGAGGAAATATATGAAATGTTTAAAATGGAGCATTAGTTTGGGGGTCCATCAATTGTGTTTACAAGATATACTGAAGCAGGTGTTACGAGAATCAGGTCAGCCCCTGATGGAAATGGAAAGCTTTGCGAAGCCGTACTTGGTTTTGATGCAAACGCCCTATATTTATCAACATTAAACAAACAAATGCCATGTGGCGAAGGGAAACTACACGAGGAAAGCAGCCCTCACGACCCTATTAAAATAAATAAGTTTTCCAAGGCGGTTTTAAATGGTAAGTGGTTTGGCTTTGCTGAAGTAGATATAGAGGTTCCCAGTAGTTTAAAAGAGAAGTTTTCGGAAATGTCCCAATATTTATAAATAGGATTGTAGAGGAGGAGAAGTTCCAGAGAAGATGTTACAGTATTTAACAAGAAACTAACCGCGCAAGAGGAGATGGTAGGAAACTAGTAGGTGCAATGTCTGCTAAAAAAGTATTACTATTTGCCCCATTATTAAAATGGTATTTGAAGCAGGGTTTAGAAATTACAGGGATTCACAGAGTAATAAATTATACAGCAGGTAAGCCCTTTGAATGGTTTGTTAAAGAAGTTACTTCAGCCAGGAGATCCGGAGATGTTGATAGTTCCAAGTCCCCAATTGCGGATATAATGAAACTATTAGGTAACTCATGTTGCGGGAAAATGATAGAATCCCCCGAAAAACACCTCAACACAACGTATGCAAAAGATGAAAAATGTGTGGACAAAGCTTTAAGATCAGCGTATTTCGATGATTTAGAGGAAATAGGAGATTCTTACAAAATATCCTCAAGAAAAGTAAATGCCAATATGACTCGTCCATTTCACTGTGGGATTGCTGTATACCAATATGCAAAACTAAGAATGTTATAATTTTATTACGATTTTATGGATAAATACGTAGATAGAGCAGATTTTGAACTAATACAGATGGATACTGATAGTTTGTATATGGGGGTTAGCATGAAGGGTGGAGAGCTGGATGGAATGATAAAACCAGAAATGGTGGAGGATTTCAAAAAACATACAAAAGAATGGTTAGCGTGGGATAAATGGAGTAATAGAGAACCAGGGCTATTCAAAACAGAGTTCCAAGGAGATCGTGCAATAGCTCTATCCAGTAAATGCTATTTGGTTGAAAAATTTACCACTAATGAACTAAAACATTCGGCGAAGGGGCTGTCTTCCAGGCAAAATCCTCTCACATGGAGAAGGTATATGGAGGCCCTACACCAGGTTGGAACGGATAGAGGAACAAACAGAGGGTTTAGAATGAGAAATGGTGTTATGAAAACATATACACAAAACAAATTAGGACTGTCCGCTTACTATGACAAGAGAAGGGTTTTAGAAGATGGGATACATACAGAACCCCTTTAAACTTTCATTAAATAAAATTATGCAGCCTGTTCAATTTTTGAAGGTATCTTAGGTCGGGGCTTATCACGGGGTTTTGCCCAATTATCTCTAGAAAGTCCCATTATAAATTTATCATATTTCCACAGATCTGTAAGGCGTTTAGGCCCAATATGGTGTTTCTTTCTAACTTCATAGGCACGAACAATTCCACGGGACTGCAAAATATCTATCAGCGCTTCCTGCGTAATAACCGATTTAGGCATAATTCTTCAAGAATTACTTTATATAACTACATATAAATGTCTAACATATTTATTTCCAATTGTGATTTTATGTTAAACATTTATAATATGTAGTTATATATATAAAAATATGTTTATAAAAGAAGAAGACGTAAAAACAAAATTTGATGAGGCTTGCTATGAGGATATTTTAGGTCTCCAAGACGGAATTATAGAACGTCTAAAAAAGTTACCCGAGGAAGAGAGGGAGCTAGAAGCCGCTACAAAACGAAAACCTGTTGTTGAAATTTGCAAAGATTCGATGATGAGCCCGCTTGTTGAAGCCATTATAAAACTGTTCGAAAAAACCTACATGGCGAATTAATCCATATCTCCGGCAGTACGAGGGGTTAATTAATATCTTGTTGAATTTGAACGCACCACCAAGTAAACCTGCTAGAGCCCCAGTCGAATAAATCCAATACATATTTGAAGAAAGCGCATATTTTGTTTTTCAATGTAGAAACCGGGGGTGCAGCTACAGATTTAAAAAAAGGTAGCCGAAAAACCTTGGTAGCGCTTTCTATAATAGACAGGTTTTTGATTGAAGGTGATCTATCCAAACACATGTGGGTTATCAACTAACGCTTGTGCACTTACTACATCATACCCCTCTTCTAAATAGGTCTCTATCAAATTACACATACGAACAGATCCGGGTGAACACCCCTCATGG
Organism: Conchocele bisecta; assembly: GCA_029237695.1. NCBI lineage: Eukaryota > Metazoa > Mollusca > Bivalvia > Lucinida > Thyasiridae > Conchocele > Conchocele bisecta. Next base: position 4,363,360 of record CM055279.1, read on the forward strand.
GGATCATAATATTTAATTCCTTTTTTCCTCAATCCATACGGCGTGCGGAAACTATTATTAATTTTTTCAAAATTATCACTACATGTGGTTTTATCTATTTCTCTTCTTATTAATTAATTCTTTAGAATTATCACTACAAACAGGTTTATCTATTTTCTGTGAAAATTGTTTTATTTCTTCACCACACGTAGACATATTTTATTATTATAAATACACATATTTCATTATTTAATACTAAAAATTATTAACTCTTACTGAGTAATGCTTAACAATTACTGAGCAATTGCTTAACAATGCTGAACAAATGCTTAACAATTACTGAGCAATGCTGAACAAATGCTTAACAATTACTGAACAATGCTAACATTCTACCACGATTTTGCAAGGGTTTCAAAAGGGATACTCCATGTAGAAAGGGTCGCTAGGCACGTTTTTCCCCATTCGGTATGCCTAGGTGTGGTTCTGGTATGCCTAGTTGTGGTGCTAGTATGCCTAGGTGTGGTGCTGGTATGCCTAGTTGTGGTACTAGTATGCCTAGTTGTGGTGCTGTATGTCTAGTCGAGGTGCTGGTATACCTAGGCCTGGTGCTGGTATACCTAGTCGTGGTGCTGGTATGCCTAGGCCTGGTAACGAGTAAGCCTAGTTGTGGTGCTAGTATGCCTGGTTTTACCTAGACAAATCATGTTGAACCTTGGGCAAACTATATTTGTATGTACTTACATATTTTGCGCCTACAAAAATGCCACCAAAGCGAAATTTATCGGAGCAAGATATAGAAGATATTCGCAATCTTCGAGGAAAATTATCTGCGGACGAAACGAAGAAAAAATATGGGATTGGTACAACTCGTCTTCGAAAAATATGGGACGCTGTCGATGCGGAACGTAGTACAAAACCCGAAGAAACCAAATTTGAAACAAATTTAGAAACCCCCACCCCCGTAGTACACAGGGTAACCACCCCTGGCCCTCCCACCAAGTTCCCCACGGATCTACTAGAAGATATACGAAACGCAAGCTCGTTCGAAGAGTCGACGCACCTGTCCGACATGGAGAGACGTTTGGAGAACCGGTTGGACGCGCTGGAACGTAGACTGTTGGACACAATTGTCAACGATGCCCGCACGACCGATTCCGAGTGTCCGAAGAAAGACGAGCTGGAGGTGCACGACATCTGGAGAACCGTAGAGAATGCAAAGTGGTGGTTTGGGTTGTTTTTTGTGGCGTACGCGGTATGCAGACCACTGTTCCCATTCGTGACTCTAGAGACCTGTAGACTCTGGAAGAGCAAACCAGATTCCGACGCCCAGTTCGTGCACTCCGCAAAACAGTCCGGTACGCCGAATTGGACAAACGAAACTAGCGACCCTTTCTACATGTAGTAGCCGTTTTTGGAAAAAAATTCTTTGTATATTTTTTGTCGCTGCTCGTTGGGTAGCCGAAACCGCTGCAACATTTTGTATGACATTTTATTTTTTACTGTGGGTTGTATTTATTTCGCTTTAAATTAACAGGAAATGTACATATGGGGCTACCCACTGCTTTCCCCCACACTTCGCGGTAACGAACTGACACGTTTAGAGAGCATTAAACCAAACTAAAGTCATTGGTTAGGGTTATTTTCGATTTGAGCCAGAACCGGCATTGACCTTGACGTTAATAACAGCCCCGAAATGGATGATGTTTTCAGCTACCTAACACTGGTCCCCAAATGGATGATGTTTTCAGCTACCTAACACTGGTCCCAAATGGATGAGGTTTTCAGCTACCTAACACTGGTCCCCAAATGGATGAGGTTTCAACTACCTGCACCAAACACATGCGTATCCTCCCACCTAGCTCCCAATTGATAACTATTCTAATTTTCCATGCGTACCCACCTAGGTTAAAATAAGGACCCTGTAGGTGTACGTTATAAACTGGTTATGAAAAATACTAACACCATAGACCGCTTATAACGATAACGCGATTCCAGCTACTTATATACCTAATGACTAACAAGGGCTCACGCACTTTATATGAGGGAATATTAAAAGTGGTCCAGAACCGCCATTCCCTTATACTACAGTATGACATTTTATTTTTTTACTGTGGGTTGTATTTATTTCGCTTTAAATTAACAGGAAATTTTACTATTTTTGGTACGTATGGGGCTACCCACTGCTTTCAATTCTTCCCCCACACTTCGCGGTAACGAACTGACTCCCTATATACTACTGCAGGTCATGTACAACTGGGTCCCACGGCATCCATGCGAATAGTGAACGTAGGAGAGACTGGCCTTATTGGATGGCATTCGGTTAAATTATATAGTAAAACTATTTGGCTGTGACTAACCTTATAGATTAGAAGACACCAAATGGTGCGAAATCGCCCAGGGAGGATGCAAAAGTAGTCCGGTATAAAAGAAATAGTGCGGGTGTTTTGAGGTCACAGACACCGTTTGCTTGCAAATCTTGATCCATTACTACCCAGTTTCATTTGAGGAACATTTTGGGGTGCCTTTAACACCAGTTTTCAGCATATTTGTAGCATTTAAAAGAAAACACTGAACCTGTTGGTCACTTGATGTAAACGGAGTTTCCGTGGCCAAAAAATGTAAATAATATTGGAGGATATGACAAGGTTGAATTTTTCTTTCTTAGGAGTAAGTGAACCTATTGTTTAGTTCATGCAGAACCAGTACAGACTGGCCAGGCGCGCAGATACAGGGGGGGGGGAGGTGGGGTCCGGACCCCCCCCCCACACCCCCCCCCACCCCCTGCACAGACCTAGTTTGCTTGCAAATCTTTATCTATTTCTACCCAGTTTCTCTTAAGGAGTTGGTTAAATTATATAGTAAAACTATTTTGTGTGGTATAGCCTCCAAGCTATCTAGCAAGGTTTCGAAGTCAATTTATTTTGTGTTTTAGTCTTTCAACTCTCATCATCACCCTCCAGCTCCTGTTTGCCCCATGTTAAATTCGATACCGCATTTGCTCTGAAAATTCGACAAATTTCGACATCATTTACAGAAAATATCTTGATAAGGTACAAAATCACATGACGTGTCTAAACTCAGATCAGACAGGCACATACGTTTATATTTATACCCACATGCGTCCCACAAATTGATATTTATGTTAAGTGTAATATAAATATCAGGAGATATATTTTTCATGGGGCGGCAGCGTATCACTGGTCCGATATGGTGTATTTATTCTGTTATCGTGCTCTATTGTTGTAAATGGTATGTGAATTTCATTCTCGTATGTGGCTGTGACTGGAGAAACGGGGCTTAATTTTGTTATGTGTTTTTGCGGCCAATGTAGATCCAGATCAGCATGTGCATCCACACAGTCTGTTCAGGATCTGCATTGTTTGCCATTCCAAAAATGAAACATCGATATTGCTTCCAACAAGCAATATGGATCGTTAACACGCTACAGCAGTGCCACCCATGGCATAATGTTTGCATATTGGCGATACATACTTTCATCCAATAGTTGCCCCAAGCCCAATAGTCAAAGTCAAATGACGTTTGCGCTAAAGCTGCTGGCAACATTTGCCTTACTAACATTATCCGTCTATCCAATTGGAGGCCGGGTTTAGAATATTCATTGAACAAAGCGTACAAAAAATTTACAAAATATTAACACGTTCATGTTATGGGCGGAAGTACGAAAATAAACAATGGAACGAAAAGGCGAATGTTTTGCCCCTTGGCACGATGCACATGCTGGGCTGATGTTATATTATAATAAACATAGTTTTGCTTTGGTTTATGATATACAATAACACTACTATAACTCTGTGTTCATATAAGTAGTAACTTGTCTATTCTAGACCAGGTCTATTCCGGAATCTTGTTCATTCCGACTTGCTGGCTTTGTCATATTATATATTTCCATATTGCTTATCTGTGTATTCCAGCCCTTGCCTATTCCGAATTCAGACCCACAGTTCTGACCCTAAATATACCGGTCCCTTCGCAGTCGGGAATAGACCAGTTACACTGTAGTATTAATGCGCATTCATAGTATTTGCTGCATGCTGGTTAGAACATCGAACATAGAGCTGAAAATAGAATACTTCTACCTTCTGCCTGTCCAAAGTCAGTCGCTGTACTGCTGGTTTTATTCAGAATATTGACAATATACCGAAATGAGAGCACATACATGTATAATATATCACCATACAGTGGCAATAACAGAATCGTCTACAGGCACCGAGGTGCACAATATGACAAAGCTGTGTGTTGAAAACCAAAGCATGGTGTCATATTCTATCTACAACACGTTACTGGCCATACAATTCATGCTTTTGAAAAACAGCTACTACCACTATCTACAACACGTTACTGGCCATACAATTCATGCTTTTGAAAAACAGCTACTACCATACCAGTTGTTGTGTAGTTGCAACGAGGGGGACTTTTTACTATGCATTTGTTCGGAATTTTCTTTTATTTAAATCACTAAAAACGGCAAGCCTTTCGAATAATTAGCGTATATATGGTTGATAAATAATCATAAACTCGCTTGTGTATACACATACATGATAGTTTATGTAAATGAGTGTGCTACATGGGCGAATGGCATATCCATTCTAAATTGTGTTGTAATTATTAATAGCTTATCTGCACTAAAACTAAACATAAATTGAACCACTTAAGTTCGTTTAAGCATTCATATGCATGGAAAATAGAAAATAGAAGATAATACATCCGATAGACCGAATACCACCTCTTGGCCTGGAAAATAAGGATAATGTACCAAATACGTTCAGGTATGCCTAGTTTTGAACGAGGCACTAAAATGGATCCCATGACTGGCAGTACACGGTCCCACAAATACACACTCAGGCATTCAGCTAGACATAGACTGTGAACCGCGTACTCTACGTTGTTTTGGTAGTTGTGTTCGGCGTGAGATGTGGGTATCTTGACATTGTATGTAATGTTACAGATCAAAACTTGCTTGCTTTGCCGTCATGTTTCCATGAGGTCAGTACTCAACATAACGTAAGCAATGAGTAAGGAGAAACTATTAAATGAATGAAATTATATCTAATGTTCACTACATGTTCAAACAGGTGTGTCAGACTCATATACGTATGATATTCGATCATATGTTGGTCGCATGGACTGTCGTCTATATTACATGTTTGCGTACAAAGTGGTAATGTAATAACGGAACAATGAACAGTAGTAATGTAATGTTCACAATTCTAACTTTCGTTTAGTCTTATTTAGCATTAACATCGTGTATAGATTAAATTGTCGCTGATGTATGTTATATTATATTAAATAGCTATACATTGTTTATTACATAATTTCGCTTAAACTTCATATTTGTCATATGAATTTTGTTCATTTTGTTGCTGAAGTAGACGTTTCTTCTTACACAGTATGCCGTGCATGGTAATGCATGAGACAAAATACGAAATGGAATAACACGTGAAACAATATGTTCCAATCTTGAGACAGATACATTATTACTAATTTACTAACGAGCGTTGGTAGAGGGTATTTTATATTTAATCATCAAACAAACACCTGTACAGTCCCAAAATCTCATCTTAAGCACAAAGTACACGGTATGTTAATTATAAAATTGAGTATGTATTACAGCTTATAGTCATACTAAACATATAATATAGTAAACAATTATCATTTTTATTCCGTCGCTATTGATATAATGTGTATGGTGATTTAGTTCCATTGCTACACATGTTGTACGAAATGGCGGCCATCTTGAAAGTATGCAAATCATAGTTGTCTCAAACCAGTATCGAGAAAATTGCTGCGGCATGTCAATGATTAAATCGTCGAAACTGATCGGTATGCGCATCTGATATGTTTTGTGTAATACGTGCTCAGGTCTGATTCCAGAAAATTGCTATTCCAATATTTCAGTGATGGATATCTTAAATGTGCAAATTAATACGTGTATGTTCCTTTTTCTGATTTTAGTAAGCTGTAGAACAACGAATATGTGTATACAATGTGTGTGGCCATTGCAGTTTTAACGGGTATATGGTATCGGCATTGATATCAATGGTATAAGAGTAATTCACGAACTCCTTATGGCGACCATTTTGGATTTACACACTTCTCATTTTATCGTAAACTTGGTTTATAATCATTGTATAACATGTCAGTGATAACATATCAGAATTATGTTTGTATTAACCATTATGTGACTGCTGAAATAACGACGTTGCATATAAATATCCCAGACACTAGATATGCATTTCATAAGGTCGGCCATATTGTGTATGCAATATAACACGTTTACACCACAACTGCTATGTTTCGTTTGCGTATTATTATTAATACCAATATGCTTAAACAACTTGGAACTATGTTAATTTCATATATGTGTGTTGTGGCAACACTGAATTGTTCGTGCGTGCCTGTTTCTTTAAATAATTCATAAAATTTGTCTAAAATGGAGGCCATGTTGAATTACTCTACATCATATTCCTATGAAATTGATTGATGCACATTTAGTTGTCTATAAAGTATTAAATGCCTGAAGTTGATCGGTATTTGTGCTTTTAAAATTGCTTCCACAAATACGATATGCCCCTACATGTAGTAAAGTACTTTTTCATTGGCGGCCATCTTGTTTATGCAAATTACTAGGCTTAAGCTACTACTTCTGGAGGTCTATCATGGCGAAATGTATAGAGTATATATGTTTAGTCACATTGGTAACACAAATCTTTGGTGCGCAGAGATGGTACTAACAACCCTAAGCACATGGCCTACTTCGCCACGCTATTTTATGCCTCCTGCACGCCACGAAGGAACGAAGAGTCGAAATGTCCCTAACGAGCCACCATACAAGCGTGCACAAATACCTTAAACCCTTGCCACCCCACAGACCAAATGTCCAACATGTGCAAAAACTGTAGATCCAGATGAGCCGGCTCGTAACAAGGATATGCAACTTGATTGTAATTACTTGTACGATTTTGAAGCCATACCCTTTTTGTGATTAGTGAAATAGACCAATATCAACCATGGAACATTCCATGTGAAACATCTAGGGCTGAACGGGTTGTTAAGCTATAACTTAAGACTGCTCGCTACAAGTACCTGTCGTTTGATTTCGTCCTATTTTTAGCGTGACGGACTTATATAATAAAATATAATAATACATATAATAATATTATTTATGAAACCGACTAAGCATGTATCCTGCACTGACGGTATGCTATGTAACTTACGACAAAAGTATTTCCTTTGTTTTTTCGAAACAATCATTGTACAATGTGCGATCGTAGCTAGTTATCGCCCTTTGTACAAATAGTTATAGAGATCCGGTCCTATGCTGTATTTCAGAGTTTATTTCTTACTGAATAGCACATACATTGAGTTTGTGAACAGAGTAGACCCAGATCAGACTGCACATATGTGCAGTCTGATCTGGGTCTACACTGATTTTGTATTAACATTAATAAGTGTGAAAAGATGAATCTGGAAAATAATGTAGTCCCGGATCAGATTGCGCAGATATGTAGGATGATCTGGATCAACACTAGTCGAAATCACTATAATTACTCCTTTTCATAACAATTTATGATACATTAAACCTTTTTACAAGAAATAAGACCCTAAACTACACAATTTGGACTGGATTTCTATAAATAAATTCAACGGGAGATAACTAGCTACAATCCCTCATTGTAAGTTGGGCCGTTTGTCTCCAGATGCGTGATATATAGCTGTGAATGGAGAAATGTGGCAACCGCATAGTCTGATCAGGATCTGCACTGTTCACTATTTCATCAATGCAACACCCGTCATGCTTCTAACAAGCAATACAGGTTGTTCGTTATCAGGAGTATGCCATTTGATCAGGAGCTACACTGATCGCACACACCATAGGCCCCGATTCTCCAGTCACAGCCACATAAACGATAGCAACAAGGAAGTGTTGTTTGGCTCTCGTCCAGTAGCAACTACTGTCTGTTTCACGAAACCTGCCCGAATTTTACGGCCATATAAACAATGCAGAAACAATATTTTTTCAGATAATATTAAATTTTATCAAAATTTAAGAATGAACCTTCTTTTTAGTTCGTGAAATTTGGTCAAATATTGATTTTATTACGAAACATTTACTTCTCTATGGGAATTTAGCATAGGGGGAAAAGGAGGTGGAGGAGCTGTGGGCGGAGGCAAAAAACAATTGGATTTTGACTCTGAAACCTGTGTAGATAACTTAAATGTTAAGTTAATTAAGATAACTTTTGAAAATCGGTCCAGTATTTTTGAAAATTGATATTTTCCACATGCTAAATACCCATAGATTTAACATAGGGAAATTGTTTTTCGCCATAAATCATTATAGGACCAAATTTCACTAAATAAAAAGAAGGTTCATTCTTAAATTTTGCTCTAATTTAATGATTATCGAACAAAATATTATTTTTGCATTGTTTATATAGCCGTAAAATTTGGGCAGCTTTCGTGAAACAAACAGTAGGTGGAGGTATGTGTGTAATCCGATGGCGCCTCACTGATATACAAATGTGGCTGTTCCTGTAGAAATGGGGCTTATGAGACTTGTGACCAGTGTAGCTCCTGATCAATAGCACGATAACCATCTGTATAGCTTGTTAGAAGCATGCCAGGTGATACATTGATGGAAGGGTGAACAGTGCAGATCCTGAGTGTGCGACCAGTGTAGATCCATAGATGCACAGGCTGATCTGGATCTACACACGTCGCAAAACCAATAAGCCCCATTTCTCCAATGACAGCCACATATACAGACGAGTTATTCAGTGTTATCTGTTCGGTGCGAGGATTATATACGTACGTATATTCATTTACTGTGTTATATTATTACATTATATGTGTTAACACACTTTAGTGAAATTACATAGATCCATATCGTTTTGAAGGTTTGACGAATTATATATAACCATGGCCAGTGTTGACGACGGGACGTCATCCCTGTACAAAATGTCGGATGCTGTCACGCACAACTGTGAGCCGTGTGGACACGCTGGAGTGGTGAAAGAAGCCGCCAACTACTGCTGTGAGTGCGACGAAAATTTGTGTGAAATCTGTACAACCACGCACAGGGGTTTGAAGCTATCCAAAGGTCACAAAGTAGTGCCCATGTGGGACATATTGGCGACGGGAGGTCCGGCTATCTATATGGCCAAAATAGCATCCTGTGAGAAACATGGAAGTAAAGAAATCGAATGGTATTGTGAAGATCATGGCACCATGTTTTGTGACGGCTGTAAGTTCGCCAGACATCGACGTTGCAAACTAACTCGTGTGTCTAAAATGGATGAAACGTCCACACATATACAGCAACTCTCTGAAATCGAGGGAGAATTTTGTGGAATGAAGACTCGAATTGACGCGATAAAGAAAACAAGCGAACAATTCGATGTAGATATTAAAACTATCGCAGAATCTTGTGAGGTAGACGTAAAGACATTTAAGAAGAAGATAGTTGCGTGGGCGGAGCACATTGAAAAGAAAATGTTATCCAAAATTCGCGAAACATCATCCGGTGCTTTAGACATCGTCTCCGAACACCAGAGGGGCTGTGACAGTCTCAGTGAACAAGCCAATGAAGTAACAAAAGTTGCCACCGACGCTAAATGTCTTCCCGACAAATCGCAGCGCATAGTTGCTACGCACCAATTGTCAAGGATACTGACGAACATGAAGGAAACTGCTGGTGGAATAGCCAGAGAGCAGTTCACGTTCAGTATGGAGTTTAAGACCAACCGTGCTATAACTGAGTTAATGGACAGTATTAGCCAGATCGGGACCCTAGACGTGAACTGTATGGAGTCTCCAATGAGATCTGACCGCGCGGACAGTAACGTGATATCATTCCGCGACATGTCGGTGGTGGAGTCCACGACGGTGAAGGTTCCTGACGGCTGGGTCTCGGGGTCGGCGTTTCTGCCAGATGGCCGCCTCGTACTGGTACTGCATAAAACTAACAAGGTCATACTGCTGGATACGGACATGGCCTTAAAATCTGAGTTTGATATGCCGCAACATCCCTGGGACGTGGCCGTCACAGGTGACACCGAGGTGACCACCACTGTTCCGTGGAAGAAGACGCTGCAGTTCTTCACCGTCGGGACCGCCGGACTCCGGGTTGGCAGGACAATCGCCACGGACGGGTATTGTTGGGGTGTGGATGTCGATAATGGCCAGTTATATGTCTCCGTACACAACAATCCCGGCGACGGCTTCGTCGTCATTATGGATATGGCCGGCATCGTCAGTCACCGAATCGCCTTGGACGCGGGCGGCCATGGTTTATTAGAGCGTCCATACTACGTAGCTGCCAGTCACAACAGGGTATACGTGACGGACCAGGATACTGGTGTCATATCGTGCTACACTCCGACTGGGGCCGAGGTGTACCGAGTTGAGGACGGGACAATGAAGCAACCATGTGATATACTACCAGACGGCGAGGGAAATCTGCTCGTTTGCTGCATTGATTCTCAAGAAGTCTACCTTCTGAAGCCTGACGGCACCCGGCACAATGTCATCGCCTCGTCACGTGACGGCGTGAGATGGCCGCGGTCGATTTCATACAGAGACAGTGACGACACACTGGTTGTCACCAGTCATAGGGATCCCTACCTCACGACACATAAGGTGAAATCTGACTGAATACAATTAAACTTTCTACGATTAAACTAATTACGATTAAGCTAACTACGATTAAATGAGTGTTCTCGCAGCTTTCCCAGTGAAGACGATTCGTACATCGCGAGAGAATATCAATCGAGTGTGTTTTAATAGCAAATGTCCAAGCAAGGCTAGGAAATGAGTAAGAATGCCGAGGCTTGCCGAGGAAATCCTACCATTTTCGAGCCAATCCTGATAAACATGGTGACACAAATACAATAACCTGTTATTATGTTTATCAGGTACGTTGTATGCTATATATACTAGAGGACGGACAAATATCACATGATTTTCGCTGACATGGTGGACGGATTATTTTATGTTGTGTTGTTATGTAGTTGTGAGTCGGTAGCGTCATTAAATATGACGCAGTTCGCCGTCAGCCACAGTAGTAGAGACACGGATGTGGTCACGTTTTGACGTTATTTCCGGTGAAGATACAATATATACATTAACGTCAACATTGGTAATTTTGACAATGTTGTAAGATGGTCTAAGAGCAAACTCCACATTATTCGAACAGCATGTAATATACAAGTTATTCCACTACCATTTTGAAATACCGGATTTATTTCCCATGACATCTGTAAATCCGACACTCGTTTCTTTGTCGGATTTCCAGATGTCTTGGGGAAATATATCCGGTATATTAAAATGGTAGTTGAAGAAACTATATGCCATTACTGGGCTGATGGACAGTGTATGAAAATCACGAGCTGGTGGTAATAGATCCCGTAAGCCCTCTCCAGCCACAGCTACTATTGTGTGCGTTGATTGAGTCACGTTTCTGACAAGCGTAGGGCCGGATCAGGATCCACATTTTGTTATTACGGATTGTGAACCGAGTCACAGGCATTCGGCGTGTTTCGGCTTTCCTTGGTATAACATTATATATATGAACAAGGCTTCTAATTTCGGTCCGACACGACCTCGTATCATAACAAAATAACATGTTTACATGTTTACAATTGTAATTTTATATGCATTCCATGTATTTTTTTTTTTATATTTAAATATTTTTATTTCACTTTTAAATACAACATGTACATTTATACATACAATATTGACTAACAATATATGGCTTACGTGATCGCATACAGTTACACATGTACTCAATGTATTCGAAAGTAAGGTTTTTTAGCAGAAAAATAGTAAGGGAGAAAAGATAGAAATAGGAAAGTTGTTGGAGTAATATAGAAGGATAGCAACAAAGTGAAAAGTGGACTATGTTCCTATGTGTTCATATGTGCTAGACTAGATTGATATTCGTTACTTGTGTGTAGTTTGTGTGATTGACACCTGTCTACAGTGCTTACAATTAATACTATGTCTGAAACCTGCCCCATTTAATAATATGTTGTTCCCGTTTGTCGTTTGTTGTTGCTATAATCTCCTCTATGTATATCCTATGTCTTAAATAATTTAGAAATGGACCGAAAGCTATATCATTATTTTCATATTTACATTTAACAATGAAATATTTGGCTAATATGATTATAAAATTAAATTGGTGTGCTTTTTGTGCTTTGTCATTTATTCCTATAGAAATACTTTGGAAATTTACGACATATGTTATATCTTTTTCAATTAAATATGTCCGCAGCTGTGACCACAAATGTTGTGCATGGGGACATTCCCAAAACAAATGTCTTATACTTTCAACATACATAGAACAAAAATCGCACAAACTGCTATTAATTAAGTTACAGCGATAACGTAATTTGTTTGTTCCAATAATTCTCATTAAGTATTTCTATTGGAAATTACGCAATACGGAATCTATAGTACAGTTGAAATGTAACGTGTAAATTTGTTTCTAATTAGGGTTAGTATCCGGAAATTCATGTATCCATTTTTGCTCAGCTTTTATATCTTTCATTATTTTTGTGTTTGTTTGCATCGTGTATAGTATTTTATTAACGTACATTATTTGCTTTTCTGTAATTTTGACTTAAGTTTGAAGGTTGTATCGCGTTGATGTGTTCTGTTTTTACTATATCCTTCCACAGTGGACTTATACTATTTAATATACTTTGATATTTCATAAAATCATCATTTCTTATATTGAACATTTCTGCAAGATCAGCGAATCTTAAACAAGTATTTATTCTATAATCGTATAAATGTTCAATGTACTTAATACCCTTATCATACCAGTTCCTATGAAATATAGGTTTGTTTTGATGTTTTATATTAGAGTTATTCCAAATAATTTCTTTAGATACTGTAACTGTTTGAGGAGAATAGTTTGTACTTGCCCAAGATTTCAAAACATTATTTAAAAACGTGTTGTGTTCACCTATGTATGTTGTGTCTTCTTGTTTCAAGTTGCATTCAAAGATAAAAATCCCACCATATCTTTCATTTATGTTTTCATAAATTGCTTTCCATTTCCCTATGTTGGTTGAATCGCATATTCTTTTCACCCATGAAGCTCTTATAGAAGTTATAAAACTATCTATGTCTAGCATTTTTAGTCCACCTTTTTCATAAGATTGAATTATTGTATTTCGCTTAACTTTATCAGGCTTGTTGTCCCATACAAATTGAAATAACTTAGTTCTAATTCGTTTTATCATATTTTCTGGTGGATCATGTAAAACTGTCAATGGATATATCAATTTTGGGACGGCAAACGTCTTTATAACCGTAATTTTTCCAAGTAAGCTTAACTTTCTGCGTTTCCATCGGTCAAGACATTGTTCAAATTCTAATAGTTTTGGTAAAACGTTATGTTCATGAGTAGCACTACTATCATTCAGGAATGTGATGCCTAAGGTTTTTGCACTGTGTGAGGTCCAAGTAAAAACTTTGTTGGGACAGCATATGATATCTGTATGTTTTAAAGCACCTACTCTCATTACTGTAGATTTTGTTATGTTAAGTTTGAGACCGGAAATCTTACTGAACTCATCTATTATGTATATTAACTTTTCAAAGGATTTTTGCGTACCGTTTGTTATAAAAGTTGAATCATCAGCAAACATTGTATTTTTTTAGCTCTATATCACCGATTTTGACTCCAGTTATGTCTGCATCGTTGATGATAGATTTTGATAATATTTCAATGGCCATAATAAAGAGATACGGGGATAACGGACAACCCTGGCGTACACCTCTATGTATTGAAAAGAAATCTGATAAGTACCCATTATTTGTTACACATCTTTTTGCATCAGAGTAAAACAGTTTTATCTAATTCAGTAGATCGGTGCCAAAATTGAAATATTCCATTACTTTTAAAAGGTATGTATGTTCAACAGTATCAAATGCTTTTTCGAAGTCTGCGAAGAAGAATAGACCTGGTGCATCAGTTTCGTTAAGTTGTTCTATTGTTTCATAAAGAGTTCTAATGTTTTCTCCTATATATCTTCCCTTAAGAAACCCAGTTTGTGAATAATCTATTATTGTCGGTAGGGCTTTTTTAATTCGATTTGCAATGGCCTTGGATGCTATTTTGTAATCAACGTTAAGTAATGATATGGGTCTCCAATTTGTTAATATTGATAAGTCATTGTCTTTCTTAGGTATTAATGTTATTATTCCTTGTTTTTGCAATTCGCTTAGTGACCCGTTTGCTAATGAATAGTTAAAAGAATATGTATAGTGTCGTTTTATATCATTCCAAAACATTTTGAAAAATTCTACAGTCAAACCGTCTGAGCCCGGGCTTTTATTATTTTTCATTTCTTTTAAGGCAATGCTACATTCATATTCAGAAAGGTTACCTTCGCATAACTGTTTATTTTCTTCAGATAATATATTCTGATCGTTATTGTTTGTGAAGAAATTGTAATTACTATTTTCAACATCTTTGTTTGTATACAGCTTTTTATAGTATTCATTTTGCTCATGTAATATTTCTTCATTTTTTGTAACAGTTTTTCCATTTACATTTAAACGAACCATAGTTTTATTTTCTGATCGTTTCTTTTCTAAATTAGCAAAACATTTAGTATTCTTTTCGTTACCCTCTATATATTCCGCTTTTGATCGTAGCACACACCCTTTCACTTTCTTGTCATGAATGTCTTCTAGCTTTTAATTCTGTTAACGTAGTATCAGATATATTTCTAGCGTATTCCGTTTATAATTGATCTATTTCTTCTATTAACTTTGTTTCCAACTTTAAATAATTTTTCTTTTCCTCTGACGCATATTTTATTGTTTCATTTCGTATCGTTCCTGTTATTATTTCCCATAATATATTTGGATTTGCATCTTGATTAATATCGGCAATGGTAGTTATACTACGTCTAATTATTTGTTGGTAATCCGGTTTGAAAAGTAGACTGTTATTTAATTTAAAGTAGCCAGGCCCCCTTGCATTGCAATGTGTTTGTAGACATACATATATATACTATCGAATGGTCTGATTTGATACATGTAGTGATTTTGCTTTTCGTTATTCGGTTCATTATATTCTCAGATATTAAAAAGTAGTCTAAACGGCAGAATATTGGAGGTTTTGTATTTGAATGCCATGTGAATTTTTTTTATATTAGGATTAAGGATTCTCCAGATATCATGTATTTCTGCAGGATAACGATAATTCCCAAATGATCATATGAACTTGCCACGACAA
This sequence comes from Conchocele bisecta, assembly GCA_029237695.1. Lineage (NCBI taxonomy): Eukaryota > Metazoa > Mollusca > Bivalvia > Lucinida > Thyasiridae > Conchocele > Conchocele bisecta. The sequence goes on from CM055279.1 coordinate 4,378,616, forward strand.
GTTTGACGTTAGAGCCTTAAACAAATTATTTCATTTGTTATGATACGAGGTTGTGTCCGACCTAGGAAAAGCAGCTGTAATTCGATATTATTTGCATAATTATATGTTCTAACTATGCTATTTTGGCAAGATAACAATAATTCTCAAATGAACATGTGCACTTTCTGCCAAAATATTTAAATTTGCGTTAATAAAATCGCGGAATTTGTTATGATACGAGGTCGTGTCCGACCAAAGTTATAAGCATATGTATATAGAGTTATACCGATGAAAGCGGAAACACGCCGAATCCCTGTGGACTGAGTGCGCGATATTGCACTGTCAGAAGATATTGTATGACATACCTGTGATTTTGGAAATACACAAGTTGTATCCGGTAAACATTGGCGTTTGCATGTAACTAGAAACCGTTATGGTTCGGTTATTAGCACGGAATCGTGGAAGCGTTCTGGTGCCGATGCTGGACTAGTTTTATCTACTAATTTCTAATTAGGAGATACTAAGTCCTAATTAGGAGATACTGAGTCGAATTAGGAGATACTAAGTCCGTATTCGGAGATACTATTCATACCTTGTATTTGGAGGACTTAACCCTTACCATGCTGAATAAAATGTTGTCGTCTGCCCGTTATTTTTCCATTTTTCTCATAAATCATACTTGAAAATTGGCAGTACTGTAGAATGGTAATGCTTTTATTGAGAAAGAAGACACAATATAAAACTACAGCAGGCGACAATTTTCGTTTCTCGCATTCTAATGGTTACTGCACTTCATAAGACTACAGTGGAACCTCTCTAAACCGGACACCAAGGAAACATTTGTGATCTTATGGTCATTTATCTCAGGTGATGATGTCTGTTCATGACCGCATAGCGCACAACTATGGCACAGAATGATCTAATGCCTGATTTAAAGTGAAACCTCTCAAAACCGGACACCATATGGACCTCCCAGAGTGTCCGGTTTAGAGAGGTTTCACAGTATTTGTTTTACAACTAAGAAGCTTATTGATTTTATATTGTAATGACTTCAAATAAATTGCCATGTATTCGTACAACAACCGTACAACATCCGTGAACATGGACCTTTAAAGTGGCATGTCAGGATTTAAAAAAAACAACACTATAAACAATAAAAACGTGTTTTCATCATGACTCTGTGTAACGTGGTTTACTTGAAGATATATGACGATACTAGGATCGCTGGGTTGTTTCTATTTTCACCCATATAGGTACATAAATATCGGATTTCCTATCTTGTATTAGAAAATCTGATACTTATGTGATACCGATATCGGCGAAAATTGAAACAACCCAGCGGTCTTAGTATCGTCCTATATCTTCAGTTGCACCACTTTACACAGGGTCATGATGAAAACACGTTTTTATTTGTTATAGTATTTCTTCAAAAAATCTTGAAAAAATAATTCAGCGGTCCCAGTATCGTCATTTACGGCTCGAATCTTCAATTAAACCACTTTACACAGGGCCAGGATAAAAACACGTTTTTATTGCTTATAACATTGTTTTTATTAAAGCTCCTGATAGTTGCAGTTTCGTCAGCAATACCATGTAATTTGAGCATACATGCAGTACTTTCGGTACTTTGATCCATTCAAACAGCTGGTCGTCATCTCCAAATGGCCTGGACATTGTGACCACTCATTTGAACCGTCTCTGTGAGACGATTCAGAGAGTGAACATCTCACAGTGAAAGGGATAAGCTATCTGTTCGTCTTGTTTCTCCACTAACACATATGTAATACAGTTGAACCTCTATATGTCCTTGACATCATGAAAACACCTGTGATCATATTTTTGATGAGTTTCTTGGTCATTTATCTCAGGTGAAAATGTCTGTTCATGATCGCATAGCACACAACTATGGCTCAGAATGATCAAATGCCTGGTTTACAGTGAAACCTCTCTAAGCCGGACACCCTGTGTACACAGGGTGTCCGGATTAGAGAGGTTTCATTGTATTTCAATGGGCTGCGATCACAGATTGGGCCGGCTCTATGAGAATATTCAAGTGTGGTCACCTGTGAGGTAGTATTCCCGTGGGGAGACGAGTATAATTATAGGTTGTGTGATGTGTATGTGGATATATGCCACGAGTTCCGCAGCGCGCGATATTGCACATACTGTTGCGCGGCGGAACGAGTGGCATATATCTACATACAAATTAAACAACCATTTTTATTATATACGTACAGTATTGGCAATTTATATGCGTTTCAAAAAATATGCAAATGTAAATAAAATAAAGAAAGTAGTGGTGATTTAGAAAGAACTATTTTGCGAGGTGAAGCGTAGTTCCGGCACTCACCAATATGACCTCACGAGACGTCAACATGGAAAAAATATTGACGTCTTGCGTTGCATTGTGTTTCAATGGGAAACGAACGTACGTATATAATAACATATAGTTATGAGTTGGTAGAATGGTATAGGTTTATGTGTGAAATGGGTTAGAATGACAATCGTACACTATATTCTTGTATTTTACTACAGCATTGTTCAAATGAACATGGATCTGACCTACCACTATAAAAGCAGTTATCACGAGATAAAGGTCAAATATTATTGTGTTTTCATGTTTAGTTTATCAAGGCATGAGCTGACTGACTGTTTCGAACCAGTGGCAATACATGTACACGTGACAGCACACTATCATACTATGTAGAGAGTCGATACTTTTTGACATGTCTTGTGTACTATAACTCTAAATTGCCATGCTCATGTGAATATTGTTGTAGACACACACATGTAGTGCATTATCATCTATTATCTTGGGAGTGAATATGTGACAAGACACTTTCTTGCCTGATTCACCAAAACCTTTAAATTCAATTAAAGGTTAACCTTATACAAATAATTTATCCGGGTATGGAAGGTGTTCGAACCAATTCACGTGTAGCGACTGAATGGTATATGTAGACCTTATTGAAGTTGGCCGTTAAAGGTACATGAATCACAAAAAAAAATATAAAAGCTGAGATTTCCCGATCCAAGGCAGATTGCTAGTTTGAGATCTTAAGAGTATTCTGTTTTGACTACTTTGGATAAATTAAATAACTTACTTTAGTTTCGGCATTACTGTGATCTAAAATCAAGGGCGGAATTATCAACTTTCAAGCAGATTGTAGCCGTACGTTAATTTAGTGGGGGTGTTTTGCCAGGGAAGGCTGTCGAGTCAACTCCCTGCTAGGGGAATTTTGAAGTAGGAGCTTGTGTTTCTGAACTACTTACCATGTACAGTTATGTAGCTTGTAATTGGATTCCTATATTTACTTTATTAACCACATTAAAACGTGTGCTCCAAAATCAACGTATTTTGAGTTTACAATTGGTTCTACAAAGAATGGTTACAGATTATAACATCTGGCGTTGGCCACAGACAATTATATGGAAGCCCTGGAGGCATTTCTGACGTCAATTAGTCTCACTTCATTACTTCTAACTTCATTACTTCTGACTTCAATACTTTTAACTTCAATGCTTCTAACTTCTTTATTTATAACTTCATTAATTCTAATTTTAATACTTCTAACTTCCTTACTTCTAACTTCAAGAAGTAAGGAAGTTAGAAATAAGAAATAATGAAGTTGGAAGTTAAAAGTAAGGAAGTAGGAAGTTAGAAGTAATGCAGTTAGAAGAGTATTGAAGTCAGAAGTCCGTCCAGGGTTTCCATACAATTATGATCTGTGGTGGCAGCAGATTATCACATCCTCGGTGACATAATCGGCAACTGACATCACCTGGTTTCTGATTGACAGAAAGGTCTGGTGGCAGCGAAAACAGTTCAATTATGTCCCTTTATAAATCCATTTATAGTTATCCGGTCCTATTCCGTATGTTAGCGTTTATTATTAGCCGATCTATTTATAGATCGGCTATCCATTGGTTTGTGAAAAAGTTTGTAACCAGTCTTTTCTCCTATATTCGGTAATCTACAAACGCGAGTTTTGTTGTATCACTTCGAAATTACATCAACCGGATATTTTTTCACTTATGGCCATTATCTCTGTTTAAAACTTTAAATATAGCGAAATAACACAATTTGGCTATACATAAACGTTTTAACTACAAGAGTTCGGCGGTTTGCAATTTGGCTATAAATAAACGTTTTAACTACAAGAGTTCGGCGGTTTGCAATTTGGCTATAAATAAACGTTTGCACGTCACAAACCGGAAGCTCCGCCATGTTGGAGGCCGCGTGTTATTGCGCAATAGTTCCAATATCTCGATACACAAAACCAAACACGTCGAAGTTTGACCTAAATTCAGTTAGTTAGACGCATAATGGTTGTGAAGTGTTCTATATACGGATGTAGTCATCGTAAAGATCGCGAAAGGACACTGGAATAGTATAGATTGCCTGCAGTAATCACAAATCACGGTGTGGAATGCGTGAAACTGAGTTCGGATCGGAGACGTGAATGGCTTCTAGAATTGGACAAGAATTTGGGCACAAGAATATCCAAAATGTTCAGGTGTATTCGGCGCATTTTGTCAATGGTAAGTCCTTGATATTATAAATAATCCGATAGTTCTACTTGTCAGCTGGTGAGACAATGTAAGCTGGTGTAATCATTATATTGTGTGTGAACCCCACGGGCCACCCACTGAATTATAATGTTTGACACCGTGCTGTCACTGTACTTAACATGCTTAAGACGTGCGAAATGGTGTATTTTAATGGACCTCAGACAATAAAACATTGCAGTTTGTGTGGAATTTAATGAAAAATGTGAGGACGGCGTTCAGTCACAGACTGATGTTGATGGTCCACTCATGGAGGCTATGTCGCTGGAGCTGCAGGAACTGCGTACAGAGAATGGGGAGCTGAAGGAAAAAGTGGCCCATTTGGAAACTAAATTCACTGCAAGTTATTTTAAGGGTAGTGACGAGGTGAAACATTTAACAGGATTACCATCATTCACAGTTTTATTTATATTGTTTAATTTTCTGGAGCCTCACCTGCCATCCAGTCTGGTCATGCCCAAATTCAAGGTAATAATATTGACATTGCGACTAAATTTGTCAAATCTCTTTCTTGCGTATGAATTTGACACTACTCAATCAACAATATCTAGACCTTTTACACGGACACTTGACTGTACGTACAAGCGGCTAAAGAAACTCATAAGCTGGCCAGAGCGCGAGACATTGAGAACAAGAAAATCGGGTATTTATGAGATTTCGGTTGACTTGCTACATATTTGTGTAATGATAAGCGCCTTCACCTATATTCAAAGGTTAATTCTTTTAACTGGAATAATATTGCAGTTAATATACTCCATTATCAGAAAACTCAAAATGGCCGCCAAGTAAATGGCAAATCCATAGTAATTTACTAAATATAACTGGGAGAATTTGGTTGGGGAGGAGATCAACACTTCTCTCACTTTTCCCCGAGATTCTGTAACTACTAAAATGTGGACATATATATTGAACCCTGATTTGATCGGCTAATAACATCATGCTCTGCATGACTTTTCATTTGTTACTTAACACTGAGTAAACACTTTCATATTGCGAACAGAACATATTGCACACATGTACAGTCTGATCTGCGTCTACATTGGTTGCAATCACATTAATATGTGTGAAAATATGAATCCGGCAAATAAGGCAGTCTTGGATCAGATTACGCAGATACATAATAAGATCTAGGTCAACACTCGTCAAACAAACTAGAATGGTTCCTTTTCACAACAATCGCCGCTACATTCAGTAATAAGGCCCTAAACTATACAATTGGGACCGGATTTCTATAAATAAATGCAAAGGGAGATAACTAGCTACGATCCCTCATTCAGTCAAAACAAGGGCTACGATAATAGAGCTAAATAAATTTCGCTACAATATTCACACCTTTCAGCTGTGACGATTCGTGTTGCGTTGCCTAACACGTATCGACCTCCCGCTGATTCTGATCTGACCAGCGAGATAAAATATATGTGGCTGTGATTGGATAAATTGGGCTTATGGGATTTGTGACCAGTCTAGCTCCTGGTCAAATAGCAATCTCCTGTAGCCTGATAATGATACATATTGCTTCTTAGAAGCATGGCGGGCGTTTAATTGATGGAATACCGAACAGTGTAGATCCTGATCAGACTGTGCGGATGCACAGGTTGATCTGGATCTACGCTGGTCGTAAGGCACATATGCCCTATTTCCCCAGTCACAGCCACATATTAGCACCTCTGATGAAGTCTTTCATAGCAGATACCAGGGCCCGACTCTGGTATAACCTCCATAATAGCATCGCTGTTTTTCGCCGAGTAGACCGATAATATGGCTGCCAATATTTACCACATATATATCTGCCGTCAAATGTCTTTGGTACTCATCATTGCATACGTAATCTCGTAAGAAGTAAAAAATTCACCATTTCAGAATCACCATTTCATAAACGTCCTCGTGTTATTTATTACAGTCAGAGTATCCTAGTGAAAATGACAGAAACATATAGAATGTACTTAATATGGCATTCTATGGCAAATATTCAACATGTTCATAACTGCTGTGATTGTCGAGTATATTAGCAGAATATTAATTTCTGTAATAGTGCTTGTAGCCTGTCAACAGCTAAGGTCATTGTATGCTGGGTTCACAGGATCAAATCCCATATTCCATATATACAGATGGAGGGGTCTCAAACTCGGAACTGGATACTTTTTTTTTACAGGAAAATAATTACATATTCAACCCTGATATCATAATAACCAGATCTGGTGCCAGGTTCTCGCCATGCCAGTCACTTAGCTTCAAACCCATACACATAGGATTAGATAGGAGGATTAGTAGGGCCACTGGAACAAGCGATATTGGAATTCCGGATGAAACACATCGTTAAGTTACCATTCACATGCTTCCAAACTATCGCCCTTAGCAGACGATTTAGACATCATATAACGAAAACGAAAATACATGTATTACCCAAACATGTTGCGATTACTGTTCGCAACTGGGCCTGTCCTAAAAATTACGAGTGCCAGATATACAGACATATTCATTTAGTAATATGTATTTTGCTGATAGTGACTCACGGTGGTATCAGGCTATATTTATATGCAAATGAGGCATGATATTTTTAATTATTTATACTAACTAAATGCGTCACCTGAAAAACATTATATTTTCAACATATTATAAAGTATGATCATTGCACATACGGAAACTAAATAGTAATATCCGTAAACATTTTAAGGAAACACGGTTATCGCCCCTGATATCAGTGTGGAAATTTACGTCTGATATAAAATGTATAATAATGCCAATCAATACGTTGGCTAATGGTGAATGAATGTTTATTTCGCCGGAAAATGTATCATATGAAGTCTCTGATATAAATAACAGTTTGTGCCTACTGAGTGGACATGTACCTTCAATAGCGTGATGCAGTAACTATATACGTTGATTCTGTTTAATCCAGAGTATTGATCATTGACACAAATGTGAAAACTCCACATTGGAAACGAATTGTTGGTCATTTATGAGTTCAACATACTGTGTCAATAACAAACTGTCACTATGTATTATGCGTCTTTCACTCCTTTAGAATTTGTAAGATGGTCATATGTCTCTATCTATTTGCTTAAAATGGGGAACTAAATAACTACATTGGCAATTTTTATGTGGTAGCAGATGCTTATGCCAACCAAAGAGATAACTTAGCCTATGTGAAGTTATTGAATGTTAACACACAGAAGAAGTTCCGTCGTTGACCCCGTCCTGAGATGTTTAAAGTGGGATATTCAAACCTGAGAACACAATAACAATGGCCATTTAATAATTAAATAATACAATAATGACTTGCAAATTGGGTTCATGTTGTCATGAACACATGATCGAAGGACCAACCAATATGTCCTACATTTTCGTTGCGCAGAGATGTAAACACATGCAGTCCAGGCATGCATTGGGATATCTCTAATTGGCAGATCACATATGTGTCAGCACGACTATTTGAAAATAAAAACATATCCATTATACTTGTCTATATATTTATACGTTCGTACATGCATGTCAAATACCACTTGTCAGAGTGGGCATTTGGCTAGGTCATCAACAGTACCATCTATCGGATGCTTTCCATTTGCCAACATCATCCAGTACCACCTGATAACAACGAACACTGAAATCAACTGCAGTACACATCTATCGATTAATTAGGTTATACATGTATATTATATGTACATTGTGACACATAACTATTTCATTCTTTCTCCCAATCTGCTCTTTCACTTTCTTTACTCGCTCTCTCTCTTTTTATCCGATTTTTATTTTCATACATAGTGCAACTATATATATATATACCGCATGATTATTGGTATGTACCCATGTACATATACCTGTATACTTATGGCAATTGCTGTTAAATTGATGTATTGTTGACATACTTGGGTAAGGGCTGCAACTAATGTTGTGAGAACTTGTAGCCCAAGCCCATTGTACTTATATGCAATAAACTATGTTTAAATTAATAGTGCTGCCAGCTGTTCTGATCTTGAATACTCCGCTGTCACTGTAATAAAAGGTGTGCAAGCATGGATTTGGCTAAGTGGTTATGTGTGTTATATACGCAGCGCCAGGATGAATTTGCAAGTTCTTCACGAAGAATATGTATACATCTTCACCTTCTGGAACACATGACAAGCTGGAATCAGAAAACGAATCAGCAACCGCTGTAAAATAAGGTTGTTATCGAGAAGAGTAGTGTCTCTTCTGTAACACAGTAGGTTGATGACACGGGGTGCTTAGCCAGATCCATGGTTAACATATCAGAAGTTACACGAATGCAATATCCCAATGTACGTCCAAAACTGTTGATGTCATCGACAGAGCAGGCGCCAAAATTGTGACAGCCCTGTCTAACAGTCTAACGTGGGTCATACCATTGTAATTTCCGGGATATACGTAGTAAATGTGCATGTACTTATGATTATGTACGGATGTGGGGTAGTAGTATATGAGAGTCAAAATGATACAAGTTCCTACGGACGGCCCCCCTCTACGCGCGGTGCCTTTCTACGGAACTTGTATCATTGTTGACTCTCATATACTACTCGGATTTTCCCCCACTGTTCGGCGGGTATGTATGAGAAGAATGGAAAAATATTTTTCAGCAACCACGAGACCATATATTTAATAGAGCGGAAGGATAGGAACCCCGTTGGTATGCAGTTCTAAAGATAAAAAAAAAAAAAAAAAAAAAAAAAAGGTTTTAGGTCCAGCCGAGATTCGAACTTACAACCCACGTCTCCATATAGTGGTGCCTTAGCCCACACGACCAAGAAGCGAAGGTGAAATACACCCTATTAGAGATAAGAAATCCATAGGTTATACTCAGTATATATGACAATCTGTCATAAATATTGGCAACTTACACCCTAATAGAGATAAGAAATCCATTGGTTATACTCAGTATATATGACAATCTGTCATAAATATTGGCAATTTACACCCTATTAGAGACAAGAATTCCATTGGTTATACTCAGTATATATATGACAATCTGTCATAAATATCGGCAACTTACACCCTATTAGAGACAAGAATTCCATTGGTTATACTCAGTATAATGCCTACCATAAAGCAAATGAGAGAGCAAGAGTTGGGGAATTTCCCTAAGAGGTTTGAGACTCAAGAAAGATATAGCAGATAGGATAAGTGACGTGCGAGCCGTCGTCTACGAGGAGAGGCTGCGGCGTGCGGTTTCGACCGGACGAATGCCTGCCGACACCGAAAAACGCTCCGAGAAATTGGAGAACGAGACGACGGCCAGTCTGCGTGCCACCGCTTACGCGCAGCGTGTAAAAGAAGATCCCAGCGCGCGCAGAAAACCACTAAACAAAGCGTACTACAATAAGATTTATCAAGGCCTGGTGGGGAGACCTCCTAAGAGTAGGAGACAGCTCGCCAGAGATTTGGTGGAGGAGGGTCCCAGGGTTCTCACCGAATATGCCGAAGCTAGGGAAACTGTTGATAGGGGTAGGAGGAAGGTAGTATGGACTTTTGAGAGGGGGGTAGACGGGGAGATCGCTAATCTCATAATGAATAAAATTCGTCCAGAGATGACCACGGCGTGTTATCTGAGGTATTCGTGCTCGTATCGTATTAGGAACATCGAGACCGACGAAACGATGATCTATCACAAACAATCAAAGGGTAGTCCGTGGATAAACAAGATCGCCAAAGCCGAGAGTTGGATATCCGATAGAGAGAGAGAGGTCGAATGGACATCGACAAAGTCGATAGACCAAACACAAAATGGACCTTCGTTCGTTGGATATCGGTCGAGGTGAAGATGATCATCGATGCGCAACAACTTCTCATGGGAGCGGGAAAACTCCCCGATTGGTTAAGACAGAAAAAGGGAATGTATTCCGTCGACACGTACGACGACTACTTATGTCTGTTTAGGTGCATAGCCATCCATCGTGGAGGGAGACCCGACGGGTGCTGTAGGAAGGCACGAGCTCTGGCTCGCGAATACCTGGGTCACGATAACGGACCGGGTAGTAAGGGAATCCCCCTGGATGATCTTAGGAAGGTAGAGCGCTTCAAGCTGGGCATTCGCGTTTACGAGCCCACCGCCGACGGAGTGTGGTACCTAATGAAGTCTCCGTCAAATTACGACGCGGCTGGGGAGAAGACAATGACGATAGGAATGTTTGGAGGTCACTCGTTCCTCATATACAGTCGAACTTCGATGGGTCGAACCCTGGTAAACTCGTCAGCCATGCTTGCCTCGAACTAGCCTTTAGGTCCCGGCAGAATTCCTATATAAATACGTTAAAACTACCCGGTATAGGTCGAACTTGTGAAAGTCGAACAACCCTCAATGCCTCGAATCGCTGTCACGCCCGGTCGTGTATAAATCCACTATAAACACCACAAAAACTCGAACATGTCAGACGATTGTCTCCAGACTAGTTGATTGACTTTCACACCTATTGTTAACCGGTTGTCAAACAAATCTCAAGTGGTCATTTCAGCGTATACAATAACAGCAGTCGTGACCAGCATACGTGGTAATTATGCATTGACCAATGTCGGCGAAGTTAATTAAAGTGGTAATTTATGGGGCATGTGGAATTAAATATCGCTCAGTTTTAATTAATGAACCAAGCATTTGGCCTTTTAAGTTGTAAATCAACATGAACTGTTTTTACTATGATCAGTAATGAGTGTGATGTGTCATCCGATTTATTCGCCATATAAGCAGGTGAAGCGGAAGACTACGAAGCAAGGCGAGATAACAGACTTCTTCAATACCGGACGTGTATAACTTTCATGTATAACTTGTACTGGGTTCCATGTGATAGTAAATTATGATATGCAGTGAATGTGGTTCCGGGTCCGAAGTAGTGATGGGGCGACTGGGCATGATCGTATCGGACGGGGCAATCAAGTCCGCCAATTGTATTTCGTAATCATTTCTGTTGTTCTCATGTTCTATTGCTGTATAATGGCTATGTAAATAAAAACACACATGAGTTTACCGCTTTCTTTATTTTATTAAAGCCTGTTTCTGTTAATAAACGATTGTGACAATCAACCGTAAATGCAAATGTAAGCGCATTTATATGAAACAACGTGTCGTAATGACGACTTGTTTCACTTAGTACACTGACCAACTCGTCGATCTGTAATGGTTACAGTAGAAAATCCCGTTGGGTCGAACAACGGATGGGTCGAACTAAAACTTAACCCCGCAGGCTGTTCGACCCATCGAAGTTAGACTGCATAGGCATAGGGTGATAGACTACACGCCCGGCAAACCGTTCCAATGCTTCGTGGAAGAGGTCACTGCCGCCAGACGGACGGGGGACGTCGACAAGAGCAAGGCGGTGTTGGCGGAGATATTTAAACTGGTTGGCAACGCGTGTTGTGGCAAGCTGATAGAGGCTCAAGAGAGACACCTGAACACCACATATACGAAGGATGAGAAGACTGTCGACCGGGCACTGAGGTCGGCGTGTTTCGAAGACCTGGAGGAGATTGGGGAGGCTTACGAGATATCGAGCAGGAAGACTCGAGTGGTGATCAACAGACCGTTTCAGTGTGGCATAGCGGTCTACCAGTTGGCCAAGCTCCGGATGATGGAATTCTACTACGACTTCTTGGACAAGTACGTGGATCGCGGAGATTTCGAACTGATACAGATGGACACTGACAGCATGTACTTCGCTCTGTCGGAGAAGACGCTGGCGAAGGCGGTGAGAAAGAAGATGAAGAGAAAGTTCAATAAGGAGAAGGCCGAGTGGTTGGCGTGGGACGCGTGGAGCAACAGAACTCCGGGACTGTTCAAGCTGGAATTCGAAGGGGATAGAGCCATCGCTCTGTGCAGCAAGTGTTACTACGTGAGCGGTGATGAACAAACTAAGCACTCGGCCAAGGGGATGTCGAAGAGATCTAACGATCTGACTTGGGGAAGGTACAAGAGTGCTCTCGAAGGGGGTTGGGACATGGCGGAGAACAGGGGATTTCGAATGGTTAACGGGGTGACGAAGACGTACAATCAGGAAAAGTTGGGGTTGTCGGCGTACTACGACAAGAGGAGAGCGATGGAAGACGGGGTACACACCGAGCCTATAGGATAGGTAAAAAGAAAAAAAAGGACTCTGAAAAAGGGGAGAATACTAATAGTAGGGTCAAACTGCTACATGACCACAAAAAAATTGCAAGAAAACGTTTTATAGTGTTTTTTTGTAGTACAATGTCTGGTGAAGAACATATCAAAAGTTGGCCAAAATCGGACCACTAGAAAGTGTCGAAATATGACGTCATAAAAGATGGCCGTCACTGTTTAAAAATGGCTAAACGTTAGTCCTACCTGTTAAATTCAACAAGTTCTCACACATTTAAGTGTGAATATTACGTATAATATTCATTATTTTGCCAATGAATAATTCCGGAACATGATAAAAGTGGTACATGTGACGTCATGACGTCGATAATAGCGTCATATCATGAAGAATGACGTCATTACGTGGTTTAGTTCTAATTTAAATACGAGTCATTTCTGTATTTAATTTCATCGTCATCTGAAACTGAAGCTTGGGACACATTGTCACAGTTGCCATTTTGGCAATGTCCACAAGCCGTGGTGCATTCAAGTCCATGCTTTTTGCAGCTACATTTCAGTTTGCTGCATCCCAAGGAACAACTGCATCTGATCAGCTTAAGCAGTTGGTCTGATGCGGGACTATTTTCCATCATGAGTGGAACAAGTTTACCCCCTTGTACATCCCAGCCCCATTTAGTGGAACCCATGCCTTCATTATTGCACATCCACTGCATGACTTTAAGTATGTAAGTATGTCCGTCGAGAGTGAAGATTTGTGGCCGAGATTGTTGGGGGCAGTCTTTCTGGTTTCACAAAAGTATTTGCTGCGGACACTTTCTTGCAAAGGTAACCATAGCGCAATGACACTAGAGACGCAGATTGGGTTCCATTGAAGGGAGACCATTGCGTTGCAGCTAGTACTTTCTACAGTAGCTTGGTCTGTATTTGGTGTACAGAAGATCTTTGAACATGCGCGCAAGACAGAATTGCCCTTGACAATTTTTTGGAAAACAGACTTCTTGCCGACCCCAAATATTCTTGAAGTAGTGTCGCAGATTTCAGATAATTTGCGTGCCCAGCAGCAGAAAAGATTGGTAGTCACTCAGATATAGCGTGGAGGTGCATTTTCCACGACCCTGTGCGATCAGCTTTGACTAGCTCATGAGCAACTCCCAACATTTGTTAATAGTTCAGCCACAGTTTTCTCGTCTCTGAAATATATGATAGTTCACACTTTGTATAAGCCAATACGTTTACAATTCTTTCGATGCAATATGATTTCAATAATGTGTCTAAGTCAATTTCACCGGCTTCCTGTAATGTGTACACACTCTCGAGTTCATGTATGTGGTTATCAAGGTCTGGTACGCTTTCCATGGCTTTGGCTGCGATCAGTTGCGTAAAAACACTGGCTGACAAGGAGATGTCCACGAAATGAGCGCTGCACAGCTTTTCCGCTCATCATGTGTACGACTACATTTTCGCCGTATATGGTCTCTAAGATGTATTTGAGTCCACTTCAATCCATTAATGTTCCAATAGCGCCCAGCAAATTCATAAATGTGTGGAAGCTTCCTAATAACAGCACAAGTCGTATTGGACTATTGTGAGGAACCTCGTGTATTATCTCGGAAGCTTTCCAGAAGAGTGGCTGGTCAAATGTAACAACCGGTGGGGCGTTATACTTAGATGAAAGCTTGCAAATATACTCAAGAGTAGAGAAAATACATGTCTTGTCGCCCGGGTACATGTCGATCATTGGAAGGAAGACTATCGATGACTGTCCAGGATGGTATAATTGCTTGTGCAGTACGTGCATCATGCCTTGCCAATTTGGTACTGGTTGAACAAACCGAAAGGATACCTCCCACAATATGTCAATAGTATGACCCACATCGATTAGACATGCCAGTGATTAGAATTATATACTACAACGTACTTGCTTTGCAAAACCGTACTCCACAAGTCCACTTTTGTTTCGTCAATAACATGTAATTCGGAGAGTTTTCGTCTAAGTATTGTTTGAGTAATTTGTTGGCTTGGGGTTATGGCTGCTATCATCCCCCAATGCCATGAAATGTACCTTTTCCAATCTAGTGACACAATGGTGTGGTCGACATTATCTGCTGCAAACAACAACATCGTATCGGCCATGTTGACATTACCTAAAACATCAGTGGCAACTGCGGAAGCAGCGTTTTCCTCAAACCTTTGAACTTCTGAGTATGAGGAGCAATACCCCATGGTGGACAGGATATCTATCAAAAACCTTGATCGGAAGTGATGATGTATTTGTCCTTTCCGACGAGAATATTTTGAAGCAGACAGCACACACTAAAGCAGATTCGAGATCAAGGTATGTAGCTTTCGGATACTCGTCCGTTATAGGTGTAATAATGGTTTTGATATCACTTTTGATGAATTTGGCGGCAGTTTCTATTATCGCTTTCTTATGACCTTCCTCGTCTTCCTTATTCGGCATGTTGAAGTAATGTATGTTTGGAGCCGATGTATGCAACCAAGTACAATTATTGTGGATATATCTTAAATTTTGATAAATCATCAACATCTTGCTGCTACGTGCAAATTATATGTATTGATATCAGGATGTAACAAAATTGAGGTTTACAGTTACCTGCCTCACTGTGCATGAGCTCTTCATGTAGTTAGCGATGTGGCCATATATATGTTCTAGACTCGATACACGTAGCCGCCCAGACAATATGGGTTGTATTGTACCCAGCCACAGTGAGTCACGTCGGTGATTGCATTGCATCGTCACCTGATGTATCAAGGGCATATTGTATTACATCACGAGACTATGTCACGTGAGTTCATTTAATGTTGCATGATGATGTGACAGAAAATACTGTGATATGCAAAAAGCAGTCAACCGGTTTCATGTTTCAGTTTCTAATTTCACTAATACATCAGTTTTGATGTATTTACTTAAAATGTATAATGAATACATCGCATTGAATTTCTTAATATATGTTATCCCAGTAACAGTGTATGGTATGGTGATTTGTATTGTCACGTTTCTGTTCCTGATGACATTGATTGCAATGTAGAAGTTCAGACAAAGCGGATCGGACAAAGCAGGTCACTATTCGTCAATGTGTATGCACGTCAGTCCCTCCATACTTCCACAGTAATCCATTTTTGACAACGTTGCTAAACATATTACTCAAACCTATCATACATTTATGTCATCCACCCAACTTCCAGCCACCACTTCCATAAATCAAACACATCACAAAACCACTCGGCCACCAAGGCCGACATGGCTTCAGCGGTAAACTGTTGACTTGTATCGGTCGGCTAGGGAAGCAACTCCTCTCGGGATTGTAGTAATGTATAAACAACCTTGTGAAATCCGCCTCAAATCAAATTTTCAGACGAAATATTAATTAGTTAACATTTTATTTTCACATTGTAACAACATAAATATACTAAACTAGTATGTGGTGGCAGAAACACTATGTAGGCTATGTATACATGATTTACGTTCCTTCCTGAATCCAAACCGTTTGTCAAACATCGAAACGATTCGGTAGGCATACTCAGTACTTAACGTAGTCGGTATTCATCGATTATATAGACTAGAGTAGAGACACAAGAGCTCACGAATCATACAAAAATCAATAGTCAAACTATATATAAAGTTTCTACTTAGATCGAAATCGTCGACTCTCAATTTCCCAGCTAAGTTTGTCACATACATTGACGTTAGACGTTAAGCGACTCAATTCTGAAACGTCGTCTGCTCCACATGGTGAAGTCAGAAAACCAGGATTTCCGACGTAACGTTATTTTGAGCCTAACGTTGGAAATCGCACAGCGGCGCTCATATAATGTTTACCACGTTACGAATATAAGTGTTATAACCTTACAGAAATACGCCATGACGTCATTTTCGACGGCATGACGTCACATGAGAGATTTTAGTCATTTTTTATCAATGGCGGCCATCTTTTTTGACGTCACATTTATACCCTTTCTGGTGGTTAGATTTCGGCCAACTTTTAATATGTTCTTCTCGAGACCTAGTACAATGTAGTACAGAAAAACAGTATAAAACGTGTTCTTGCAATTTTCTTGGGGTTAGCGGAAATCTTTTCCCACGTTCACCCTACTATAAAGACTCTGACGATCCGGGGGTAGCTGGGTGTCAGAAGGTACCATAAGAAGTTCTTCGCGAACAAAACCGCGCGCTGGACCATCAGCCAAATAGTAGAGCACGGGCTCATCGGGTTTGGTAATAGATCGATCTGGATGATATACATTGAGAGACCACACGGGATCAGTCGCGCGGCGGCTGCCACCCTCGAGCTCTCCAGGTTGATAGAGGTACCGGACGTCAACATCCGATGGAAGCCGTTGCTCCTCTATACCAACGGGTCGCCCGCGCGAGACGGCAGAGGGCTTGCTCGTCACCCTTTTAAACTTGATAGCATCTACAGGCTTCTTATCGATCAATCTGGTCACCTCTCCGTTCAGTGCAGAGACCACGGCGGGCAGTCTGGCCACCTACTCGGTCGATCGCGAATGAGGGTCTACACGTTCTTTGGCGTATTGGTGACCGAACAGTCTCTCAGCCAGGGTTCGATTGAAGCGCTCCACGATCCCCTGGTCTCTGTGGATGTTGACGCGGCCGCGTCTGAAATAAACGTTGTGCTTAGACAATAGATGAGAGACCGCGCCCATGAACTCGCGGCCGGGATCGACCTGGAGAAGATTCGGCCAATTGAGAGGACTCCTCTTATATATTCGGGAAAGAGCCTCGGCCACCTCCTTAGACTCTTTAGTGGCCAGCGGCTCAGCCCCCTTATACCGACTCGCTACGTCAACGATTGTCAGTGCGTACTTGTACGTCTTGCTACCGACGCGATCGTGAGGGAGAAACAGGAGATCCGCTTGGTGGACTTCGTTCGGCACCGGCACGTCGAATTTCGGGCGCGGAATATTGTGAGGCGCGGGCAAATAGATCTGCCAGATTGCCTGCTTCTTGAGCCATTCCTTGGCTGCGTTTTCGGAAATCTTGGTCGCCGCCGCGAGATTCTTGATGGCCGTGAGTCCCTTCCAGTAGCCGCGGGGGCTGTAGTACGTGTTCGCTAGCTTGCGCACTAAGCGAGTCGATAGTTTGCTATCAAGCTTGCGCGTGTCCATCGTATGCGAGGTATTCTAATAGGTCGAACAGTCTCCAACATGCCATCGCCAGATCGTCCGGTAACTGCGTCGTTAATAATACACCTTTGTTGGAAGTACAATTGTGATTGTCGGTGCAACCCCAACTCCAATTTCGATTGGGATTGGAGGTTAAGTTTTCAATGAAATCGGAGGAATCTAACATTCGTTTTGCGAAAAGGGTGGCCGATTGTTCGTCCTCGCGCCACGTCTCTAGAGAGTCTTGGGCCAGACTGATCAGACCCTTTGCACCAGCTAAACGGTGTTTAATGGCCGTGTAGCCTACATCGATCAAAGCGTAATAAAGCTCGTCAACTAACATCGTTCTATATATATATTAAAAAAGTTCAATTGCTTATTGTTTTTGCAATATAGTAGCCGACGAGACCCACCACACCCATTCCCACGACGATGAACGCGATCTCGCGGTCTTTTTGAGCCTCTGACGGTACATAGAAATCTGAAAGTTGGGGATCGGGATCCAGCGGTGCGAGAATTTTATGCGGATATACCCGCGCGTATTCGCGCATGGCTTCGTCAACGTTCCGGAAAGTTTGCACGGCGTGCACGCCACCTACTATTACTGCGAGCGTAGCCATTTTATTTCCATATATTAGCGGGTAGAATTCCAGCTTTAATTAGATAATCTCGGGTCGAAATTGCGGACACTACACTAAAGGTCACGTTTACTACGTCTTTCGCAGTAAAGTCCAATTTGGAATAGGGCACTCCTAAGGCCATCTTTGCTAGTCGAGCCCACCCGATAGTCAGACCCGTTATCACCACGCCGTGATAAAACGAATTCACTAACAGTTTACCCTCGTTTTCAGCCATTATTGCATATAAAAGGAATCGCGATTAATGTTTAAATGGGGCGCAATCGGTTTCGTAACTTTTTTCCGAACCGCCTCCAACAGTGTCGGGGTTGTTTCGAAATATATTTCCACACACACACGGTGCCCACAACTGCCAGACCACCACCAACAACCCACGGGATGATTTCTATGTAATAGGGGGTAGGAGCTACACCAATCGGGGATTGCTCTTCCAACCTGGAGCATGTTGGGGGAGAAACAGCTGCCTTCGGATGTGGAAACACCGGGCGTTTTGCTGTTTCAACAGCAGGAACAAATAACGACTGTTTGGCCTCTCGAAGCTCGGCGAGTATTTTAACTTGTTTAACTTTTCTGGTGGCAGCCGCTGCCGCCCAGATGCCTGTCTTTTTGGATTTTCGTGTCGTACTTGCTCCTGTGGAGCTTGTTCATGCGGAGCTTGTCCCCCCAACGCCGTTGGAAGTGCTGCAGTCGGGGATTGTGGCTCCGTCACTCTCGCGGGTGCGTCTTGTGTCATCATCATTTTCTGAGCTTATAGTTCCTGGGCATATATGTCCAAATTGACAGTGTTTACCTTGGACAGTGTTTACCCGTGGTCAACGCGGTTGTCAGCGGAGCTAAGTACATTCCAAACTTGTGATACATTGAGCAGCAGGCTGTTCTAAGAGTGTGTCCTATAAAAGGGTCAGTCTCTAGATCGCGAATCAATCCCGCAGTGTTTGGTATAGGGAGAAGTATACTAACGGCGGTTGCGTACAGGTGAATAGCCGCCGATCCGAGAGTTTTTGTCATCTCCGCACCTAACCTAGATCTCCGTATCTGACATCTTATCCACCTGACAAACTGAGAGACGCCTACCGAGATAATGTTCCGATTGACCCCCAGCAACCAGCGCAGCTAGCCGCTCGCGTCGCGCCGCGTTTTCATTTTCTTTCGGGACCGTATCGGCAGCCGTGTCGGCAATCGTGATGACAGGTGTTCCTACAGTTTGAGTCGTGTCGGCAGTCGGAGCTACTGTTTCTTCCATTAGCTGATCCAGAAGTTCGTCGCAGTTCATTGTGTTTATCGCAAGCAGTGCTATTCTTACAAGTCTCATAACTTTAACATATTGCCAAGCGCACCATCCTATACTTATGATCACCGTTATGTTCGCAACAAAGCTCGCAGCGGAGCAACACATTGATTCCCACATTGTTCAGCATTTGTTAACCATTGTTCAGCATTTGTTCAGCATTGTTAAGCAATTGCTCAGCATTGCTAAGCAATTGCTCAGCATTGTTAAGCAATTGCTCAGCATTGTTAAGCATTGTTAAGCATTGTTCAGCAATTGCTCAGCATGTGTTAATGCTTAACAAATGCTTATTACTTCGTAAGCAGTTGGTTGATCAGTCTTTAACAAAAGCTTGGCGTGCTTAGTTTCCGAAAGCATCTGTCGAACCTCCAGTCGCTCCTCGCGCGTTGGAATAACGTCGTTCTCTTGAAGACAGTCGTCGAATGAGTCTCGATCCTTGCAGTGAAAGAGGGCGACCCATTTCGTTTGCTCGCGCAGATCCTTGAGGACGGCGTTGTACTTTTGAGTGCAGATCCATACGCTTTGTCCCGCATGGCGGCCAGAAAATGCGAGCTCGGAGAGCATGTCCTTCTTTTTGGTCATCGCCGCCTTGGCCGAGCAATCGTCAATCACGTATAGGGTGCGCTCACCCTGGAATCTTTGGTATAAACCACGCAGCCAATCGTGAAGCCTGTCGCCGGGGTCAACGACGTATACCTCAGGGTCGGCCCATATCCACGAGCGCCGCTGATAAGTTTCGTTGTGCCGCAAAGTGGGACACAGGATCACAATGTGTCGAAAGGCATCGCGATAGGAGCCCTCGAGCAAGTCCAGGATGAAAACCGTTTTTCCGCATCCTGTCTGCCCACATATTATGGCAGAGTAGGCATCTCCAATCGTGAATTGGTATTGATTTTTTATTAAATCAGTAGAGCGCTGAGACGTATCGGCCATTTTCGATGTTGAGTTGCGCGTCTGTTATTATATATAAGTACACGTTCAATGTGCCAGCTCCATCCGCCTCTTTGGTTATCTGGATCGTCACACCCTCACTAGCGTTCTCAACTTGGCGTCCGCTACAGTGCATTTGGTCGTCGTCGCTGGCTCGCATGTCTAGCCATAACGCGTACTTGGTAGTCAGGAAATCCGCGAGGGAGACGTCCGAGAGCTGCAGGTCTTTGGCAACCGCGGCAACCTCCGTGGAGCGCTTAGAGCCAGCAGCAAACTGCTTTCTGACTTCGTCCCACTGCTGGTGCGCGCGAAGGCCCGCGCTGTAGAGTTGATTGGGGACTCCCTCTATCGTCACCTCTACTTTCGTGATTTTGGGGTTATATAATTTGTCGGTTCTTCTAGCCCCGATCGCGAACCGACCCTCCTCGAACAGCATCATTATACGTTTCATCGAGCGGGCGGGTACGTTGACATTAATATTCCACAATGTGTCGCTTTTGTCTTTCGTCATCTTGCGGTGGCGAAGAACTCGGTCGTAAAGTATGGCAACGCGCCCGGCGTACTGGGATCTGATCAATCGCGCGAGTTCGGGCATCGTGACCATGTCGTACTCCAGCGAAACATTATCGATCGTATACGTCGATGCCTTGTCGGTAGCTATGATAACTCGGCCGTAGTCGTTGAACGTTAGTTCGTATTCGAGGCGGTCCGCCAAAGCGCTCTGATAGTATGGCATGTGGCTCTCCAGCAACTCGAAGTCGAGCGGGATGTAGAAGCGGTTACCGTAAGCGGCCGCGACCGCGTTGTCACTCGCGACGTTATCTGCCTTGTCACCAGCCCCGATTCTAAGTCTGGTTACGTTCTTATTTCGACTGGTGTCAATACCTTGATATACCGCATTTTCGCACTCTTGCGCCGTCTTCCACATGTCCTGGTAGCAATGGTAGACGTCGCTGTCGTCAATCGACATCACCTCATTACCAGAAATCTTTATCATGGTCTTCTTGACGATGGCGCGATCCAGGTTCTGAACGACGGTTCGGTTCGCGTCCGTCGACATCAGCGAAATAATGAAAGCGAGGCGAACAGTCCCCGGCATAATGACGTCGCTATCTCCGAGGTTGGGAAAGTGGACCAAGAGCTGCTGGTTCTGATCGATCGTCGATGGGTTGTTCGTAATAACGACACTCTGTCTCACACCTTTCGCCCCGAGGGGCTCCCGCAGTCTGCGGTATGGATTGAGTTTGCGGCCGTATTGACTCGAAGACATTATTGAAACTCTATTAAACCCGTATGGTTTTGTGTTTAATACATCGTTAAAGATTGCTGGTTACGATATTGGCATGGACGAATTCGATCGCACTACGGGCGACCGAGACGATTACCTCGATGTTGATGATGACCTCGACGACGTTGACGAAACGACCTTCATAGAGACGCCAGCCGACGAGGAAATAGGTGGTGCTACCAGCACCACTAGTCAACGTCGGGAACTACTCGAGGGAGCTGTAAACGACTACTACATCAATTTGGGAGAAAAGGGTATGGTCCGGTCTGTCGGCCGCGACTACTCTAAATTCGAATTGGATCTGCGCGGTAGGTTGCGACTAAAAGCATCACATTTCCCGATCGTCAACATGAAAACCGGAAAACCCCTATCGCTGAGCTCCATTGCCGGAAACAAGGGCGGTGGCCAAATCATTAGGAGCGAACTAGGATTCACGGATTGGAAGAGGGGTAAAACAATTATGCCGGCCCGCGCTGTAGAGGCCCTATCGTCTACCGACGAAACGCTGGCGAAGACGGCCGCCGCGATAGAAACTGTCGAGCTCAGCGAGGTCCCTCGTGTAGCCACCGACGCTATTCGCACAATGGAGCTCAGCGAAAGCGAGATAGACGGAATACTCAGCACGATGGATGACCCGCCGTTACCTCTTCGCGAAATCCTGGGACTCAATAAGGCTCTGCAAATGGGCCGGGGCGAATTGGTTCATAACAACGCCAAACTCACGGCGCTGGATGAACATATCATGCTAAAAGAAAGGAAACTGGAGGAAGCCCGTGGCGATAGAGAATCTACCGAGCGAATCACCGAACGCATGCGGTCGTTGCGGGATGAAAGAGCAGTTCGCTTGGAGGCTGCCTCGACTAACCGTGAGGATCTCCGCACCCAAATAAGTCGGATCCGCGAAACAATCTCGAGGGTTCTGCACGAGGACACGACACTCAGTGAGCGTCTTCGCACTCTGTTCAGAGAGCAGGGTGTCACGATAGCAAGCATCCTCACAGCTATCGGCATGACCATATCGACCATAGTTCTAGTTTTCACTGGTGGTGCGGCGGCTGCACCCGCGCCAGCACCCGCACCAGCACCCGCGCCATCCGGCGGAGCCAAGGAGTGGGTAAAAAAGCATCTAAAAGCCCTCGCCAGTCTCCTGGCTAAATTAGCCGGAAAGGCGGCTGCCGCGCTGCCTGGGTTGATCGGGGGTCTCGTATCCTTCCTGCTATCTATGTTATCAAAAACGGCCGGATGGCTCACCGAGAATGCTTGGGCTTTAATCGTTGTGATCGCCGGTCTCATACTATTCTCCGCCCGAGAGTTCCTAAAACCAAAGCACAAACAGTCCGATCGCCACGAGGGCGACGACGAGCCCTAATTTCTCCTCCTCGTGGGTTGTAGTTCCGAAGGAACTTGCTGGTGCATCAAGTCCTATTGCAGTCGTTGGAACAACGGCGGAACTTGCTATGACACTAGTTACCGCTCGTAAGTTGGAACTTGATGGTGTGCTTTGTATTGGGGTGGGTGCTTGCGGTTTTATGAAATCGTTTCCACGCGCGGTGCGCTTGATGATATCCGCGTTCTCGTTCCCGTTATGGCCGATCTTTTGTTTGGCGGTGGCGATTACGATCTGATTATTGTAACCGTCAACCCGGTCGTCTCGTAGTATCATATTGCTCGGCGCTATATACAGACCTATTCCAAATACATAGTCTACTGGGGTGGCAGCATACTGCAAAACGTCTTGATACCGCTGGATCGCATCCGGGAGGTCCATCGGAGATGAGATGGCGTCATCGACAGTTGCGCCTGTGCGCCGAGGATGGCCCAGACGTACGTGCGAATGGAGTCGTTGAGGCGAGTAACTCCGGCCTGCGTGAACCCCAAACCCTTATCTAACATAAATGTACCCCACGCGTCCTGGATCTCAGCAGCCTGCTATATGTAATCGACGTGAGCTCGTTTCGGAGGTAGCCACTCGCAGGATGAGACGCCGCAGTGCCGACCTCCAGACACTTCCGTCCCGAAGGTCATCGTCGCGGGTTCAAAATTCCCGGCGTTCTGACTGACGATGTGGTCGCCGGAGTGATCGTTTCTAAACCCAGTCTGCGTCCAATTCCCGGACTGACCCCGAATGAGAACGTGCCCGAGGCCAGTGCTGCTAGGTATCCATTGAAAGATAGTATTATGTTTGCTACTATCACTAATGTTCAAAAAGAGAGTTGTGAACTTCAAAAGTCAATCGACAACTGCTGCGGAAAACGCCGGGTAGGCCTCAGATCAATCACCTTCAAAGTCGGATGGCAAAATGTTAAGGAGTACGAAGGGTTCGGCTACATGAAGAACGGACCACCGGTAGGTTTCAAAATACCTTCAGGTCTTTGGAGTTTCAGAGATTTTGTCGCGTCGGAGCTTGCTGGTAGAGCCAGCCTCGCAATCTCGAAAGCCACCGGACTCGCGACCTTGACCGTCGAGCGCGCCTACCGGGTAAGGATCACCCCGACATTGGCCTTACAGCTCGGATTTACAACAACATACCCTTCTGATAATAAGGGATGGTTTAACCCGGGCGAGCACGTCGGTGACATCCCAGTAAACTTTGCCTTCACGAAAACTCTCAGGGTGCACCTGGATCAATTGAACACATCGTACAACACGTTAGACGGAGCTCCCAGCACATTACTAAAAACTGTGCACGCCAGCGACTGTTTCTATGGTGAGACCCTGACCTTAGACTTCCCAACCCCCGAGATGAAAGTTTTGGAATCGGGACACATCCACGAGTTGGAAGATTTCTATTCTAGATGATAAAGCGCGAGCGTTGAATAACTATTACCCGATTTCGGTAGTTCTGACTGGAGGGAAGGATAGCGCAGGCCCGCACAGAGGCGGCTACGGCGATTGCGCACGTTCAGCGATTGCAAGCTCGAAATCCCATCATAACAGTTTGTGCCGAGGAGCGGGGTTCACTGAACGAGGGGGGCTACGAATATTCATTCGGTGCCAACGCGAGCAACAGATATGGGGGATACACCATGGCAGCGTCCGGGACAATTCTGCGAATGCCGGTCTGCTCGGTCAACATTAGGGGACACGCTGCTGCCGAAATCCGAGTGAATCTCGTCCTGAACGGGGTAGAGCAGAAGTCTGGCATCACGAAGCACGCGGGGCAGAGGTCAGGATTTACGATATTCGATGATAACACATAAGTTTCAGCCGGTAGTATTATTAACTTTGTAACAAAAGTTGCTGACCAATCTAGTTCAGCTACTGTAGTGACACTGTTAATTGAACTTGATTTATGATGAATGACGAGAAACTATATCCACACTTACCTTCGGGGACGACCGACCCGGCATTCTTTAGGATGACCAGGATCGTCGAGATACAACAGATTCTACAACACGAGGGAGAGACACGGACGGGTTATGCGAAGAAATATAGGCGGTCAGTCAATATAGTAGAGGGGGTGAGCACCGCGTTAGCCTCAGCTTCCGTTGTAAGCGGGTGGGGAGTGTGTCTTTATTGTCAACAATCGTCGCCGCTCCGGTCGCGGTGGCCTTGAGTGCGACAGCGGCGGGGTGGGACTGCTTTGTATGACGGTCAGACTCGTGAGTCGAAAACTAGAGGCCAAGAGTCGAAAGCACGATCGAATAGCGTTCTCGCGAGGTCTAAGAAAAACAGTATCGACGTTATCGTGTCGAAAGCGATAGCCGACAACGATATATCAGATAGCGAGTTCAAACTGATCGTCGAAGAGATGGCCAGATACCAGGAGTTAAAGGGCACGATCCGATCCAAGGCCCGACCACAAATTCTTGCGGACGAAGATGTAAAAAAACTCGTCATTGGAGGGGTAGTGCCGACGAGAGAAAAATTCTCCTCGCCCGCCTCGGGACGTGATATGCTTATTTGCGTGTTTGAGGCAGCAGGAGATTCCTCCACCATACAGTCCAGCTGTTCCGACGACCCCTCCATACGGAACATAAAAAAATGTTCGGGCCTCGTTACGCCACCGTGACTATGTACCCCACTATATACATCAGATCGATTCTATCTTTCTAAGTGACTGACTAATTTCAATTATTACTAAACGATAATACTTGCGAGCACGTAATTCCTTGCTAACCAGTCGATGCGTAGCCTGAGTGCCACCGCGTGGTGGACATAGCAGTGACTCGGATCTGGTCCCTACCCCGCAATGCCGACATGGGCGAGGCGAAACGGAACCTCTTCGCATCCATGCCCGGTGATGCTTGCAATACTCGTAAATACCGGTACGAAAATATATCAACCACGCACAATTAACTAGAACCATTGTGTGATTATATATATTGAGTATAATCAATGTATTTCTTATCTCTAATAGAGCATATCTTCTCATGCCATAAATATATGGTCTCTTGGTTGCTGAAAAATATTTTTCCATTCTTCTCATACATACCCTCCGAACAGTGGGGGAAAATCCGAGTAGTATATGAGAGTCAACAATGACACAAGTTCCGTAGGAAGGCACCGCGCGTAGCGGGGGGCCGTCCGTAGGAACTTGTATCATTTTGACTCTCATATACTACTGGGGTTGGGGTGTGTGGTGGGCGAAATCCATTACATAAAAATAAATATTCAGCCTTGAAATTAGAATAACCTGATCATGTGACTGATCCTCACCACAACACAGACACTTAGTCCCATCCCCTACAAGTAATACTCTTATAATGGGTATAAGCAAGTCTAACTCTCAGATATCAGAAAGCCAAAACATATCAGGGATTTTAGGATTCCGGTAAGGATGAACCCATCGTTAAATTACCCTGTGCATGCTCCCAACCAACAACCCGCATACATACATACATACATAAATACCCACACCCCGGCCGTACGTGTGCAATATGGGATTAAATTCCGTTAAACCGGCCTGAAATGACATTAGCTATTAACAGGCTGTTAAGCACAATCAAAAGGAATTATGCAGAATAAAGGTAATGAAGATTTGTGTGACAATCATTATTCTGGATTTGGTAAAACTTATTTGATGTGAAAAGGTATACCAGCTTGAATTTATAAATCTGAATATCAGAAAAGAGGTTATATTTCGTGTATACAATGGCCTATACATTTGATATTTCATCAAATATGAGTTTGTGGGGGACGTATGCCAGTTCTTTACATGGAAGTAAACTATACATGTGCAAACGACAGCAAAACAGACGTATATTATTAACCATATAGGCCAGCAATCAGATATTGCTTGTTATAAGACTATCATTTACAATGAAATGCAATACATTTAGAGGTCATACATAGACATAAATGTGCATTAGTGTTGACCAACAGGGTGGTCGTCACAAGAACATAACTATTCGTGTACAATGTGTGTAGGCTATAGGAATGTGTCATATGATGTGTTATATCGAGAGTCCTGGCTGTCATGGGTAAATATCATATCAATATCAACATTGCATAGCCAAACACATATATTCCATCATTTTCTGCCTGTGCACATACATATTGATATTGCTTAAATAGAATGCCGGTACCCAGTTGGAACACGTCAAAGTATGCTAAATATGGCGGCCATTTTGAATTTTAAGATGTCAGACATAAATGTAATTGCAAAAGAATGTGGCTAATATATTTGTTCAATCAATATCATACGTAACCAACCACATGTGTAGTCAAAACGATTGTTATTGTCTTGCTGATAAAACTGTTTGATTAAACGGTGGCCATATTGAAATACAAATATATGTAATTTCAGTATGTGAGATAGTGATACAGGTTACAATAAATAATTTCATTTACTGCATAATTGTGTCGATAATAATTCATTTCACCAACGAAATTGCTTGTACTCAATTCAAAATAGCACAAAATGTATTGTTTTGGCGGCCATTTTGAATTTGAAATGGTAGACATATTTGTCATTGAACAGAAATGTTGCTATTTCATTTTTTAAGTATATCCCATAAATAATTTGACTAAAATGTTGTCGAAAATACGTTTATTCTTTTTATAAAAAGAGGATAATTATGGATCTTGAATGACGGCCATTTTGAATTTCAAGATGGCCGCCACACGTCTGGCCGAAAAAAATGGTACCAATTTGTTTTTTGTACGATTTCACATACTCTGTCATAAAAAGAGATTTCCAAAGACTATAGCAAAAATTTCAGCAGATTCACATTTTGACACAGACTATTATTTGATTTGATTGTGGATATATGCACGAGTTCCGTAGCACGCGATATTGCGCATATCGTTGCGCGGCGGAACGAGTGGCATATATCCACATACAAATTAAACAACCATTTTTATTATATACGTACATTTTTGGCAATTTATATGCGTTCCAAAAAATATAGAAATATAAATAAAATAAACAAATTAGTGGTGATTTAGAAGGGAGTATTTTGCGAGGTGAAACGTAGTTCCGGCACTAACCAATATGAACTCATGAGACGTCAATATTGAAAAATATTGACGTCTTCCGTTGCATTGTGTTTCAATGTGAAACGAAAGTACGTATATACTAACATATAGTTATGGGTTGGTAGAATGATATGGTCTATGTGTGAAATGGGTTAGAATGACAATCGTACACTATATTTCTTGTATTTTGCTACTGACGGTGACAGCATTGTTCAAATGAGCATGGATCTGACCTACCAATATGAAATCAGTCATCACGTGATCAAGGTCAAACATTATTGTGTGTTAATGTTTATTTTATCAAGGCATGAGCTGACTGTTTCGAACCAGTGGCAGTACATGTACACGTGACAGCACACTTTGGTACTATGTAGAGAGTCGATACTGTGTGACATGTCTTGTGTACTATAACTCTAAATTGCCATGCTCATATGGCTATTTTTGTAGAAAGACACATGTAGTGCATTATCATCTATTACTTTGGGAGTGAATATGTGACAAGACACTTTCTTGCCTGATTCACCAAAACCTTTAAATTCAATTAAAGGTTAACCTTATACAAATAATTTATCCGGGTATGGAAGGTGTTCGAACCAATTCACGTGTAGCGACTGAATGGTATATGTAGACCTTATTGAAGGTGGCCGTTAAAGGTACATGAATCACAAAAAAAAATATAAAAGCTGAGATTTCCCGATCCAAGGCAGATTGCTAGTTTGAGATCTTAAGAGTATTCTGTTTTGACTACTTTGGATAAATTAAATAACTTAGTTTCGGCATTACTGTGATCTAAATTCAAGGACGGAATTATCAACTTTCAAGCAGATTGCAGCCGTACATTAATTTAGTGGGGGTGTTTTGCCATGGAAGGCTGTCGAGTCCACTCCCTGCTAGGGGAATGTGGAAGTAGGAGCTTGTGTTTCTGAAGTACTTACCACTATGTACAGTTATGTAACTTGTAATTGGATTCCTATATTTGCTGTATTAATAACATTAAAAAGTATACTCCAAAACGAACGTTTTGTCTATTTGAGATTCCCATTGGTTCTGCAAAGAATAGTTACAGATTCTAACATTGCCACAGACAATTATATGGAAGCCCTGGAGGCACTTCTGACTTCATTACTTCTAACTGATCCCGGATCAGATTGCGCAGATATGTAGGATGATCTGGATCAACACTAGTCGAAATCACTATAATCACTCCTTTTCATAACAATTTATTATACATTAAACCTTTTTACAAGAAATAAGACCCTAAACTAACAATTTGGACTGGATTTCTATAAATAAATTCAACGGGAGATAACTAGCTACAATCCCTCATTCTAATTTGGGCCGTTTGTCTCCAGATCCGTCATATATAGCTGTGAATGGAGAAATGTGGCAACCGCATAGTCTGATCAGGATCTGCACTGTTCACTATTCCATCAATGCAACACCCGTCATGCTTCTAACAAGCAATACAGGTTGTTCGTTATCAGGAGTATGCCATTTGATCAGGAGCTACACAGGTCTTACATACCATAGACCCCGATGTTCCTGTCACAGCCACATATACTATAGCGACAAGGAAGTGTTGTTTGGCCCTCGTCCAATAACAACTACTGTCTGTTTCACGAAACCTGTCCAAATTTTACGGCCATATAAACAATGCAAAAACAATATTTTTTCGAAAATATTAAATTTATCAAAATGAAAGAATGAACCTTCTTTTTATTTCGTGAAATTTTGTCAAATATTGATTTTATTACGAAAAATTGATTTGTCTATGGGAATTTAACATGGGGGTAAAGGAGATTGGAGGAGCTGTGGGCTGTGGGCGGAGGCAACAATAAATTTGGAGTTTGACCTGGCTAGATAACTTAGAAATGGTCTAACTAAGAAAACAAAAGTTAAATTTTGAAAATCGGTCCAGTATTTCTGAAAAACGAAAATTTCCCCATGTTAAATCCCCATAGATGTCTATGGGGATTTAACATGGGGAAATCGCCATAAAATCAACATAGGACCATAAATAAAATGAAGGCTCATTCTTAAATTTTGCTCTAATTTAATATTATCGAAAAAAATATTGTTTTTGCATTGTTTATATAGCCGTAAAATGTGGACAGGTTTCGTGAAACAGGCAGTAGGTGGAGGTATGTGTGTAATCCGATAGCGCCTCACTGAAATACAAATGTGGCTGTTCCTGGAGAAATGGGGCTTATGAGACTTGTGACCAATGTAGCTCCTGATCAAAAGCACGATAACCATCTACATATATTGCTACAAGCATTACATGTGTTTCATTGATGGAAGGGCGAACAGTGCATATCATGAGTGTGCGACCAATGTAGATCCAGAGATGCACAGGCTGATCTGGATCGACACACGTCGCAAATCCAATAATCCCCATTTCTCCAATGACATATATATAGACCAGTTTAAACATTGAGTTATTCAGTGTTATTTGTTCGGTGCGCGGACTATATACGTACGTATATTCATTTATTGTATCATTACAGTACATGTGTTAACACACTTTAAAGACATTACCAAGATCCAAAATATATTTTCATATCGTTTTGAAAGTTTGACGAATTATATATAACCATGGCCAGTGTTGACGACGGGAATAACTCCATGTACAACATGTCGGACGCTGTCACGCACAACTGTGAGCCGTGTGGACACGCTGGAGTGGTGAAAGAAGCCACCGACTACTGCTGTGAGTGCTACGAATACTTGTGTGAAATCTGTACAACCACACACCGGGGTTCGAAGCTATCCAAAGGTCACAAAGTAGTGCCCATGTGGGACATATTGGCGACGGGAGGTCCGGCTATTTTTACGTCCAAAATAACATCCTGTGAGAGTCATGGAAGTAAAGAAATCGAGTGGTATTGTGAAGATCATTGCGCCATGTTTTGTGACGGCTGTAAGTTCGCCAGACATCGACGTTGCAAACTAACTCGGGTGTCAGACATGGATGAAACGTCCACACATATACAGCAACTCTCTACAATCGAGGGTGACTTTTGTGGAATGAAGACTCGAATTGACGCGATAAAGAAAACAAGCGAAAAATGCGGTGTAGATATTAAAACTATCGCAGGATCCTGTGAGGTAGACGTTAAGAAATTTAAGAAGAAGATAGTTGCGTGGGCGGAGCACATTGAAAAGGAACTGTTATCCAAAATTCGCGAAGCATCATCTGGTGCTTTATACACCGTCTCCGAACATCAGAGGGGCTGTGACAGTCTCAGTGAACAAGCCAAAGAAGTAACAAAAGTTGCCACCGACGCTAAATGTCTTCCCGACAAATCGCGGCGCATAGTTGCTACGCACCAATTGGCAAGAATACTGACGAACATGACCGAAACTGCTGGTGGAATATCCGGAGAGCAGTTCAAGTTCAGCATGGAGTTTAAGACCAACCGTGCTATAATTGATTTACTAGACAGTATTAGCCACATCGGTACCCTAGACGTGAACTGTATGGAGTCTCCAATAAGAATTGACCGCGCAGACAGCAAAGTGAGATCATTCCGCGACATGTCTGTGGTGGCGTCCGCGGAGGTGAAGGTTCCTGCCGGCTGGGTCACGGGGTCTGCGTTTCTGCCAGATGGCCGCCTCGTACTGGTACAGCATGAAACTGACAAAGTCCTACTGCTGGATAGGGACATGGTCGTGAAGTTCAAATTGGTCCTGTCATCACTTCCATGGAACGTGGCCGTTACCGGCGACACCGATGTGATCGTCTCTGTTCCGTGGAAGAAGACGCTGCAGTGCGTCACCGTCGGGACCGCCGAACTCCGGCTCGGCAGGAAAATCACCATGGACGGGTATTGTTGGGGTGTGGATGCCAATAACAGCCAGTTATATGTATCCGTACACAACAATCCCGGCGACGGCTGCGTCGTCATTATGGATATGGCCGGCATAGTCAGCCACCGGATCGCCGTGGACGCGGGCGGCCATGGTGTATTACAGAGTCCATACTACGTAGCTGCCAGTCACAACAGGGTATACGTGACGGACTTAAGCACTGGTGTCATATCGTGCTACACTCCGGCTGGGGCCGAGGTGTACCGGGTGGGGGACGGGACCGTGTATCAACCACGTGGTATACTGCCGGATGTCAAGGGAAATATCCTAGTGTGCTGCACTGCTTCTTACAAAGTCCAGCTTCTGAAGCCTGACGGCATCCGGCACAAGGTCATCCACTGGTCACGTGACGGCGTGGAATACCCGCAGTCGATTTCATACAGAGACAATGATGACACGCTGGTTGTCACCAGTGCTATTGATCCCTATCTCGCGACACTTAAGGTGAAATTTTACTGAATACAATTAAACTTTCAAATACCGGATTTATTTCCCTTCACATCTGTAAATCTGACAAAGAAACTCGTGTTCCGTACTCGTTTTTTTATCGGATGTCCATATGTAAATCGGGTATTTGAAAATTGTAGTTGAATAAACTCTATATGCCATTACTGGGCTGAAGGACTGTGCATGAAAATCGCGAGCTGGACTGGTAATAGATCCCAAGATCCCATAAGCCCCATTTCTCACAGCTACTATTTGGCGCGTGGATTGAGTCACGTTTGTGACCAGCGTAGGGCCGGATCAGTATCCACATGTTGTTAGTACGGACTGTGGACTGAGTCACAGGCATTCGGAGTGTTTCGGCTTTCATCGGTATAGCTCTATATATATGAACAAGGCTTCTAACTTTGGTCGGGCACAACCTCGAATCATAACAAAATAACATGTTATAATTGCAATGTTCGCATACCTGTGATTTTGGAAATACATAAGTTGTATCCAGTGAACATTGACGTTTGCGTGTAACTAGAAACCGATATAATTAGGAGATAGTAAATCCTAATTAGGAGATACTATCTTAAGTCCTAATTAGGAGATAGTACAATTAGGAAATGGTAAGTCCTAATTAGGAGATAGTGAGTCCTAATTAAGAAATAATATGTCCAAATTAGGAGATAGTACGTCCTAATTAGAAAATACGAAGTCTTCGTAAGGAGATGCTAGCTCCTAATTATGAGATACTAACTCCTAATTAGGAGATTATAGGTCCTAATTAAGAGATAGCTAAGTCCTTAGTAAGAGGTATTATCGCCTAATTAGGATCTCCTCATTATAACATCATTATTAGGAGTAAATTAGCAGATAATGACTCCTAATTAGGAAATACTATGTAATAATTATCTCCTAATTAATATTTAACATCTCCTAATTAGGACTCAGTGCTATCTCCTAATTAGTAGTTACTATCTCCTAATTATGACTTAATATCTCCTAAATAGGAATTAGTATCTCATAATTAGGACTCAATTACTCATAATTATGAGTTAGTATTGCCAAATTAGGAGTTAGTAACTCCTAATTAGGAGTTAACATTTCAAAATTAGATTTATATTTTTAAGTTTAACACCATATTTGGTTATTTGCATTTTTGAAACTATGCGAAAATGCGATATAAATATAAGTAACAAAAACATGGGTTATTGCGTTTACTATGGTATCAAAAACATTTGGTCTGTATACAGTTTTCGAGGAGTTCTTCGGTTCCCTCGCACTTTAAACAGACCAAATGGTTTTCATACTGCAGTAAACGCAACGACCCATGGTTTCATTGTTGGTTTTGCTATACAAAATTTCTTACATAACATATTGTATTACAGTAAACCGTTTTGTCCTTTTGGTAAGTGCCCAATCTTGACAATAACCAATATCTGAACAGAAAATGTACACTGTGTTGTTACTGTATATAACTGTTCAATGGTAATTCAGTGTGTGTATATAATTATAATTGTTCCATTATATTATAGTTATTTCATACTTCATGTTAAAGGCATGTATGGTTCATTTTAAAGGCACAATGTCTCAGATATGCCATATAAAGTGGAGAAACCGGTTAGGAAAACAGTTTAATTGTAGATTTTTATCGTATTTCTGGACCCGTATAAGTCGTCTGAAAAAAATCGGGTTTTTTTTTAAACATAATAATACTGCCAAAGTATTATAAACAGTGTTATAAACATGTTTTCCAATCGGTGTTTGCAAATGTATTTTATTTATATTATTTACATTAGCATCTATAATGGAAAGTTCTTCTAAATGTGATATGGTATGACCATTTCACAATAAAAAAATAGGGACATTTCGCAATGTTTCCCTACTGGCACATGTATAGCGGAAATGTGAAATGTACCGTTGTTGTGATCACCATCTGATCTCTACTGGTAGAGCGGAAATGTGAAATGTACCGTTGTTGTGATCGCCATCTGATCTCTACAGGTAGAGCGGAAATGTGAAATGTAACGTTGTTGTGATCACCATCTGATCTCTACTGGTAGAGCGGAAATGTGAAATGTACCGTTGTTGTGTCACCATCTGTCTACAGGTAGAGCGGAAATGTGAAATGTACCGTTGTTGTGATCACCATCTGATCTCCACAGGTAGAGCGGAAATGTGAAATGTAGCGTTGATGTGATCAGCATCTGATCTCTAGTGGTATAGTGGAAATGTGAAATGTAACGTTGTTGTGATCACCATCTGATCTCTACAGGTAGAGCGGAAATGCAAAATGTAACGGTGTTGTGATCACCATCTGATCTCTACTGGTAGAGCGGAAATGTGAAATGTAGCGTTCTTGTGATCACCATCTGATATCTACTGGTAGAGCGGAAATGTGAAATGTACCGTTGTTGTGATCACCATCTGATCTCTAGTGGTAGAGCGGAAATGTGAAATGTAACGGTGGTGTGATCACCATCTGATCTCTACTGGTAGAGCGGAAATGTGAAATGTAAACCGTTGTGATCCATCTGATCTACTGGTGAGCGGAAATGAAATGTAACGTTGTTGTGATCACCATCTGATATCTACAGTTAAATGTAAATTGTGACACCATCTGAATCTATGGTAGCGGAAATGTGAAATGTACGTTGTTGTGATCACCATCTGATCTCTAATGGTAGAGCGGAAATGTGAAATGTAAACGTGGTGTGATCACCATCTGATCTCTACTGGTAGAGCGGAAATGTGAAATGTACGGTGTTGTGATCACCATCTGATCTCTACTGGTAGAGCGGAAATGTGAAATGTAACGTTGTTGTGATCACCATCTGATATCTACTGGTACAGCGTTAAATGAAATGTAAACGTTGTTGTGATCACCATCTGATCTCTACTGGTAGAGCGGAAATGTGAAATGTACCGTTGTTGTGATCACCATCTGATATCTACTGGTAGAGCGGAAATGTGAAATGTAACGTTGTTGTGATCACCATCTGATCTCTACAGGTGTTAAATGTAAAGTTGTGATCACCATCTGATCTCTACTGGTAGAGCGGAAATGTGAAATGTACCGTTGTTGTGTCCATCGTCTCTAATGGTAGAGCGGAAATGTGAAATGTAACGTGTTGTGATCACCATCTGATCTCTCAGGTTAGAGCGGAAATGCGATGTAACGTTGTGTCATCGATCTATGGGAGCGGAAATGAAATGTACCGTTGTGGTGATCACCATCTGATCTCTACTGGTAGAGCGGAAATGTGAAATGTAGCGTTGTTGTGATCACCATCTGATCTCTACAGTAGAACGGAAATGTGAAATGTACCGTTGTTGTGATCACCATCTGATCTCTTCTGGTAGAGCGGAAATGCGAAATGTAACGTTGTTGTGATCATCATCTGATTTCTACTGGTAGAGCGGAAATGTGAAATGTAACGTTGTTGTGATCACCATCTGATCTTTACAGGTAGTAGAGCGGAAATGTGAAATGTACCGTTGTTGTGAACACCATCTGATCTCTACTGGTAGAGCGGAAATGTGAAATGTACCGTTGTTGTGAACACCATCTGATCTCTACATGTAGAGCGGAAATGTGAAATGTAACGTTGTTGTGATCACCATCTGATCTCTACTGGTAGAGCGGAAATGTGAAATGTAACGTTGTTGTGATCACCATCTGATCTCTACTGGTAGAGCGGAAATGTGAAATGTACCGTTGTTGTGAACACCATCTGATCTCTACATGTAGAGCGGAAATGTGAAATGTAACGTTGTTGTGATCACCATCTGATCTTTACAGGTAGTAGAGCGGAAATGTGAAATGTACCGTTGTTGTGAACACCATCTGATCTCTACTGGTAGAGCGGAAATGTGAAATGTAACGTTGTTGTGATCACAAACTGATCTCTACTGGTAGAGCGGAAATGGGACAGTAGTTGGGACACGGATATGGGTATAAATAAAATCAATACAGGACTCGACAATTTGTTTTCATTCAGCTTGTAGTCGATCTATATAGGGAGAGTAAATGTTGAACTTCAGTTCTACTGATGGTGTAACTGGAGAAATGGGTCTGATGTCATGTGCGAGCAGAGTAGATACACGTCTGTGCAGTAAACAGGATATATAGGCTACCCAGTGATTGACTGGTTCTGGAGGGATTTATTTCCTTGAATGAAATATTTCCTCCTAGAAGGTGAAGGTTCAATATACATGTATACGTTAACGTCAATATTGGTAATTTTGACAACGTTGTAAGATGGTCTAAGAGCAAACTCCACATTTTTCGAAGAGCATGTAATATACAATTTATTCCACTACCATTTTGAAATACCGGATTTATTTCCCTGGACATGTGTAAATCCGACACTCGTTTCTTTGTCGGATTTCCAGATGTCTTGGGGAAATAAATCCGGTATATTAAAATGGTAGTTGAAGAAACTATATGCCATTACTGGACTGAAGGACTGTGTATGAAAAATCACGAGCTGGTGGTAATAGATCCCGTAAGCCCTCTCCAGTTACAGCTACTGACCAACGTAGGGCCGGATCAGGATCCACATTTTGTTATTACGGATTGTGAACCGAGTCACAGGCATTCGGCGTGCTTCAGCTTTCATTGGTACAACTTTATATATATGAACAAGGCTTCTAACTTCGGTCCGACACGACCTCGTATCATAACAAAATAACATGTTTACATGTCTACAATTGTAATTTTATATGCATTATATGTATTTCTGCAGGATAACGATAATTCTCAAATGATCATATTAACTTGCCACGACAATTTTGACGTTAGAGCCTTAAACAAATTATTTAATTTGTTATGATACGAGGTTGTGTCCGACCTAGGAAAAGCAGCTGTAATTCGATATTATTTGCATAATTATGTTCTAACTATGCTATTTTGGCAAGATAACAATAATTCTCAAATGAACATGTGCACTTTCTGTCAAAATATTCACATTTGCGTTAATAAAATCGCGGAATGTGTTATGATACGAGGTGTCCGACCAAAGTTAGATACCTTGTTCATAATATACATAGAGTAATACCGACGGAAGCTATTGTATCGCATAACTGTGATGTTGGAAATACACAAGTTGTATTGGCGTTTACATGTAACTAGAAACCGTTATGATTCGGTTATTAGCATGGAATCGTGGAAGCGTTCTGGTGTCGATGCTGAAATAGGTTTATCTAGTAAGTCCTAATTAGGAGATACTAAGACCGAATTAGGAGATAATATGTCCGTATTAGGAGATGCAAAGTCCGAATTAGGAGATACTATTTATACCTTGTATTTTAAGAACTTACCCTTACCATGCTGAATAAAATGTCGTCTGCCGGTTATTTTTGCATTTTTCTCATAAATCATACTTGGAAATTGGCAGTACTGTATAATGGAAATGATTCTAAAGTGCTGTCAAGGAATGCTTTTATTGAGAAATAAGACACAATATAAAACGACCGCAGGCGACAATTTTCGTTTCTCGCATTCTAAGGGTTACTGCACTTCATAAGACCACCGTGGAACCTCTCTAAACCGGACACCAAGGAAACATCTGTGATCTTATTTTTGATGGGTTTCAGTCATTTATCTCAGGTGATGATACCTGTTCATGATCGCATAGCACACAAATATGGCACAGAATGATCAAATGTCAGGTTTACAGTGAAACCTCTCAAAACCGGACACCCTGGGGACCTCCCAGGGTGTCCGGTTTAGAGAGGTTTCACTGTATTTGTTTTGCAACTAAGATGCTTATTGATTTTATATTTTATGACTTAAAAATAAATTGCCATGTATTCATACAACAACCGTACAACAACCGTGAACATGGACCTTTAAAGGGACATATCAGGATTTTTTAAAAATAAATACTATAAAAAATATAAACGTGTTTTCATCATGACCCTGTGTAAAGTGGTTTAATTGAAGATATATGACGATACTAGGACCGCTGGATTGTTTCTATTTTCACCCATATAGGTACATAAATATCGGATTTCCTATCATATCGTCCTAAATCTTTAGTTACACCACTTTACACAGGGCTATGATGAAAACACGTTGTTATTACATATAACATTATGTTTTTTAAAAATCCTGATAGGGCCCTTTAAGCACCTTACGGTTGGACATGGCCGAACGTTATTGTTACATTTCCGTCAGCAGTATCATGTAATCCAAATGGCATGGATATTGTGACCACTCATTTGAACCGTCTCTGTGAGACGATTCAGAGAGTGAACACCTCACAGTAAAAGGGGTAAACTGTCTGTTCGTCTTGTTTCTCCACTAACAAATATGGAATACAGTAGATGCTCTCTAAACCGGACACCAAGCAAACACCTGTGATATTATGTTTGATGTGTTTCTTTTTCATTTATCTCCGGTGACAATGTATGTTCATGATCGCATAGCACACAACCACGGCTCAGAATCATCAAATACCTGATTTACAGTGAAACCTCTCTAAGCCGGACACCCTAGGAGATCCCCAGGATTAGAGAAGTTTCACTGTATTTCATGCTCATATGAAAAGTGTTGTAGACACACACATGTAGTGCATTATCATCTATTGTCTTGGGAGGGTATATGTGACAAGACTCTTTCTTGTCTGATTCACCAAACCCTTTAAATTCAATTAAAGGTTAACCTTATACATAAAAGTTAGCCACTGAAAGGTACACGTAGACCTTATTGAAGGTCACCGTTAAAGGTACATGTAGACCTTATTGAAGGTCACCATTAAAGGTACATGTATACCTTATTGAAGGTCACCGTTAAAGGTACATGTATACCTTATTGAAGGTCACCGTTAACCTTGTTGAAGGTCACCGTATATATAGGTATATGAATCACATACAAATAGCAAAGCTGAGATTTCCTGATGCAAGGGAGAGTGCTAGTTTGTGATTTTAAGATTATTCTGTTTTGACTACTTTGGATACATTAACTAACCTACTTTGGTTTCGGCATTACTGTGATCTAAATTCAAGAAGCGGAATTATGTACTTTCAAGCAGATTGCAGCCGTACATTAATGTAGTTGGGGTGATTTGTCACGGAAGGCTGTCGAGTCCACTCCTGCAAGGGGAATGTGTAAGTAGGAGATGTGTTTCTGAACTACTTAACACTACGTACAGTCATGTAACTTGTAATTGGATTCCTATATTCCTATATTTTCTTTATTAACCACATTAAAAAGTGTGCTCCAAAACGAACGTCTAGTCTACAATTTGAGATTCCAATTGGTTCTGCAAAGAATGGTTACACATTCTAACATCTGACATTGCCACAGACAATTATATGGAAGCCCTGGAGGCATTTCTTACTTAAATACTTCTAACTTCATTACTTCTAACTTCATTACTTCTGACTTCAATACTTCTAGCTTCATTCCTTGTGACTTCAATACTTCTAGCTTCATTACTTCTAACATCCTTACTTCTAACTTCAATGCTTCTAACTTTATTACTTCTTAAGTCCAACTTCCAACTTCCAACTTCATTACTTCCTACTTCTAACTTCATTATGTCTTGTTTCTAACTTCATTACTTCTTAATTCTAACTTTCAACTTCATCACTTCTTACTTCTAACTTCCTTACATCATTTTCGGTATACTAGCTATGTAAAGAGGATTGGAACGAAAGATTGCTATTTTATAGAGTTCCTCTCCTTGAACAAGGTAATTAGGGTCCCACGCCCATTCGATTCAATAATGGCAGATACAATTCAAGTGTGTATTATGTTTACGGATTGTTGGTAATAATATAGAAAAAGGGGTTTGAGCTAGATTTCACTTAAAAAACAACTACAAAAGAAAATGGTTTCTGATTGACTAAAAGGTATGGTGGCTGCGAAAACTGTTCAGTTATTTCCCTTTATAAGCTCATTTATAGTTATCCGGTCATATGTCGTATGTTTATTTGTTCCTTAACACTGAGTACACACATTGATATTGCGAACAGACTAGCCTCCGATCAGACTGCACAGCGATCTGCGTCTACACTGGTTGCAATCACATTAATATGTGTGAAAATATTAATCCGGCAAATAATGCAGTCCTGGATCAGATTACGCAGATAGATAGGATGATCTGGGTCAACACTCGTCAAACAAACTAAAATGGTTCCTGTTCACAACAATCACCGGTACATTCACTATTGTTATAAGTAATAAAGCCCTAAACTATACAATTGGGACCGGATTTATATAAATAAATTAAAAGGGAGATAACTAGCTACGATCCCCCATTCAGTCCAACAAGGGCTACGATACTAGAGATAATTAAATGTCAGTTTTAAGTTTTTTATTTCCATACATAGTCATATACAAACAATAAATGAGTTACAAGCAGTTTAACAACATGAATTTATAGGTTACACTCCTTGTTTGCAATCAACTATGAGTACATGTATTGTAAATAATTATAGATTATAACGTATTGTTCATACATGGTTAGGTTGGATTTATTTAAGAATGTTATTTAGATGAGAGAATAGAGTTGAAAATGAGATATGGTGAAATAGGTTTAGTGAATAATAATTGAGCAACACATCACGATACAATACTATTACGGTATATGCTGTTATACATAACTGTAATATTTGTATGTATAATCAGAAGGTTCGTGTATCTCTAAATGAGTGTTAGTCTAATTGGATAACATTCCATTTTTGTTCATGAACTATGAGCTTATTTCTATTCATTGCAATTTATTTTTCAATATTTTGTGTTGCCTTTAGGTAAGACATAAACTCTGGAAATATAGGTTCCGTGTTTCGTAATTTACATGTATATATAAAGTATTTTCCTAGTATGATACAAAAGTTGAAAAACTTGTTGTCTTGCTCATATTGCCCGAAGCAAACAGTGTGCCAATCAAAATTACATACAATATTATTATTGTTTAAAAAGGTATTCAGCTGTGACCAAAAATGTTGGCTTATATTGCATTCCCAAAAAAGGTGCTTATTTGTTTCTGGAGCCATGGCGCAAAAATCACACAAATTGGAGGAGCTGACAATGTTACACTTAAGTAAATAATGGTTTGTAGCAACAATTCTCATCAAAAATTTGTACTGAAAATTCCTAAGTTTAGAACTTATAGTGTTTGTAAAATGATTTGTGTAGACTATCTTCCAATTTATATTGTTATCCGCGAATTCGTCATCCCATTTTGTCTTGGCTTTATGCATAACCGGTTTCTGTTGATTAAGAAACATGTTATATAGCTTCTTATTACATTTGGTCGTGGTTTTTATTTGTTCTATTAATAGTATCTTTGTATTAATCGTGTTTATTCTTTCATTTTTAATTCGTGTTCTCCAGTCTTGAGGAATGCACGAAATCAGTTTGAAGAATTTTAGGTAATCGTTATTACTAACATCAAATAGTTCTTTTATTTTTGTAAAATTGAAGAATGATGTAGCTCTATAATCGTATAGTTGTTCTATATATTTAATCCCCTTATTAGCCCATTCCTTGTAGTAAAACATTCTTCCATTACCTTTTATTTTCGAATTGTTCCATAAAATTTGCTTTGATAATGTTTCTGGATTATCGCAGAAGCTTAGCTTGCACCATGATTTAAGAACATCTGTCAAAAATTTATTTTTTATCAAATGTTTTACGTATGTTTGGTTTACATTTCCTTCAAATATATGTACACCACCAAAAGGCTTCTAATTCTATCATTTTTAGCCCGCCTTCTTCGAACGTTTTAACAATAATTTTTCTACTAATTTTATCAGGCTTTGAATCCCAGAGAAAATCAAACATAATGCGTATAATTTGCTTTAAAGTCTCCTGCTCCGGATTGTCTAGAACTGTTAAAGGGAATATTAATTTTGGAAATGCAAAACTTTTAATGACGGTTATTTTACCTAGTATGGTGAGCTTTCTTTTTTCCATTTGCCTAAACATTGCTGAAATTCCTTTATTTTAGGATCTATGTTTAAACTATGCACTTTATTTTTATCATTGCAAAAATATATCCCTAAAGTTTTGGCCACATCTGCAGTCCATGAAAATGGTTTATCATCACAGTACGTAGTTGTAGAGTTCTTCGTCGAACCTGTTCTAAACAATATTGACTTAGAATAGTTTAAACGTAAACCTGAAATGTTTCCAAAATTATCTATTGTACTAATTAATATTTCGAGAGATTGTCTGGACCCATCCATGCAAAATGTAGCATCATCCGCGAACATAGCATTTTTTATTTCTTCACTATTTATAGTTATTCCTTTTATTAATTGATTTTTTCTAACACTGTGCGAGAGTATGTCTATTGCGATTATGAATAAATAAGGAAATAATGGACATCCTTGTCTTAGTCCTCTTCCCAAGGAAAACAAATCTGAAAGATAGCCATTATTTGTTACACAACTAGATATACATGTATTATGATAAAATATTTCAATCCATTTGATTAAGCTGGGTCCGAAGTTTAGAAAGGTTAATACCTTAATTATATACTCATGGCTTATACTATCAAATGCTTTTTCAAAATCGGCGAATAATAAGATT
Source organism: Conchocele bisecta (assembly GCA_029237695.1). Lineage (NCBI taxonomy): Eukaryota > Metazoa > Mollusca > Bivalvia > Lucinida > Thyasiridae > Conchocele > Conchocele bisecta. The sequence goes on from CM055279.1 coordinate 4,421,780, forward strand.
CCTGGTATATTTTTATCATTTGCGTGTTCAATTACTTCGGATAAGAGCCTTATATTTTCTCCAATATATCTACCTTTAATACATCCTGTTTGTGAAGAATCTATTAAATTATTTAATACCTTTTTTATTCTATTTGCAATGGCCTTTGTTGCTATTTTGTTGTCGATATTTAGCAAACTTATTGGTCTCCAGTTGGCGAGGTGTGTTGTATCTTTGCCTGTTTTTGGAATTAAATTTATAACACTTTGTTTTTGTAGTGTTGTTAGTTCGCCTTGCTCCATCGAAAAGTTTAATGATTTTACCAAATGACTTTTTATGTCATTCCAAAACATTTTGAAAAATTCTACAGTTATTCCATCCGACCCAGGGCTCTTATTGTTTTGCATTTCTTTTAAGGCATTAAAACATTCAGCTTCTGTCAATATTCCTTCATATTTACTTTTCTCCTCATCATTTAACTTATTATTATAATCATTTGGGAAAAAATTAATATCAGAATCTGTGCATTCTTTTTTCTTAGATAGTTTTTCATAATAATGTTTTTCTTCTAGTAGAATTTGTTCCTTGTCTGTAACAAGTTTTCCATTTACAGTTAGCTGTGAAATAATTTTTCTTTCAAATTTTCTTTTTTCAAGCGCCGCAAAAAAATTTGTATTCTTTTCTCCAGCCTCCACCCAATTTACTTTCGATCGAAAAATAATACTTTCTGCTCGTCTTTTGTAAATTTCCTCTAGACGGCTTTTTCAATTATTTATTTCATTGATTGCTTCAGGTATTTGTATATTGTCATTACTTAATAGATCAATTTGCTGCTGTAATTTATTTTCGTCTGTTTTATCTTTTCTAATACGTTTTGTAGTATATTTGATAGTTTCATTTCTGATTGTTCCTTTAATTAACTCCCATAAAGTGTTAGGGTTTGCTTCATGGTTAATGTTGGCAATTTCCGCTATATTGCTTTTAATAATTGTTTTATAATCATTTTCGAAAATAATTGAATTATTCAATTTAAAATATCCTGGGCCTCTAGGCTGATCATTGATATTTATCATGATTTGTACCAATGAATGATCTGTTTTTAAACTACATTTTATTTCACTTTTAGAAACAGGTTTCACCAAATTGTCAGATAGTAAAAAATAATCTAGTCTACATAGGATAGGTGGTCTAGAATTAGAATGTCATGTATATTTTGTTTTTGTTCCGTGTTTTTGCCTCCATATATCAGTAAAATCATATTTTTCTATAATATTTAAAATAATTTCTCTGTTCTGTTTGTTTGTACTTTGTAACCCACCTCTTTTATCCAAATCAAAGTTTAGGACAACATTGAAATCACCACCTATAATAATTCGCGAATTTTCATTTTCAGAAATAAAATCTTCTAGCTTTTTAAAAAAATGTTTTATCTTCGATATTTGGCCCATATACATTTATAAGAAGAATCTGTTTATTGTTTATATCAATTTCAATTGCCTGAATTCTACCGGGAATTATTTCTGTGTATTTAAGAACATTATATGTTAAATTAGAATTAAACAGAATACAGACTCCTTCAGAGTTGCTTGACTTTCCACTAAATAATCCTTCTGCACCCCAGTCAGTTTCCCACTCCTTTTCTATTTTTATTACTGAATGAGTTTCCTGCAAAAAACATATCGCGTAATTGTTATCCTTGAGCCACTGGAATATTTGAGTCCGTTTTAACTTAGATCCTAGTCCTCGGACGTTTAAAGTGCATATGTTAGTTGCCATGGAGAGTTAGGGTGAAATGATACATGTATACCCTGTACGTAGCTGATAAAATGTCTACTGATATTGCATCGTGTTGCTCAAAAGAAGGAAGATAGAGGTAAGACCAGAGATAGGTGATTAGAACAAAGTAAGTTAAGGTTATCATAAATACCCTCATTTTACAGGTAGATGTTGCGATTCTACTTGAGTATATGAAGTATGGGGTACAGGGTTAAACATGCAGAATGTGTTTATCATGTAAGATATCTGTCCACAATGAAGGAAGAAAATCTTATAAAAATGGATATATGGTGGACAATGCTTACCACAATATGGCTGTGCGAACATGTTTTACCATATGAAGTATAATCTATTCATCAGAGAAATATACATTTTCATATGCCCTCTCAGTTTCGGCATGACACATTTATAAGTAGATCACAAAGTAGATTCAGTGCGAACAGTGAGATCCGTGTGCAGACAGCGAATAATGAGATCCGTGTGCAGACAGCGCAGATATAAAATAAAAACAACTTTTACCGCAAGTGTTCCGTTTCCAGCTTGAATAGAACACACAAAACAACATGAACACACAATACCAACATATATATACATGTATATATACACACATATACATACATATATATACACACATACACACACACACATGTGTATGAATAGAACACGCAACACTACATGAACACACAATACCAACATATGTATACATGTATATATACACACACATACATACATGCACATACACACATATATACATAATATACGAGAGTGTAATACACCGGAACATAAATGATCAGTCGCATAAAGAGAAAATAAATTCGCATAATCTTTCGAGGTCTATCAGTATTACACGTTTCAAAGTAGATCACAAAGTAAGTTCAGTGTGAACAGTGAGATCCTGGTGCAGACAGCGCAGATATAAAAGAAAAACTATTTTTACCCTTCGTGTTCCGTCTCCAGCTTGAACAAAATCACACAATACAACAATCAATAACGCATATTATTAACAAGTTGTCTGCTGGAGACGGGACAAACGTAATCTATGTTGAACAATTCGCAGCCACAATGCGTCCTACAGTCTTACAGGAAAAAACGAAATTCGAAATTGTAAGAGTGTAGTAGACACAAACCTAAAATAGCACCCGCATACTAGTAATGAGGAAATACACTAGCATCAGCTTTCTAACACTATCAGTGTGACACATTTATAAGTAAAAGTAGATCCCTAAGTAAGTTCAATGCGAACAATGAGATACCGGTGCAGACAGCGTCCATATAAAGAAGGTCCTCTTTCTACCCTTAGTGTTCCGTCTCCAGCTTCAATAAATCACACAATACAACACTAACACATAATACTAAGATATATACCGTATTCTCGTTCTGTTATCAATGGTGTCTATTGGAGACGGGGCAAAGGGGATCTATATTAATTTCTTTGAAACTAGTATGATTCGTACACTCTTAAAAAATGAAAGTCTAAAGTTTAAGAGTGTAGTATACACCTATGACATGTACATACTTCATCATTTATTAATTACATATCATAAGAAGTACTACAGAACCATGATTGTCTTCAATTCGCATACATACATGCATCAATATGGTGTCATTGGCCAGTGCAAGTGTTTCATAGACTATTAGAAGCCGTAGGAAATAATATTAAATCTACTAAAATAAACAATGTGTCTCCTAACTACATGCCTGTTTCATGTGCATGCCTCTGGTATATATATATATGATCACATGACATGATTAGCCATTCTAGGGCTCTTGTATATTCACCAAGTCTGACATAATAAGTTCGTATATGACACTGGTGGTATTTGTAGTGTGCTGTGATCCGCGTAGCCCCCGATCAGCCTGCGCGGATGTGAATGCCGATCTGGGACTAGCCTGTCACATATTTTATAACACCCCCATTCGCATCCACTTGTCAACCAGTATATATAGGTGAACATATATACATACGTATATACAAATATATGCGTCAATCTTGCCAGTATTTGTCAATTTCTTTATTTCGAAACATTTGATTGAAATGATGAAGCTCGATTGGCTGAGCCTAAGTTGTACTTCGACTCAGGCTCTGCCAGTCAAACTGCCTGATTGCAAGTTGGTATTACCAATCGATGTTTCTAAACTCTGATACTCTCGTCATGATTAACGCAGGCGTCTCTGTATCTACCCATACTCACTCATATACCCAAAATTAACTCACTCAAACCAAATTACAATCTAGCAACGTGTATCAGTAGATTACAAATGTATTTTACCAGCTGAACGAACAGTGCGGTCCCCGACTAGTCTGCACATCCGCCGCGGCTGATCTCGGACAACACTGGTCGCAAAGTCATTCTGTTCTGCTGTACATTGTTATCTGTTTACAAAAGGTTTACATATATACACAGATCGGTCATCACGTCCGTGCCAACTGGTACGTGTTTACAATATGGTAATCACCAATAGCTGGCAAAACAGCATTTTGAACAGCCCTCGCTCAGGCCAGGTGATAATGTGTTCACTGGAGCGTTTACAAGTGTGTGTATACCTCTGAATTGTATACTTGATAAAATAAATGCCGGTTATCCATGTCATCCAAACGTGTTATAATGTTGACCGTATATGCATACATAAATAGTTAATTCCACCTGTTTTAATCCATTTCATGCCAAACATAAACTATTTATCTAGTAGAAAATAAATGATTAATTTGTTATTTCCCTACAAAACTGATTTATGCTACCTAAATCCAAATTGTTTCATTTAGATGGTTCAAATGAGTGGCAACAACATACCTCTTAAAAGAAAAAAATAGAAAACAAATGTTGGTGTAAGTTGATACTCTAGCATGAAATGGGTTAATTGTATATTTAGTAGCGTAAATGTCACATGTCACCCGTCCAGTACTTGTAGTCTTTGTATTCGATTTGTAATTCGCTGCGATGCTTTCCATTTGACTACTATATGTCCGTTTCGAGTCCAGCTTGATTCTACATCCGTATTCTTTCTGGCTGCTGCAAATACAGGTTGGTTTAAGCGCGTTATGTCCTCTGATATATATATACCAGTTCCTCTTAATTTGTTTTTTCTGTCCTTCATACTCTGGAACTTCTGATTCCTGGACATAAATCTAACTATTACCGGTCGAGGTTTGTTTGTCGTTTTCTTGCCGAGCCTATGCGCCATGTCTATGTCCGTGACTTGAAGGTTAGTGCTCATTTTATCGTTCAAAAACTTCACCACTTTGTCCGTTGTTTCTTCCATTGTTTCTGGTCTGTCTCGGTTGTCCTCTGGTAAGTTTACGATACGTATATTGTTGCACCTGCTGTATTGTTCGAGGTCATTTCCTTTTTCTATCTGCTGTTCGTTAAACTTTTCTGTCTTCCGTCTAAGTTGGTTAATTGTTTCGTCTTTGTGCTCCAATTCTTTCTCTAGGGTTTTTATATGTGTTTTGCACTCATCTAAGTTGGTATTAATGGTGTGTGCTTCACTTTCAATTATGTCTATTCTGTGGGCTACAGACTCATACACTTTCTTCTGTATTTTCTCCACCATATCTTCCATTTCCTTTTGAATGGTGCTTTTGACAATGTCGATTATTTCATCTTTCTTAACTATGCCATCAATTTTGTCCATTATGCTATCTAAACGTGATTTGATGTCCTTGTCTGAATATTCATCTGTTTCCCGTCTTGCTGTAGCCCCCTCTGTAGCATCATCTGTGTCCATTTTCTTTTTTCCGGCTTTAACCTTCCGTTTTTTCTTCGTTTTTGTTTGGGTTGGACTGTATTTATCTAGTATGTCTTTGTCAATATGTTTTATGCTGACTTCTTCACTAGAGGTTGAGATAATTAAATGTCGCTCCAACACTCACACCTTTCAGCTGTGGCGATTTGTGTTGCGTTGTCTAACACGTCTCGACCTCCCGTTGATTCTGATCTGACCAGTGAGATCAAATACATGTGGCTGTGACTGGAGGAATTGGGCCTATGGGATTTGTGACTAGTCTAGCTCCTGATCAAATAGCAATCTACCGTACTCTGATAATGATATATATTGCTTCTTGGAAGCATGGCGGGCGTTTAATTGATGGAATACCGAACAGTGTAGATCCTGATCAGACTGCGAGGATGCACAGGTTGATTTGGATCTACACTGGTCGTAAGGCCCATAAGTAGTATAGAGGGAGTCAAAATGATACCACCTGCGGTGCAAGCTCTTAGGCAGAAATCTTTTAGGCCGGCACCTTTGAGCTATGCAATTACATCACCAAATTCACACATATTTAGGCTGCCACCATTAAACAGACGAGACGGACGTCATACCGGATCAACAACATGGCACACACGAGATGAGACCAATTGTTGAAAGGTCAACAAACGTATATATGCTCATCAGTTTCCTATACAACATACAAATGGTGTGCAAATTATAATTATTTATAAACACTTAGAGAGGTTCACGAATTTCTGGGATGGTTCGTAATTTTATCAATTTTGTAAAAATTATTAATAATTTAAAGCTGAACAATTAATAATAATTAATTATATTGGTGCAGTAAACAAATTTGCATAACTATACAACCAACATGTGTAAAATCAATAGCCGAGGTAAACAGACGGCTATTTATAGCCGAGTGTATTTCTCCTTATCGGTGGTATGTAAACGACTATTGATTTATAGCAGAGATAAACATACGGCTATTTATAGCCGAGTGTATTTCTCCTTATCGGTGGTATGTAAACGGCTATTGATTTACACAGACGGTGTGTACACAGACGGTGTGTACACAGGTTAGTTATAAACACTTAGAGAGGCGATTACAGCGTAATGCTCGGATGAATTTGTTATACGATTACGGTGTAATTCTCATTGAAAAACACATGTTGTATAGGTATGAAAATTGTTTAATGCTTTAAAAATTATTTAATAAAATATCACAATTTCGGGATGGTGGTGCTGTAACATTTCCTCCGACTTTATTTCCAACTTTTACCCTAAATTTATCCCAATCAGTACACTCAATTTTGGGCATGGTGGCGAGCGCTTTGATTCTAATATCATTTTTTAATTCTTCATATCTCCCCATTTCTTCCACCACGGATTCAAACTCTAAATTTGATATTTTCTTATCGGCCAACGCTTTGGACACTAAAACGTCGATGCTATTTTTCTTAGACCTAGCGAGATAATGCATAGGCTGTGGAACTTCCCGTAGTATTTTTATGTGCCCTATGTTTGACACTTGATTCGTGAACTAGACCATGTACCATGTCAAAAAAACTTGGGTAGACATTTGGTACCCCGGCAACGAATGAAATATCCAAGATGGCCGCCGGCGGCCATTTTGAATTAGTATCTCATTTAGCTTTGCAACCAATGGGTCTAGAAACATAAATAACACATCATTTCTGACTCATTTCAGGACGAGGAATCCAATAGTGTGGCAATATTCGCGATTGGAGATTTCCTTGACTTGTTAATCCAAAATGGCCGCCAAATATTGTGCGGAAAATGCATGATTTGCTTAAATATTTGTGATAGTCATTCAAAATGAGTGTATATGCAATTGTTTAATATGCATAGTATATTACCCTAGTTGGAAACATTTTGATGTGGTTGTCATGTTACATTCAAGGTTTCCATGGCAACAGTTTACCTATATATTATAGATTAGTTTGAATGTACGTTTAGGTAATTTCATAAACATGGATTTGCAGATCGACGTTCTACATGTTTTGTTTAACCGTTACCGTTTCTTCGGGACACAACATTATCGGCATCCAATTCTAGAAAGGAGCAGGTGATGAAATGGGGTTTAACGTCCGCTCAACGGCTTAGGTAGTTCTAGAAAAAAGAAATTTGTTGCCAAATGGGAAATGAAATGTTGGCCATCAGCAACCTTCACAGAGAATTAAGCGGGGCAAGAACCAGTGCGTATGACGTGACCGTGAATCACGAGTGCAACCGAACGGATACCATCATGGGCGAGAAGAATGTTCAGGCCATTCTGACATTCATTGAGAAATATGAAAATCTATTCACGGTGGACGCCGTTCAACCCAAACTCCACACCATTGTCACACAAGAAGTAATGACAGACGATATTCGGCATCAACTATTGCATGTGACGACAATCGGAAATGCAGCATATGACACCCTGAGTAAAGGCCGTTTAGTTGAGAAGACAATGTGTTTCTGTGAAACAATCCATCGAACCAACCTGAAGACCTTTCGAAGTATACATCATTCATCAAGAGAATGCAAATCATCAGTCAATATATCACAACGGAAGGAACGAGGGCAGCAACAGAGACTTCTTGAGGTAGCTAGGGTACGGGGAAGTGCAATGGAAGATCTGTTGCAGTATGACGTCACACCAGAATCATGTCTCCTTGATCAGGAAGGTTTAATGACAAAGGCTGTGAAAAGTTCCATTGTGCAAGAGCTGGAACATGAACTTACTGCAGATGATCAGAAATTCCAAAACAGACATGACACATTTCACACAACGTTTATCGTAGACATGATGGGTAACATTAGAAAGATAAGGACAAAAGGAATCAAAGACTTTGGCGAATATAGCAACATAATATTGGAATATCTTATGAAATCAACGATTGGAGCTGATAAAATTGACTTCATCTTCGATTCCTACATCGATAAATCAGTTAAAGACTCGGAAAGGAAACGTCGACAGACGACTTGTCCTATTGAACTGAATATCATCAACAAACAAACATCACTACCAGTTGAAATGGAACAATTTTTTTCTTCTACGTGAGTAACAACGAAAGCTGCAGCTGTTGCTTCATCAGCAAATTATTGATGTACAAAATGACACACAGTCATCATTACAGGTTACTGAGGTATTTGTAAGCAATATGTCAGGAGAACAAACAGTTCCGTGTATCTGTGTGTTTCTGATGGGAAATCACAGGCGTACCCGAATTACACAGTCAACTGGAAGAAGCAGATACCTGGATTGTACCTCATGCTATGCATGCAGTGAAAAATGGAACCAAGCGAATTGTAGTCATATCGTCAGACACCGATGTGTTTATACATATGATGTACTGTTGGTACGAACTCAGTAAACACGACCTTCATGAACTCTGGGTTAAGACTGGCGTCTGTGATTCCACTCGTTATATCCCCATCCATACATTGGCAGATAGGGTTGGGGAGGATTTGTGTAGCGTACTGCCAGCTGTTCATACTATCACAGGTTGTGATTACACCAGTAAACTGGGTACTAAACATGCAGGCTTGAAGTGTAACCCAACTGTGCTTTTGAAGGACTTTGGTATACATCCTAACATTTCCAATATGGACAATGTAATGGAATCAGCTGAGTTGTACCTGGTCCAGGTGTTGAAAGGGGGTAGTAAGTGTACCACAATGAATCAGTTACGGACATGCATGTACCACCACAGCAAGGAACTATCACTAGACCAGCTACCTCCATTCTCAGGGCATTGTATGCAACATATCAGATGACATCTCTGCTTTGTATGGAATCAGAGGTGTTGGATCCGACTCAGTACGGGTTTATAGATGAAGAGGAGTTGTTCATGCCCGATGTATGTGGAACACCGATTCCTGATACATGTGCACAGATGTGTACAGGCACAAAGTGTGCAAATATCAGATGTACATGCAGAAGGAATGGTGTTCCTTGTTGCAAGTTTTGTAAATGTCAATGTATCCCAGATATAACGAGGTGTAAAAATCCATCAGGATCTGTATAGATTATATGATGAGCATACAAACGTTTAGGATCTTAGTGTTAAAGTGACTGTCTCAAATAATCAATATGCATGTGTCTCATATAAACACAGTAACATACACATTCACTTTTGTTATTCGAGACAGGTGCTTAAAGTATCAACATTTATTGACAGTTATAAGTGTTTCCTAATATAATTATGGATGTAAGGAACAGTATGCAAAGCTTTAATACTCAAACGTACAAATAGTACAGGAAACTGAACACAAACAGCCAATTAATAGGTGATACAGCATGCCAAAACGTACTCCTTGGCATTTGGGATCAGTTTAAACTATACACAATTTGCCAAAATTAGTAAAGTGGACACTGCCCACATTGAATGCAATCAAATTGCCGGATGTATTAGACTGGTCCCAACAGACATGTTGTCCATTTTTGCATACAGCCTCATTTGGTACATAGTTATGTATCTTCATATACATGTAAATGATACTAATAGTTTGACTTAGTTAGATAATAAATATTACAAACAATTTTGTAAGTTGCTATATTTTGTTGACCATTATATCATTTACATGGCAGTAATAATGATGTCAAAATTACAGATTTAAAATACTACAACGAGAAACTGACATTTGAAAATGACATTTGCCAGTTTAAGCCTTATTAAGACAGTATAATAAACATAGGAGTGCAAATAAACACATTTCGTTAGAATTCAAAAACATTTCAAGTAAATTATACATTTTTAACATAACATTTGGCGGCCATCTTGGATTTCTATATCAGGGAGATCACCAATCGCAAGAATAGCCTTACTAATGGACTTCCCGGCCTGAAATTAGTCAGAAATGATGTGCTGCTTATGTTTCTAGACCATTTGGTTGCAAAGTTAAATGCGACAATAATTCAAAATGGCCGCTGGCGGCCATCTTGGATTTCTCATTCGTTGCCGGGTTACCAAATGTCTACCCAAGTTTTTTCGACATGGTATATGTTCTAGTTCATGAATCCAGTGTCAAACATAGGGCACATAAAAATCCTACGAGAAGTTTGTCAGCCGATAGACTAAGAACGGATATTCTATTTGCACATTCTCTATAACTAAACTATCCTGCATAGCGACGATATTATTTAACCTAAAACCTGAACTTCTTTCGTGAATTGGATTGACAATTGGATACAGTGTTGATGGAGTGGTATTGACAATCGGAAGCCGTGATTCGTTCATTACAAATCAAGTTCAATTAACAATGTAACAATAGTGGAAGAACTCGCAGGGTCAGCGATTTTCGTAACAAAGTTAATAATATTACCTTCTGAAAGTCTAATTGGATCGTCATCGGCGAGCAAAACCACCGCTGAACTATCTCCAGCGAGTTTATTGACTCCAATTGCCCGTTCTTCACCATCCACTACAAGATTTACGATGACCGCGCCCACAGGTTTACCATTAGCATTAACCGAGCAGACCGCCATTCGGAGAAGTGTACCTGGAGCTGTCATGGCGTACCCCCCATATTTATTGATCGCGTTGGCACCGAACGAATATTCATAGACCCCCTCATTCAAGGGGCCCCGCTTCTCAGCCCATATTGTGATGACACGTTTTTGCGTTTTCAATGTTTTCACCAATCCGGCAAGCCCCCCGATAGAGGTATGTGCCTCAGCACGAATTTTTTCAGAGGTCTCCTCAAGTGCTTTGTTCGCGGCTCTACGAACACGTTTCAGTTTATCGGAAAGTGCTACAGAGTCCTCTGAGCGCAACACCCCATACGCCTCCGTAAGGGCCGTCTGGTGGTATTCTCTGGCTTTCTCAATACCCGTTCGGACTCCCTCAATACCCAACCGGGCCTCTTCCCGAAATTCTGTTATTTTTTCATCGTGTTCAGTAAGTGCTGTAGAGTCCTCTGAGCGCAACACCCTATAAGCCTCTATAAGGGCCGCCTGGTGATCTTCTAGGGCTTTCTTAACCCCTAACCGGGTCTCTTTTCGACATTCTGTTATTTTTTCGTTTAGTTTAGTAAGTGCTGCAGAGTCCTCTGAGCGCAACACATTATAAGTCTCCGTAAATGCCGCCTGGTCTTTCTCAATACCCGTTCGGATTCCCTCAACTCCCAACCGGGCCTCTTTTTGAAATTCTGTTATTTTTTCACCTAGTTCAGTAAGTGAGGCTTCTCTGTTGAGAGAGTACTCTGTGCACTACACCCTATAAGCATCCGTAAGGGCCGCCTGGTAGTCTTCTCGGGCTTTCTCAATATCCGTTCGGACTCCCTCAACCCCCAACCGGGCCTCTTTTCGAAATTCGGATATTTTTCCTCCTAGTTCAGTAAGTGCTGCTTCTCTGATGAGAGAGTCCTCTGAGCGCAACACATTATAAGCCTCCGTAAGGGTCGCCTGATCTTTCTCAATACCCGTTCGGACTCCCTCAATTTTCGCCCGGGCCTCTTCCCCAACTTGTGAAGTCGCCGTTAGCACTTCTGCTCTATCATCTGATATACTCCTGTGAATCCCGTTTGTGGCCTTCGATATAGTTTTATTGATCAGGGCCTTAGTTTTTCTGGTAGATAAAAAGTCGCTCTCTGTCGGGACGAATCCCCCTTCTGCCGGTTCCAAATTCTTTGAATCTGTCACCCAATCCCGATTGGAATTGGAAGAACTACCTGGTCCGTATATACTCATAATAATTAATTTTATTTAAATTAAATTATAATATTGGGGCACCTATGCTCAATTGGAAACTTCGAGAACGACCAAAATCGGGTAAATTCGTGGATGTGTCCCGATTCTAAAACTTTCATCATGTGGGAAGTGTAAGGTCACAGTATCCCCAAAGAAACAATCACTGGCTTGCACGGTTTTCAGTAATGTGCTGGGGGATCCGTCTACCGTGTTGTACGATGTGTTCACCCGATCCAGGTGCACCCTGAGAGTTTTCGTGAAGGCGAAGTCCACCGGGTTATCACCGACGTACTCACCCGGGGTAAACACTCCTTTATTTGCGGAGTATGTCTCTCTAAAACCGAGTTGAATACCCAACCCCGGGGAGACCACTACCTTACTATCAGGGCCGATGGTCATTGTTGCGAGCCCGGTAGCCTTCGATACTGTGAGGTTGATTATACCGTCAAGCTCTGAGTTGACAAAATCTTTGAGCTGTCTTATTCCCCACAGTCCGTGAGGCAGCTTTACACCTAATTGTTGTCCATCCTTCACATAGTAAAACACTTCACTCTTTCCCACATTCTGCCACCCAACCCTGAAGGTGATTGATCTAAGACCTACCCTGCGTTTTCCGCAGCAGTTGTCGATTGACTTTTGAAGTTCACAACTCTCTTTTTGAACATTAGTGATAGTAGCAAACATAATAATATATTTCAATGGATACCAAAGCATTTAGCTTTAACACTAATGCAAAATACAAAGTTGGTGGTAAATACACACAAAAAGACGTTGTTAACCTCCTTGGACACCCAACTATAACAGTTAGATCGGACAGTGCCTTTGCCACCAATGTTTGAACAATATAGGATGCCCAAGATTACTACCATTGAGGTCGCGAACGGGTGGAAAGCAACACCGATGCAGTTTTGGTAGAATCAGCTAAATTTCACTGTATGGTGCGCAACAGCCGGATGTGGAGTTTCACATCAAGACCATCTGACATCCAAGAATGTCATGCTCCGAAGTGTCTACAACTTTCATGTGTATTATACCATTAGAAGACTTTTAAAGGAACTAGATACTCCACTACCTCAAGACGACGCATGGAATCCCATTTCCAACACATGCGACCGTAGGGCGTTCGAAAGACTGTGTAACGAATTTAACGTTTCAAAAGATTCGGATTGGATACAGAAAGCACTTCCTAACAGCACTGGAGTCGGGGACGTTCTCATTCGGGGCCAGTCCGGGAATTGGACGCAGACTGATTTTAGACACGATCATTCCGGCGACCACATCGTTAATCGGAACGCCGGGAATTTTGATCCCGCGACGATGACCTTCGGGCCGGAAGTGTCTGGAGTTTGGCACTGCGGCATCTCATCATGCAATTGGTTACCTCCTGAACGAGCTCACGTCGATTACATACAGCAGACCGATGAGGTTCAGGACGCTTGGGGCACATTTATGTTAGATAAAGGTCTGGGGTTTACGCAGGGTGTGGTTACCCACCTCAACGACTCCATTCGCACATACGTCTGTGCCGTTTTCGGCGCACAAGCGCAAGCGCTCAGTTCTATAATAAGAGACGGGAAGGCGTTTGACGCACAAAAACAGTTCTTGGCAAATGTCGAGGACCGCATATCATCTACGGTGGACCTCCCGTCTGCGATTCAACGGTATAAAGGCGTTTTGCAGAAGGCCAGCACCCCAGTAGAAGGCCAGCCACCGTCAAGCAAAAAATCGGCCCCAACGGGAACGTGAACGCGGATATCATCAAGCGCACCGCGCATGGAAACGATTTCATAAAACCGCAAGCACCCACCCCAGTGCAAAGCACCACAGCAAGTTCCTTAGGAACTAGTGTCACTGCAAGTTACACCCTCAACACTGTTGAACCCGAGAATGTTGACACAATAGGAATTGATGCACCAGCAAGTTTCTTCGGAAATAGTGTCACAGTTCATGAGGAGGAGAAATTAGGGCTCGTAGTCGCCCTCGTGGCGGTTGGACTATTCGCGCTTTGGTTTTAGGAACTCTCGGGCGGAGAATAGTAGGAGACAGGCGATCGCCACGATTAAAGCCCAAACATTATTGGCAAGCCATCCGACCGTTTTTAATAATATAGATAGCAAGAAGGAGACGATACCCCCAATCAACCCAGGCAGCGCGGCAGCCAACTTTCCGGCTAATTTAGCCAGGAGACTGGCGAGGGATTTTAGTTGTTTTTTATCCATTCTTTGGCTCCACCGGATGGAGCTGGTGTTGGCGCGGGTGCTGGCGCGGGTGCTGGCGCGGGTGCTGGCGCGGGTGCTGGCGCGGGTGCTGGCGCGGGTGCTGGCGCGGGTGCTGGCGCGGGTGCTGGCGCCGCACCACCCGTGATAGATATAACTAGAGACGATATAGATAGAATTAGGGTCGACATAATCATGGTGAAAGCTGTGAGGATGGTTACAATCGTGACGCCGTTCTCTCTGAACAGAGTGCAAAGACGCTCACCGAGTGTCGTGTCCTCGTGCAGGACCCTCGAGATTGTTTCGTGGCTCCGACTTAATTGGCCGGAAAGTGCCTCACGGTTAGTCGAGACAGCCTCCAAGCGGGCTTCTCTTTCGTCCCTCAACGACCGCAGGAGTTTGTTGATCCGCTCGGTAGATTCTCTATCACCACGTGCTTCCCCAAGTTTTCTTTCTTCTAGCGCGATATGTTTGTCCAGCGCCGTGAGTTTGGAGAGGTTATTAACCAGTTCGCCCGGGTTGTTTGCATAGCCTTATCGAGTCCCAGGAGTTCGCGAAGAGGTAACGGTGGGTCATACTTTGTGCCGTTTATTTCGTTGACCGTGGTTTCAATTGTGTGAATAGCGTCGGTGGCTATACGAGGGACCTCGCTGATATCGCTCGTTTCTCTAGTGGTGGCCGTCTTCGCCACCGTTTCGTCGGTAGCCTGTAGGGTTTTTACCGTTTTTTTAGGCACCTGCGACCGATCCTCGACCACTCCGAGAGCTCGAGCGAGGTCCACTCCATATTCTTTCACTGAAGAGGCCCCGAGGAACCGGTGCGGGTTGTTCCTGAACGTCAGCAACTTCCAGTTCTTGCCACATTTAACGCACATGTCTCCTCTTTTAGTGGTGCGGAACTCCAACGTGGCCTTGCTGCCGTGTTTAGAAACCTGACTCTTCCACAGTTTCACCCGATCATCCGTTTCCTTGAGAGGCGCCAGCTCATTCTTGGAGATACCCGCACGAATCTTGGTACCGCCCGCCCATGCCGGAGTTTCGGGTGGGGCCTCCCACATAGAGACACCAGCAGCTGAAGTTTCTGGTGTATCTATGAAGGTCGTTTCGTCAACGTCGACGAGGTCATCGTCATCGCGGAAATCGTCTCTGCCGATTTCATCCATGTCAATATCGTAATCAGTCATCTTTATAATTATATAATTATGTATTAAAGACAAAATCATACGGGTTTAATAGAGTATTTAAATATGTCTTCGAGTCAATACGGTCGCAAACTCAATCCATACCGCAGACTGCGTGAGCCCCTCGGGGCGAAAGGCGTGAGACAGAGTGTCGTTATTACGAACAACCCATCGACGATCGACCAGAACCAGCAGCTATTAGTCCGCTTCCCCTACCTCGGAGATAGCGACGTCATTGTACCGGGGACTCTTCGCCTCGCTTTCACTATTTCGCTGACGTCGACGGACGTCGACCGAACCGTCGTTCAGAACCTAGGTCGCGCCATCGTCAAGAAGACCATGATGAAGATTTCTGATAATGAGGTGATGTCGATCGATGACAGCGACGTCTACCATTGCTACCAAGACCTGTGGAAGACGGCGCAAGAGCGCGAAAATGCGGTCTATCAGGGTACTGACACCAGCAAAAATAAGAACGTAACCAAACTTAGAATCGGGGCTGGTAACAAAGCAGATTAAAACGCGAGTGACAACGCGATCGCGGCCGCTTACGGCAACCGCTTCTACATCCCGCTCGACTTTAAGTTGCTGGAGAGTCACATGCCATACTATCAGAGTGCTTTGGCGGACCGCCTCGAATACGAACTAACGTTCATCGACTACGGCCGAGCTCTTATAGCCACCGACATGGCATCGAAGTATACGATCGACAATGTTTCGCTGGAGTACGACATGGTCACCATGCCCGAACTCTACAGCGCGGGTCTTCGCGCGCACCAACAGTGGGACGAAGTTAGAAAGCAGTTTGCTTCCGGCTCTAAGCGTTCCCCGGAGGTTGCAGCGGTTGCCAAAGACCTGCAGCTATCGGCCGTCTCCCTCGCGGAGTTCCTGACTACCAAATACGCGTTATAGCTAGACATGCGAGCCAGCGACGACGACCAAATGCACGGTAGCGGACGTCAAGTTGAGAACGCTAGCGAGGGTGTGACGATCCAGATAACCAAAGAGGCGGATGGAAATGGCGCATCGAACGTTTACTTATATATAATTACAGACGCACAACTCAACATCGAAGATGGCCGATACGTCTCAGCTTTATACTAAAAATCAATACCAATTCACGATTGGAGACTCCCACTCTGCCATAATATGTGGGCAGACAGGATGCGGAAAAACGATTTTCATACTCGACTTGCTCGAGGGGTCCTACGGCGATATCTTTCGACACATTGTGATCCTGTGTCCCACTGTGCGGCACAACGATACTTATCAGCGGCGCCCGTGGATATGGACCGACCCTGAGGTATACGTTATTGACCCCGGCGACAGGCTTCACGATTGGCTGCGTGGTTTATACCAAAGATTCCAGGGCGAGCCCACCCTATACGTGATTGACGACTGCTCGGCCAAGGCGGCGATGACCAAAAAGAAGGACATGCTCTCCGAGCTTACATTTTCTGGCCGCCATGCGGGGCAAAGCGTATGGATCTCCACTCAGAAGTACAACGCCGTCTCAAGGATCTGCGCGAGCAAACGAAATGGGTCGCCCTCTTTCACTGCAAGGACCGAGACTCATTCGATGACTGTCTTCGAGAGAACGACGTTATCCCAACGCGCGAGTAGCGCCTGCAGGTTAGACAGATGCTTTCGGAAACTCAGCACGCCAAGCTTCTGCTAAAGACTGATCAACCAACTGCTTACAAAGTTATTAATTAATTTTATAATTAATTTTAAAAAATTATAAAATTAATTAGCAAATGCTGAGCAATTGCCAAAAATGTTGAACAATTAATTTTAAGAAAATTAACAAATGCTGAAAAATTAATTTTAAGAAAATTAACAAATGCTGAATAAATGCTGAGTAATTGCTGAACAATGTTGAACAATGCTTAACAAATACTTAACAATGCTGGGAAAATGCTTAACAATGCTGAGCAATTATTAACAATGTGTTGCTCCGCTGCGAGCTTTGTTGCGAGCATAACGGTGATCATAAGTATCGGGTGGTGCGCTTGGACATATGTTAGACTTATGAGACTTGTCAGTATAATAATATTAATTTTAAGAAAATTAGCAATAATGAACTGCGACGAACTTCTCGATCAGCTAATGGAAGAAACCTCAACTCCGTTGAACCCCAACACCAATCGAGAATTGGGAGGAACTGAAACCTCAACTCCGTTGAACCCGACAGATGGAACACCTGCCGATACGAATGAAAATGCTGCGCGACGAGAGCGGCTAGCTGCGCTGGTTGCTGGGGGACAATCGGAGCATTATCTCGGTAGGCGTCTCTCAGTTTGTCAGGTGGATAAGATGTCAGATGTAGAGGTTGATAAAATGTATGCGCGATACGAATCTAGGTTAGGTGCGGAGATGACCAAAACTCTTGGATCAGCGGCTATTCATTTGTACGCAACCGCCGTTAGTATACTTCTCCCTATACCAAACACCGCGGGATTGATTCGCGATCTAGAGACTGACCCTTTTATATGACATACTCTTAGAACAGCCTGCTGCTCAATTTATCACAAGTTTGGAATTTACTTAGCTCCGCTGACAACCGCGTTGACCATGGGTAAACACTGTCAATTTGGACATATATGCCCACGCACTATAAGCTCTGAAAATGATGACACAAGATACACCTGCGAGAGTGACGGAACCGAAATCCCCGATTGCACCTCCAACCCAATCGAAATTGGAGTTGAACCCGATTACACGACATAAAACCCAAAAAGACAGACAGCTGGGCGGGCAGCGGCTGCTACCCGAAAAGCTAAACAAGATAAAATACTCGCCGAGCTTCGAGATGCCAAACGGTCGTTGCAATCACCGATTGCTGTTGAAACAGCAACCCGTTGGCAGCTGTTTATCACCCAATCCACGAATTGGAAGAGCAATCGGAGATTGCTGTAGCTCCTACCCCCTATTACATAGAAATCATCCCGTGGATTGTTGGTGGGGGTCTGACAGTTGTGGGCACCCTGTGTGTGATGAAATACCGTTCGAAACAACCCACAACAGTGTTGAAGGCGGTTCCGAAGAAAGTTACGAAACACCAATCACAATTGGATGCGCCCCATTTAAACATTGATCGCGATCCCTTTTATATGCAATAATTATAACAATGGCTGAAAACGATGGTAAAATATTCGTGAATGGAATTTATCACGGCGTGGTGATATCAGGTTTCAGTATCGGGTATGCTCAACTACTTAAGATGGTCTTAGGAAAGCCCACTCCCAAATTGGAATTTAATGTGAAAGAAACTGGCTCGTGGGTTTAACTATAGCGAGCGCAGTTTTGACTCGAGAATATCTAATTAAAGCTGGAATTCTACCTGCTAATATATGGAAATAATGGCTTCGATCGCAATGCTATTAGGTGGTGCTGTGGTGAACACATTGGCTTTCAGCGGTAGCAACTATTTCTTCTCGAAACTGAAAAGCTCGGACGCGGATGAGGAGCGCAAGCGTCATGATTTAGCTGTAGAACAACTCAATAGCGCAAAGGAAGCATGGTCTAAAATACGAACCGCCGGTCTGGACTGGCTCAACGAAGATCTTCGTCGCGTGAATCACGCCGTACAAACATTCCGGAACGTTGACGATGCCATCCGCGAGTACGCGCGGGCATATCCACAGAAAAGTCTCTCACCGCTGGATCCCGAGCCCCAGCTTTTAGATCTATATGTACCATCAGAGGCCCAAAAAGACCGCGAGATCGCGTTCATCTTCGTGGGAATGTTTGCGACGGGTCTCGTCAGCTACTATATTGGAAAAGCAATAAGCAATAAGCAATAAGCAATAATTATTTTAAACAATTTTTTTTTATAAATATATATATATAGAACGATGTTAGTTGACGAACTTTATTACGCTATGATCGATGTAGGCTACACGGCCCTTAAACACCGTTTACCTGGTACAAAGAGTATGATTCGTCCGGCCCGAGATTGTCTCGAGACGTGGCGCGAGGACGAAAAAGCGGTCACACTTTTCGCAAAGCGGATGTTAGATTCCTCCCAATCGAGTTCAACTCCAATCGCGATTGGGTTGAGGGATGAATTAGATTAATCCGAGTTCCAGCTCAGGAGCGGGAATTTAACCTCCAATCGTGATTATACTTCCAATAAAGGTTTATTATTATCGACGCAGTTACCGGACGATCTGGTGAGGGCATGTTGGAGATTGTCCGATATATTAGAATACTTCGCATACCATGAACACGCGCAAACTTGATACCAAACTATCGGTTCGCCTAGCGCGCAAGCTAGCAAACATGTACTACAGCCCCCGCGGCTGCTGGAAGGGACTCGCGGCCATCAAGAACCTCGCGGCGGCGACCAATGTTTCTGAAAACGCCACCAATGAATGGCTCAAGAAGCAGGCCATCTGGCAGATCTATTTGCCCGCGCCGCGCAATATTCCACGCCCGAAATTCGACGTGTCGGTGCCGAACCAAGTTCACCAAGCTGATCTCCTGTTTCTCCCTCCCGATCGCGTCGGTCACAAGACGTACAAGTACGCACTGACAATCGTTGACGTAGCGAGTCGTTATAAGGGGACTGAGCCGTTGGCCACTAAAGAGTCTAAGGAGGTGACCGAGGCTCTTTCTCGAATATATAAGAGGAGTCCTCTCAAATGGCCGAATCTTCTCTCCAGGTCGATCATGGCCGCGAGTTCATGGGCGAGGTCTCTCATCTATTGGCTAAACACAAAGTTTCTGTCAGACGTGGTCGCGTCAACATCCACCGGGACCAGGGGATTGTGAAGCGGTTCAATCGAACCCTGGCTGAGAGGCTGTTCGGTCATCAATATGCCAAAGAGCTTGTAGACCCTCATACGCGATCGACCGCGTGGGTGGCCAGGCTGCCCGCCGTGGTCTCCGCACTGAACGGAGAGGTGACCAGATTGATCGACAAGAAGCCCATAGATGCCATCAAGTCTAAAAGGGTGACGAGCAAGCCCTCTGCCGTCTCGCGCGGGCGACCTGTTGGTTTAGATGAGCAACGGCTTCCATCGGATGTTGACGTCCGGTACCTCTATCAACCGGGAGAGCTCGAAGGTGGCAGCCGCCGCGCGACTGATCCCGTGTGGTCTCTGATTGTATATTATCTGGATCGATCTATTACCAAACCTGATGAGCCCGTGCTCTACTATTTGACTGATGGTCCATCTCGCGGTTTTGTTCGCGAAGAACTTCTTATGGTACCTTCTGACACCCAGCTACCCCCGGATCGTCAGAGTCTTTAGATTAATAAATCGTAAGATGATTTCTAATTTTCTTAAAATTAATTAAATCAGTAGAGAGGTTCTGTATGTATTTCGTCTGGTAACACGCGCCTTTTATCGTAGTACGCCGAGAGTCCTAATTTTTGTTGACAGTACGTTTTCATAACAAGTCTTTCATTTTAAATCCTCTATTTTGTGCTACATCTATAATGTGTTTTCCATCTTCTGTAGTTTCACTTAGTACTCGTTTATATTTATCCCAATTTAAATTGTTAGTTCTCTTGGAAATTCCTTTCGCAGAGTTTTTATTAATTAATTCTTTATAATTATCAAAATTAGTGGAATTAAATTTTTCTACGAAATAACATTTACTTTATAACGCTATCGCCGCTAAATTCCATTTTGAAAAGTCCTGGCTCTCTTTCGCTCCATTTATCCCAAGCCAACCATTTCTTTTTTTCTTTTTAAAACTCGTCTAGTAAGTTAGGTCTAATCAATTCCTCTATTGTTTTTCCACTAACTCCTATATACATACTATCCGTGTGCATCTGTATTAATTCAAAGTCTTCTCTTTTTACGTATTTGTCTAGAAATTCGTAGTAAAATTCCAACATTCTCAATTTAGCTAGTTGATAAACCGCTATTCCGCAGTGGAAGGGTCTCTTTACTGCACACCGGGGTTTTCGGGAAGATATATCGTACGCATCTCTTATCTCTTCCAAATCGTCAACGAATGCAGATCTTAATGCTTTGTCAACACATGTTTCGCCTTGTGTATATGTCGTATTTAAATGTCTCTCCGTTGCCTCTATCATTTTTCCACAACACGAGCTTCCTAATAATGTCATTATGTCGGCTACTGGTTTCTTATTTGGTTCTACATCCCCCATTCGTCTTGCGGCTGTAACTTCTTTCGCGAACCATTCGAAGGGTTTACCACTAATATAATCTATAACACGATGAACTCCCGTTATTTCTAGGCCGTGTTTTAAATACCATTTCAACAGTGGCGCGTACAGCATTACTTTAGTGGCGGTCATAGATCCCACCAATTTTTTTCCATCTCCTCTTGTTCGGCCAGTATCTTTTAAATATTTTAACATGTGTGCGGGAACTTCATCAACCTCTACTTCTCTGTTTATAAATATTGGGGACATTTTAGAAAACTTATCTTTTCAGTTGTGTGGAACTTCTATATCCACCTCCGCAAACCCAAACCAGTCTCCAGATAAAACTCTTTTACAATTTTTTTAAATAAATTTAGGGTTATGTGGGGTATCTATATGGTGTATAGTTTCTCTCCCACACGGCATCTCTTTATTTAACGTAGATAAATATAACGCGTTTGCATCGTACCCCAAAACAGCCTGACATGTTTTACCCACACTTTGCACAGGTGTGGTTCTAATCTTTGAAACACCGGCTTCTGCATGTCGTGTAAATACTATTGATGGACAACCAACTAGAGCGTCTTTCATCATTTCGTATGTTTCTTCTTTTGGTGCATATAGAGCATCCTCCGGTATAATAGTCTTTGAAGATTTTTGTTCTTTAATGGTTCCTCTCAATAAATATTGTATAGCTACTCCAGGTAGTGTTACCGCATCTTTGAAAATATCCACACCTCTGTGTTTATAAAATTCACACATTTGTCCCACCGCATCTAGGAACGGTGCTACATCTAAATCGTTGTAATATTTCAACCAATCTCTGAAAGTTTTCATATTATTTTCTTCGAAAATTCTACGACATTTACTTAATTCTGTTTCATCTATTAACATTTTCCCAGATAGTTTGGAATACCAATTCTCTATATCCGGTAGTCCTGGGTAATCCAGTTTGTCTGGAGAATCGAACCACTCGTAAGGAAAGAAAAAATTCTGTCCTTTGCAGTCGTAGGCTTTTATCCAACTATCGTAACTTACACAAGGTCCTAGATAAAGTATTACATCAAGAAATCTAAACTCTGGAGTAAATAGAAATATTGTTGCGTTTGCACGTTTTCCGACCATTACTTTCTTTGTTGTTGATGCCAGTTCACCTACTAGATATTTCCTTATTAAGTTTATATCGTACTTACTGCTGTTAAAACCTATAACCGGTACTTGATATATCCACTGTTCGATCTTGGTGATTTGGTTTTTACGTAAATGTTCTGTATTAAACCCATATCTTAACCATACTTCTTCTCTTATAGCTTTTCCCCTGACTTTCAAGTCTTCTACGAATTTTTCTATAAGTTTTGCAGGATCTTTATCACAAATATGAGTTACTGTTCCTGAGAAATTATCTCCTATACTAACGCTTATCGGAACGTGCTCGGCCTCGTATTCTAAACTATTACCGATAGTTTCAAATTCTGGCTGGAGATACGCCTCAAAATCATATACTATCTGATATGGATAAAGAGTAGTGTCGCAACCGATCATTATATCTTTACCCGTTCTTTGAAATTCGCATTCCCACATAACTACTAGGTTGAATTCTTTGCTTCTAATAAATGTATCTCTTCTCATAGTGGATGCGCGTTCTTCTTTTATATGCTTTGCATGAATCTCGCACCCGTGCCAGTAACAGCCGTGATATTGATATACTGTATTGGTTTCTGGACAGCATCCATCTACTGGAGCTCCAAAAATACATCTTTCATCCCGTGTCCGCACTGTTCGTGGTGAATGTGAATTCCCTCCTGCTATTCCACAGAGTACATCCAATCGATCGCCCCATAGCTGTTATAACTATTTGGGTAAAACGCTTTCTCGAACGACGAACGCGGGCGCTCTAAATAATTACCATCACATATTACTTTTGTCTCACCTTTCATACATTTTGGTCCGTGTCTCTTCATATTACTCTCTTTCGTGAATTTCTGTTTGCAATTATCGCAGGCGTAAATTTTAGATAGGGTTTTAAGGTTTTTTATCAGAAATGCGTGATTATTAAACAGTCCTATTGTCATTGGTTTATTACCTATTTCCTTGTAGTGTGCTGGTACCTTTTTCAACCACCATACGTCACATTTGGTCGGTTGATATACTCCTATACCGATTTTAAAAAACTCTTCAACCTTTTTCAGATCTGAAAAAGGAATTGGTGAAACCACATTACTGCCGGTGTATTGTTTACTAAGTTGTTTTGCCTTGTCGGTGCATCTGTCAGGTCTTTTACCTGTCATATACATCGCTAAGCATCTGAACAGACAAAGTTCGTCATTATACTTATCTAAAGAATACATACCTTTTTTATTCTTCAACCATTCTGGAAGTTCTCCTGCTGCTTATTTGGATTGTAGTCCGAATCTATTCCGCAACTGCCCTGTATTAGCTTTACAAAAACCTCTACCCATCTTACAAACTTCCACTTTGTATTTGGTCTGTCTATTTTATCGGACATTATTCGTGTTTGCTCCTTATCTGACAACCAATTTTTAACGGTTTTCATTGATGATAGTGGTTCGCTACCGAGATTTTTGTGCATTAATATAGTTATAGGTTTTCCATTTTTAATTTCCTCCATATGTTCTAGCTTGTAAGAATATGAATATCTCAAATAAAAATTTGTTGTTAGATACGGAGCGAGTTTATCGGAAATGCGTTCAGACTCGTTAATGTCAATGTTTTTACGAAAGGATAATGTAACTACCCGTCTTCCATTTTCTACCTTTTCCAATGTTTCATCATGAGCCCCCAATATTTCTTCACCTTTTTCCACTATCGCGCGAACGATAAATCTTTTCTTATTATTTGGTATTGGGTGAACTGTGTGTCTAATTTGGGACAAATTATTGGTGCTTGAAGGTTTTATTGCACTAGCCCTTAACCCCGCAATACTTTATTTTTGAATTATGTTACCAACTGCATCAGCTACAACGGGGTTGGATAGATCTTTAAATTCCCCTCTTTTATAGGCGCGGGTAAACCGCTTCATAAACGCCTCATTCTTTGTGGCGTTTATCAGCTTTGACAACCCCTTAACTCTCAACCGTTTACTATAAGTAATCCCTAGAGATTCGGCTTCTCTTCTCAAGCTTTCTATTTCTGCTCTAGTTTCTGGCGTTATCATATTGTCTGTATATATAATCTATGAAATTTATCTGTTCATTTGGACGTGAAAAAACATCATGTAAACTTTCACGTCCAATTGAATATATAAAAATACATATATATAATGGAGTGTGTGACTTGTTGTAAAACGTTTACGTGTAAAGACTATCTACGAAGGCATCTATCGAGACGTAGAAAATTTCCTTGTGTCGACCGCAATTTCAATGCCCCAGATGCCCTTGTAAATTCGTTAGTGCCCAAACTCTTTGTAGACATAAGCAACTACGCTGCCCTGTGGCTAAAGGTGAACGGGGTAGACTAGAGCTGGTAGAATTAGTTGCTGATCTGTGAAATAAATTAGCTATATTGGAGGAGAAAAATGGGGTGTTGGAATATAAACTATCACTCGCGGCACATTGAAATTGCATTAATTATTTCAAGATTATTTTCTCCAAAATTCATCAATTTGCTGTCGGATACAATTTTCTCGTTAACCAATTTTTGGATTTTTCGGGGGTGGTGGGGTAGTATAGAGGGTTTTAAATGCAGGTGGTATCATTTTGACTCCCTTTATACTACTCCATATGCCCTATTTCTCCAGTCACTGCCACATATTAGCACTTCTGATGAAGTCTCTCATAGCATATACCAGGGCCAGACTCTGGTATAACCTCCCTAATCGCATCGCCTTTTTTCGCCGATTATAATGTTGAAAAGAATGCCATATTTTCCGTAAATGAAGTCGAAAGTTGACATAATATGCAGAGCTCACGTGGAATTAAATTCTTTTGTTTTGTTTTGAAAATTTTCGACACATTCTTTTCGGAAACAGTAACGGATTTTTGAAAACGATATCGGCGAAATACGGCGATACAGCAACATGGTAAACAGAAAATCGAAACTAATCGCTAAAAGCTTAATCTTCGCCTGTGTGTGTCGGTGGTCCTGCCGCGGCGAATGGACGAACATACGATACTGATCGTTACTTCATGGCGAAGAAACGAAGAGGCGAAGATTGAGAGTCGATACGTATCCTTCTTCATGGCTAAGACACGGAGAAACTAACTAACAAGAAGTAACGTGGCGTCTGAACGAAGAGACGATACATAGTGTTTCTTCGTGGCGAACAAACGAAGAACAACACATTAAAATGCAACAAGTATCGTTCCTTCGTGGCGCAGACAAACGAAAAAACAAAAGCAAACAGCGTGACAAAGAAACGCAGGAACGAACATTAATGAAATTAAACTTCGGCTGTTCGTTCCGTCTGGGCGAAGGAACGATAATTAGCGTTATGGAGGCGTAAAATGGCATAGCGAAGACACGAAGATTAAGGGCATAAAGTTACCACCTTATATGGCGATAAGTATCATCCCCTCTAGCCACCTCACTAGTTGATGCTTCCTGGACGCCACTAAGGAACGAAGAGTCGAAATGTCCCTAGCGAGCCACCATACAAGCGTGTACAAATACCTTAAACCATTGCCACCCCACATACCAAATGTCCAACATTTGCAAACATTGTAGATCCAGTTGCCCCGGCTCGTAACCAGCCGTATAATACGGATCTGCAGTGTTGGTACAGTGGACTTATAATAGTTTTATTAAACATAAATATATTTTAAACTGTATCATAATCAACGTAATCTTCTAACCGTCGTTTTTATGTTACGCGGCCCACGCGACCGGTTTCATCACATCAAGATCAGAAGACCAACCAGCAGACGACCACATTTCATACTTATTAAGAAGACAGCTTCCATTTCAGCTACATATAAGACAGCGGTAGTAGGCTGTCGGTCTGGCACACATACATATCCCACATTAAGTGGCAGACATTAGGTCTGCCTAGTGGTGTACAGTGAAACCTCTCTAAGCCGGACACCCTGGGCACCTCCCAGGGTGTCCGGTTTAGAGAGGTTCCACTGTATGTTGATCAGTATCTACACTTGCCACAAATGTCCAAAGATCCCAGGGGTGTCCGGTTTAGAGAGCCTAAACAGTAAATCGAACGCACGAATTAATTAGAACGACATTACAGAGAAAAGCATTCAAATGAAATGCTCAGAATTTTCGAAGTTTCACTATAATTATGTTTACGATTTTGAAGCCATACCCTTTTTGTGATTAATGAAAGAGACCAGTATTGACAATGGAACATTCCATGTGAAACATCTAGGGCTGAACGGTTTTTAAGTTATAACTTAAGACTGCTCGCTACAAGTACCTGTCGTTTGTCTTCGTCCTATTTTTAGCGTGACGTACTTATATAATAATAATATAAAATAAATATAATACTATTATTTATGAAATCGACTAAACATGTATCCTGCACTGATGGTGTACAATGTAAAACTGTGAAAACTACAATGCGGGATCGTAGTTAGTTACTTCCCTTTGAACATCTATTTATAGAGATCAATATTTGAGTTTGTGAACAGAGTAGACACAGATCAGACTGCACATCTGTGCAGTCTGACCTGGGTCTACGCTGATTTTGCAATGACATTAATAAGTGTGAAAAGATGAATCTGGAAAATAATGCAGTCCCGGATCAGATTGCGCAGATATGTAGGATGATCTGGATCAACACTAGTCGAAATCACTATAATTACTCCTTTTCATAACAATTTATGATACATTAGACCTTTTTACAAGAAATAAGACCCTAAACTACACAATTTGGACCGGATTTCTATAAATAAATTCAACGGGAGATAACTGGCTACAATCCCTCATTGTAATTTGGGCCGTTTGTCTCCAGATGCGTCATATATCGCTGTGACTGGAGAAATGTCGCAACCGCACAGTCTGATCAGGATCTGCACTGTTCACTATTCCATCAATGCAACAGCCGTCATGCTTCTAACAAGTAATATAGGTTGTTCGTTATCAGGCTACAGGAGTGTGTCATTTGTCACACATCCCATAGGCCCCGATTCTCCAGTCACAGCCACATAAACGATAGCGACAAGGAAGTGTTGTTTGGCCCTCGTCCAATAACAACTACTGTCTGTTTCACGAAACCTGCCCAAATCTTACGGCCATATATACAATGCAAAAACAATATTTTTTTCGATAATATTAAATTTTATCAAAATTTAAGAATAACTTCTTTCATTTCATGAAATTTGGTCAAATATTGATTTTATCACGAAAAATTGACTTCTCTATGGGAATTTAACATAGGGGGAAAAGGAGGTGGAGGAGCTGTGGGCGGAGGCAAACAAAATTTGGATTGTGGCTAGATTGTGGCTAGATAACTTAGAAATGGTCCAACTAAGAAAACAAAGGCTAAATTTTGAAAATCGGTCCAGTATTTCTGAAATTCGAAAATTTCCACATGCTAAATACCCATAGATTTAACATGGGAAAATTGTTTTTCACCATAAAATCAATATAGGACCAAATTTCACTAAATCAAAAGAAGGTTCTTTCTTAAATTTTGCTCTAATTTAATATTATCGAAAACAATATTATGTTTGCATTGTTTATATAGCTGTAAATTTTGGGCAGGTTTCGTGAAACAGACAGTAGGTGGAGGCATGCGTGTAATCCGATAGCGCCTCGCTGAAATACAAATGTTGCTGTTCCTGGAACAATAGGGCTTATGACTCTTGTGACCAGTGTAGCTCCTGATCAATAGCACGATAACCATCTATATAGCTTGTTAGAAGCATGACAGGTGTTACATTGATGGAAGGGCGAACAGTGCAGATCCTGAGTGTGCGACCAGTGTAGATCCAGAGATGCACAGGCTGATCTGGATCTACACACGTCGCAAAACCAATAAGCAGCATTTCTCTAATGACAGCCACATATATAGACAAATTTAAACATTGAGTTATTCAGTGTTATCTGTTCGGTGCGAGGACTATATACGTACGTATATTCATTTACTGTATTATATTATTACATAATATGTATTAACACACTTTAATGCAATTACATAGATCCATATCGTTTTTAAAGTTTGACGAATTATATATGACCATGGCCAGTGTTGACAACGGGAGGAAATCCATATACAAAATGTCGGATGCTGTAACACGCAACTGTGAGCCGTGTGGACACGCTGGAGTGGTGAAAGAAGCCACCGACTACTGCTGTGAGTGCGACGAATACTTGTGTGAAATCTGTACAACCACGCACCGGGGCTCGAAGCTATCCAAAGGTCACAAAGTAGTGTCCATGTGGGACATATTGGTGACGGGTGGTCCGGCTGTCTTTACGGCCAAAATAACATCCTGTGAGAATCATGGAAGTAAAGAAATCGAATGGTATTGTGAAGATCATGGCGCCATGTTTTGTGACAGCTGTAAGTTCACCAGACATCGACGTTGCAAACTAACTCGGGTGTCTGAAATGGCTGAAACGTCCACACATATACAGCAACTCTCTGAAATCGAGGGAGACTTTTGTGGAATGAAGACTCGAATTGAAGCGATAAAGAAAACAAGCGAACAATTCGGTGTAGATATTAAAACTATCGCAGAATCATGTGAGGTAGACGTTAATAAATTTAAGAAGAAGATAGTTGCGTGGGCGGAGCACATCGAAAAGAAAATGTTATCCAAAATTCGCGAAACATCATCCGGTGCTTTAGACATCGTCTCCGAACACCAGAGGGGATGTGTCAGTCTCAGTGAACAAGTCAATGAAGTAACAAAAGTTGCCACCGACGCTAAATTTCTTCCCGACAAATCGCGGCGCATAGTTGCTACGCACCAATTGTCGAGGATATTGACGATCATGAAGGAAACTGCTGGTGGAATAGCCGATGAGCAGTTTACATTCCGTATGGAGTTTAAGACCAACCGTTCTATAATGGAGTTACTAGACAGTATAAGCCAGATCGGGACCTAGATGTGAACTGTAGGGAGTCTCCAATGAGAATTGACCGCGCTGACAGCAAAGTGAGATCATTCCTCGACATGTCGGTGGTGGCGTCAGCGACGGTGAAGGTTCCTGACGGCTTGGTCTCGGGATCGGCGTTTCTGCCAGATGGCCGCCTCGTACTGGTACAGCATAAAACTAACAAGGTCATACTGCTGGATACGGACATGGCCTTAACGTCTGAGTTTGATATGCCGCAACATCCCTGGGACGTGGCCGTCACCGGTGACACCGAGGTGACCGCCACTGTTCCGTGGAAGAAGACGCTGCAGTTCTTCACCGTCGGGACCACCGGACTCCGGGTCGGCAGGACAATCACCACGGACGGGTATTGTTGGGGTGTGGATGTCGATAATGGCCAGTTATATGTCTCCGTACACAACAATCCCGGCGACGGCTTCGTCGTCATTATGGATATGGTTGGCATCGTCAGTCACCGGTTCGCCGTGGACGCGGGCGGCCATGGTGTATTAGAGAGTCCATGCTACATAGCTGCCAGTGACAGTAGGGTGTACGTGACGGACTTCAGCACTGGTATCATATCGTGCTACACTTCGGCTGGGGCCGAGGTGTACCGGGTGGGGGACGGGACCATGAAGCAACCACGTGGAATACTGCCGGACGTCGAGGGAAATGTCCTAGTGTGCTGCATTGGTTCTAACAAAATCCAGCTTCTGAAGCCTAACGGCACCCGGCACAATGTCATGGCCTCATCACGTGACGGCGTGGAATACCCGCGGTCGATTTCATACAGAGACAGTGATCACACGCTGGTTGTCACCAGTCATAGGGATCCCTACCTCACGACACTTAAGGTCAAATTTGACTGAATACAATTAAACTTTCTACGAATGAACGAATTACGATTAGGCTAACTACGTTTAAATGAGTGTTCTCGCAGCTTTCCCAGTGAAGACGATTCGTACGTCGCGAGAGAATATCAATCGAGTGTGTGTTGATATCAAATGTCCAGGCAAGGCTAGGAAAATAGTAAGAATCCCGAGGCTTGCCGAGGAATTCCTACAATTTTAGAGCCAATCCTGATAAACGTGGTGACAAAAATACAATACCCTGTTATTCTGTTTATCAGGTACGTTGTATACTAGATATGCTAGAGGACGGACACATATCACATGATATTCGATGACAAGGGGGACGGATTATTTTATGTTGTGTCTTTATGTAGTTGTGAGTCGGTAACGTCATTAAATATGACTCAGTTCGCCGTCATCCACAATAGTAGTAATATTTTCTCCTAGACGTTCGCGAGACGTAATTGACGTCATGTTTTGACGTCATTTCTGGCGATGGTAAAATATATACGTCAACGTCAACATTTGGTAATTTTGACAACGTTATGCATGTAAGCTGGTCTAAGAGCAAATTTCACATTTTTCGAAGAGAATGTAATATACAATTTATTCCACTACTATTTTTAAATACCGGATTTATTTCCCTTGACATCTGTAAATCCGACAAAGAAACAAATCCGACACTCGTTTCTTTGTCGGATTTACAGATGTCTCGGGAAATAAATCGGGTATTTCAAAATGGTAGTTGAATAAACTGTATATGTCATTACTGGGCTGAAGGACTGTGCATGAAAATCACGAGCTGGACTGGTAATGTATCTCGTAAGCCCCATTTCTCCTGTCACAGCTACTATTGTGTTAGACATAGCACTATGGCTTTCACTACCGTTACAGCCATAGACCTCACAGATACCTACTGTAGCGACTGGATTTCAAGATTTGAAATCTGTCGATTATTGTCTAAATACGCGTCTAATGGTGCTAAACCAGCAGTGCAAAGCCAGAAATTATATTAAATAGCCTGCATGAGTTACAATGGGTGACTTGCCTATTAAAATAAAGTGTTTATCGCTCCTTTTGTCCGACTGCATAATTTGTACAAAGTTTACACGCTACTGTCGCCATTTTGCCGAAGAATTTCCGGCAGAATAAATTAACTTCCGTAATTCTGTTTTTAGTCCGGAGGCCAAAGGCCGATTTTGGGGCTTAACTTCGTTTTGAATAACTTAAGTTTTTTACTACTGATTTTGCCTATATAGACTTTCTAGTTTTATAATCCGACTGATGCAAATCTGTTACCCTTGAGTATTTGGAGAAATCTGCATAAATTCAAGATGGCTGCCACCAAGATATATTGTGCGATATAATTGCATCCCCAGGAGGAAATTAAACCATCTAAGAGAGTATAATGAATGTATTAACGTGTTGACAGAAACGGGCAACTTTAAAATTCAATTCCTTAACAGCATATAGAAAAAATCCAAGATGGCCGCCAAACATTTTACATACTTTCACTAATTCGTCATATCAAAGAATATACGTTTTTTAATTATGTGTTTAAAACAATGAATGTGTGTTTTTTGTAACTTTGATGTGAAATTATATACTAATCTATATAACACAAGTCCAAGATGGCAGCCATATATGAATATATTACAATGTACTTGCAACCGTATCTTGAAATAAGAAACACTATATACTTGCAATCATATCAGAGCGAATTTGCATACCAATATTGTGTTTAGGTATATAATTATTCCAATACATTGGGTATGTATTTTGACACATGTTTCAATCGCATTAGTCCAAGGTGACCACCAAATATCATATTAATCGATAACTAACTTGTGTAGTAAATAGCTTTTGTAATTACACCTTGATATACACCATTAGACAGCATCGGCAATAACGTAAGTCTAATATGGCCGGATATGAATATAGTACCTTATAATAGTAATATAATTATATTATAAGATTTAAACTCGTGCATTCAGTTAGATATTTTGATATTGTTTTGTCTTGTCTTGTCATTACATAGCAGCATTCATACTTCTATTGTTGGCAGGGAGATATATTGTACTTCCCAATTTGTAAAAACACCAGATGTCGTCGTTTATATCATTGGCTCCAAAAACGCAAATGCTCAATGTGATTTACTGTGCAACATCGCATGAAATGGCTCCTCTAGATAGTGTCATTAACAACTTGAGTGTCTGGATATAGCAATTGAACAAGTACAAATGGATGATACGTCTATATAGTTCTGTCACAATCGGTGACTACGTACAATAACATAGTTCAGCCATCCAGTAGCTTATTCCAGTTTCTGACTACCATTACGTGCTTTCAACCTACTTAGTACAACCACATAGCTGATGGTATTGGCCACATGTTTTCTTTCTGTGAAAGTAGTCAGATTCCACAAAGCGGCTGTATGCACATGATGGTTGATGTACACCACTTTAATATCACTTATTACTTTGTAAGCTGCAAGTAATTGATGTGTTTTCAGACCACTATCGCCGATGTAGAGCAACATATTTATATGATGAGGTAAAGTATGTACACATGTACATCAATTTTCTCTGTGTACTGTTTCAAAGATAAGCAATACAAATACTTTATTTTTGTCGAATTATTGTGTAGTTATATGCCATTTAATGAGTTTTACTTATTTAAACATATGACAGAATTCAGCATCTGTGAATGCATATGATATGTAAAAACTAAGACATGACGCCGTCAGTATACATAAATGTGGATCAAAGAAAACAACCGTAATCACAAATATAATAATTTCGAGAAGAACATGGAGATGCTATATATTAAATACCACAGGTAGGACACAGCTAATACAAATGTAATTGATATTATATGACAGACAATCTAGTTGTGCCACTACTAAATAATCACGGTAACAAAAACGATTATAGTACATGCAGACAGCAATACATGGTACACAACCATATATAGAACGTGACAAACTTCAAAGTACCATAATATGGATATGAGGCATACAGTATTCACGCAATTTGATAGACTAATATGAAAATGCTGTTTGTGTCATCATAATTATATCATTGTTTTCTTATAGTTATATTTACAATATTAGCTTTCAATTACGGAAACCGATACATTTTGTGTAATTAATGTCTTTTTGTGTACAGTATACATGCGTTAATCATTTTTGATTCATCATTGCCTTTTATAATACTGTCCTTTTCACTTATGATGGAGAGAGAGAGAGAGAGTTTGCGGGAGAAATTATATGGTGTTTAATAAGGTTCAACCACCCAACTGGACTGTTTTGACAATACCAAAGCGGCATCCTTGTTGTCATGTCTTCGAGTATTGCACTTCAATATGATTGTTGTTTTTTTAATGTTTGGACTGTTGGGTAATAGTTGTTGTCCATGTATACTGCATATCTAGAGCCTCCATTAGCCATATATTTATTTCCTTTGCAATGTAATATTTAATCATTACACGATATGATTGCCATTGCGAGGTAATTTAACTTTATATATACGTCTGCCATGTATATAAGTATCTAAGAGATATATTTACTTATAATCCTAGTAATTATATGCAATTTGTTCAATATAAGGCAACATTATTTTTATATTTGGCGGCCATCTATAATTTCTGCTATTGGTAGTTATCTAATTGTATTCCTAAGTTAGTAAAAACGTTCATAGTATACATAACTTCAGTACTTTTATTCCAATTTACTACGATATGACATCGATGTGCAATTATATACTTAATTATTATTCTCTGATGATCGTCATGGGATAATTTCTGTATATATGGCGGCCATCTTGGACTTTCGCTCTTCACAAATGTGTCTAGTTACTATCAAATTTACTGTAAGCGTTTATAATGTCAATATATCCAAGATTAGTATACATGTTGTTTTCATATGGAGTGTACGTGGAGCAGTCATATGCAAAATATCATGTTACGTTTGGCGGCCATGTTGGATTTTTACCATTTAACAGTGAATTGCAATTTAATGTTGATCACTTATCTCGATAAGTCAAGTAAATCCACTTTATGCTGTTAATGTATGCTAATACCTCATGTGTAAATAACTATATATGACACACTATAACTGTTTGGCAGCCATT
Source organism: Conchocele bisecta (assembly GCA_029237695.1). Taxonomy (NCBI): domain Eukaryota; kingdom Metazoa; phylum Mollusca; class Bivalvia; order Lucinida; family Thyasiridae; genus Conchocele; species Conchocele bisecta. Next base: position 4,456,460 of record CM055279.1, read on the forward strand.
TTGGATTTATGCAAATTTCTCAAAATTATCAAAGATGACATAGTGTCATCAGTCGGATTCTTGATGTTGATGATCTGCGCAATCAAAATCGCCAATAAAAAAAATATTTTATTCCAAATAAAGTTAAGCTCCTGCATGGAACGTGCCATACACTTGGCTGCCAGACTATCTGACATCTGAGCGGGAAATCCCCACATAGGTCAATCGATTTCATTGGTCGGTTACTTTGCAGATTTCCGATATTGTACCTCGGAAAAACAATGGCGACGGTGATAAACTGAACGTGTTATGCACACTGTTTTACAAAGAAATGTTGAGAAATAACTAGTAAGGAAAGTAGTTGCATATAAATTATGAATGAAATTTGGTGTATTAATATTATTTAAACGTATTGTCAGATGATTTCGGTATCGTACAGTTCACGAAGTGTCAAAATTATGCGCGTATTCGTATCGAGTATTCGAGTTTAGAGTTCGCTATGTGACCCAATGGGATGGAAGCCAGTCTCTATAGCAAAGAAAATAATAAATGAAAAAAGTCAGATAATGAAAAATAGAAGTTAAACATGATATAGAGACATGGCATGTTAGTCTACTATTGTGTGCGTGGATTGAGTCACGTTTCTGACCAGCGTAGGGCCGGATCAGGATCCACATTTTGTTATTACGGATTGTGGACTGAGTCACAGGCATTCGGCGTGTTTCGGCTTTCCTTGGTTTTGTTTGTTTGTTTATTGGTGCTTAACGGCCTATCAACAGCTAAGGTCATGTAAGGCCGGGCAAACGGGTTCGATCCCGTTTTAACCTGCTGCATTGGGGGGAAAATTCCAAAATCAGAACTGAATATTTACATCGCGAAACAATATATTCAGCCCTGAAATTAGAATAACCTGACCTGGTGGCAGGTCCATACCACACCAAAGTCACTTGGCCCCTTCCCCTAAAATAGGATTACGAACAATCGTAATACTCACATAAGGGGTATAACCAGATTCAACTGTCACATACAAAATGCCAAAGACGTATGTGAGGGCCAAACCAGGTCTCCAGTCGGAATTCCGGTAAGGATGAACCCCGATCTTTAAATTACCCATCGCTTGCACCCACCTTCCACCCACGGCTTTCCTTGGTATAACTCTATATGGACCGCGCTCTTTGAAAACCAGCCTTAATGACAACGTCATGAAAGGCTGAAAATGACGTCGCAAAGTTACGCATAAATTTACCAACGTCAAATCGGATTTTGACACTTGTTGCGTCATTGCAATAAATTGTCCTATTTATAGCCGTACGCTTTACGGCTCACAAATAGTTTAATGTTGGATAAACGTGGACGACTTGTACAGTTGTTTTCATAGTGGTTCAGATAGTTTCCTTCAAGGAAATACGTAGTAATTTTGTCGATTATTTGTATACAAATGGGCATATTACATGTATGATCTGTATAATATATTATATGGACGACTTGTGAAATGACATTTGAAACTAAATAACCATACGACCGGTATTTTTAGATAACACATAACAAAATCAGTATTATGTAATCATAATGCTAATATTTCTTTTAAACTTTATTTATATATTTATATAACAATTACAAACAAACGCGAGAACAATTGTAGTCGGCGTAGATGGAGGCGTTTGCATGTTTTTTAATTTGGGTTGAAACCGGAATACTCACAGAAAACAAACTTATCCTGTCTGGCGACCACCATCAGATATACATGTACTTACAACTTTAAGATCGACCCCGGGGCGAATGTGTGCACTCTTTAATAATTATGCTATACGGTCCCGTTCAGATTAGAGCGGGATGGGGTATTTTCGGCCGTCTAAGGCGCTGTACAAATCCATTTACGATTTTGGGATTTATTTATAGATTACACTGCATTACGCATTTTGATGAGTAACGCTAACTTTCATTTGAACGTGACAAGCGATTTTCGAAATATGTAGACACACTCGGGTAAATCTGCATTCATGTATTCATGACAAAATTATGTGTCTACGTAGATCTACATATTGCATGATCATATTTATGAAAAGGTCTTGGTTTACAGATGTCGTTCAATAGAAAACAATTTAATTCGTTATGGCAATACTTTCTGCACTGTTTGTCGCAAATTTATAACTCACGGGGAAATGAACATGCGCAATATAAGATATCAACTTAGGTTTAAACGTGTTTACTGATGGGGGGAGCGGTTAGTGCCGACGGCCTGTCAGACCCGGCCCCGCAAAAACGTGAAAGTTTGCCCGCAACCGTTACTTTTATTAAAGAAAATGTAAACAGTTGGCTCATTAACTGTGACACGTATTCTGGATAAAATTAGCCACGGATAGAACTGGGCCGAGGTCTGAATTCATTTTATTTACTGGTTCACCGTCGAATGTTTCGAAAATTAACATGAAATAAAATTTGGAAATTGTCAGAAAAATAATCGTATCACAGATAAAAAAATAAGGTAGTGCTAATTACGCGGCTCCTGGCATATCGCATCATGTTGACAATGGGCCAAACATGTTTTATTATCTAGTATTGAGTGTGTTGGTATCGTGTCACAGGCATATTTAGTGCGAACATAATTGTAGCCACCGGGTGCCCGTTTCACTAAACTTCGTACGACTAAAATGTTCGTAAGTGCAAATCTAGGATCGTCTGGAAATTTCAATTGATTTATTTACATTTATTGAGCATAGCCTGCTGATAATGTAAATCCAATAATTGTTCACGGGAAAATCTTAATTTTGTACTTACGAACATTTTAGTCGTACGAAGTTTAGTGAAACGGGCCCCAGGGACGTAGCCTACTGATTTGTATCTGTATCTGCAACCACTTGCATGTACCTTCTAATGTCACGTAATTTTTAGCGACTTTCAAAAACATCACATTGCATCAGCCGTATTATTTTAATTGACCACTTGTAAATATGGTTATATGAATGTATGGCTTATATTTTACTAGTATTTTCGCAATCAGTGCAGACCCTGATCAGGCTGCGCAGATGCACAGGTCTCCAACATTTACAAATTTAAGAAGTCCTACTTTAGATTGTTGTTAATTGTATCCCCCGGACTCCGTCGGGGGATACTATGGATTTGACAGCGCGCCGCGTCCGCGTCCGCGTCCGCGTCCGCGTCCGCGTCCGCGTCCGACGTCCGACGCCGCAGACACTTCTTGTCCGGAGCATAACTCGAACACCCTTTGGAATATTTTCATGAAACTTCACACATGCATAGACCACGACCCGAAGGTGTGTCGCGCACAAGAATGACAACTCTTGCATAGCTAATTTTTGAGTTATCTCCCTTTTTTGTTTCTCGCACTGATTTCGTGTCCGGAGCATAACTCCACCACCCTTTGGAATATTTTCATGAAACTTTACACATGCATAGACCACGACCCCGAAGGTGTGTCGCGCATAAGAATGACAACTCTTGCATAGCTAATTTTTGAGTTATCTCCCTTTTTTGTTTTGCGCACTGATTGACCATAACTCGACCACCTTTGGATATTTTTATGAAACTTAACACATTCAATTAGACCACGAACCGAAGGTGTGTCGTGCACAAGAATGACAACTCTTGCATAGCTAATTTTTTAGTTATCTCCCTTTTTTGTTTTCGCTCCCTGATTTCCTGTCCGGAGCATAACTCGACCACCCTTTGGAATATTTTCATGAAACTTCACACATGCATAGACCACGACCCGGAGGTGTGTCGCGCACAAGAATGACAACTCTTGCGTAGCTAATTTTTGAGTTATCTCCCTTTTTTGTTTTGCGCACTCTACAAACTGGACAATAATGCATGAAGACCTGTTTTCTCGTCTGCTCTGTACACCTTTTCTCGTGTGCTCTGTACACCTTACCTGTAGAGAGAACAATAGAAACTGGGAGAACCATGTGCTAGCATGGGCTAGCATGTGCAGATGTCCAGCGCTTGACCACTGCTGACCAGGTAATTTATATACGGTAAATCACTACATTGGGTACTGTGTTGAAAATATTGTGGCATTATGTGGACCTGTGCAGATTTTTGTAGATAAATATAGGACTATTAAAAAAAAAATCTGGTCTCCAATAGCAAGCATTAATATTTTTAAACTTTTTTTTTTCATTTTTTTATTTTTTTTTTATTTTTTTTCATTTTTATTTTATTTTATTTTTCATTTTTTCTTTTTTCTTTTTTTTTTTCTTTTTTTTTTCTTTTTTTTTTCATTTTTTTTTTCTTTTTTTTTTCTTTTTTTTTTTCAAATTATTTTTAAATTTTTGTCTAGTAGCATAAGGTCGTAAGTGCTTTATACAGACTATTCACCTGTGCATGTGCTAGCATGTGCAACTGACCACTGACCACTTACAGGTAATTTATACAGGTAAATGATTATATTACATTTCCGTAAACTGTGTTGAAAATATTGTGGCATTATGTGGACCTGTGCAGATATATGTAGATAAATATAGGACTATTAAAAACAAATTCTGTGCTCCAGTAGCAAGCATTATTATTTTTAAACTTTTTTTTTCCATTTTTTTTTTTCATTTTTTTTTCAAATTTTTTTTTCAAATTATTTTTCAATTTTTTGTCTAGTAGCATAAGTGGTAAGTGCTATATACAGACTATTCACCTGTGCATGTGCTAGCATGTGCAACTGACCACTGACAACTTACAGGTAATTTATAAAGGTAAATGATTATATTACATTTCCGTAAACTGTGTTGAAAATATTGTGGGAATATGTGGACCTGTGTATATATGATATGTAGATAAATATAGGACTATTAAAAAACATTCTGGACTCCAGTAGGGAGCATTATTCTTTTTCTTTTTTTTAATTTAATTTTTTTTCCATTTTTTTTTTTACATTCTTTTTCAATTTTTTAACTGACCACTAACTTATTACAGGTAATTTATACAGGTACATTATTACATTTCCGTAAACTGTGTTGACAATATTGTGGCAGTATGTGGACCTGTGCAGATATATGTAGATAAATATAGGACTATTAACAAAAATTCTGGGCTCCAGTAGCGAGCATTATTTAAAAAAAAAAAATTGTATATTACATTTCCGTAAACGGTGTTGAAAATATTGTGGCATTATGTGGACCTGTGCAGATATATGTAGATAAATATAGGACTATTAAAAAAAATTCTGGGCTCCAGTAGCAAGTATTATTATTTTTTATTTTTCAGTTTGTTTTTTCAAATTTTTTTTAATTTTTTTTTTACATTCTTTTTAAAAATTTTAACTGACCACTAACTTATTACAGGTAATTTATACAGCTAAATTATTACATTTACCTAAACTGTGTTGACAATATTGTGGCAGTATGTGGACCTGTGCAGTTATATGTAGATAAATATAGGACTATTAAAAAAAATTCTCGGCTCCAGTAGCGAGCATTATTTTTTTTATTTACATTCTATATTACATTTCCGTCAACTGTGTTGAAAATATTGTGGCATTATGTGCACCTGTGCAGATATATGTACATAAATATAGGACTATTAACAAATAATTCTGCGCTCCAGTAGCTTCACACATGCATAGACCCTAAAGGTGTGTCGCGCAAGAATGACAACTCTTGCATCACTAATTGTTTAGTTATCTCCCTTTGTCCGTCACCGATTTTGTCTCCGGAGCATAACTCGATCACCCTTTTTTCAAACTACTTGTGTATCTGGGGAGGGGGATACACATGCGCTTGTCGACAAGCGTCCATTTCTAGTTTACTTACTACTAAACACTGGATGTCTGCGTGCATTCTTGTTTTTTTTATCAAAGGGACGTTTTAGTCGGAGGCGTGTAAATAATATAAAGCAAATACCAGGAGCGGATCCAGGATTTCAGGTTGGGGGGGGGGGGGGCGGGGCCTGACTTCTTAATTGAAACAGTTTACTATATTTTCGAACTAGCACCGTTTGTTCGTCGACCACCGTTTGTTCGAGACTGCTCGGTGGGTCCGGCGGTATGCCCTCCGGAATATTTTTGATATCTACACCCCATTTTGCTGCCTTATAGCGCATTTTAGAGCAAACATATCTTTACTCGCCAAATTGTAGGGGGGCGCGGGCCGGGTTTTCCCCTACGTGAATCCTCCCTGGAATACACAACTTCTATATTTGCAGATTCAACGCGTCTAAATTCAAACGAGACGCTTCAAACGAATGTCGCAATTTTGTGGTCGGTACAAATTTAGTGTGTAAATCACTGACTTGATTATATAGTGTGCAGACATGAATTAAAAATACATGTACGTACATGTACGCCACGGTTCTTTTTAGCATGGCTTGGTTGGCCACTCATTTCTTTGTTTACAAAGGCGTTGAATGTACTTTTTCTGAAACGCAACACAATTAAATTGCAAATTTCGTTTTCCAATTAATTATTCCCGACGAGAGAATACAGTGTATACATATACATGCACCAGTACTATTATGCTTACTGCCGGTATTTTTATCAGAACATTTTGTAACAATTATACAATCATGTATGTCACATCGACACATTTTCCCGACATTGACAGGTTTATGTATATATATTTGTTTTCAAACGGTAAACCCATTATCAAAAATTCAAACCGACACACATTTAAAAATACATAGTAATGGATAATTTTGCCCTGAATGTTCTGTTGGCCACTTTTGATTTTAACTGTACATTCCACTTACTAAATAAATACGCATGCTGTCGCGCGGGCATCAGTCACGCAAATAAAAACATATGAAGGAATCTACAAAGTACGGTTGATAAATGCATACATTTATAAAATTTGAAGAAACTTATATAAAAAATTCAGTACCGGCAGTAAATTCATAGACGAGACGGGTAGCCCACACAATAACTTTTTTACGCGGACACACCTAACAATATCTGCCCTCTCGGTGTGGGGCAGTGGCGCGGCGTATTAGCTACACAGGAAAACGTTCCTCCCGCTTTCTGAGATGTAAATTTAATTCCGAGATTCGGGTATGGACAGTCGATTTTTAATTTGTTTAAAACTCCCCGAGGGTGGACAGTCCGACTACCCAATAGACACCATCGGGCGCTGAAGTCAATGATATGTGAAGCCATAGGCATATCCAAATTCTAACCAAATTCAGGTCATTCATTTCTACAGAAAATAATGCATTTGTTTCAATCACAGATTGTTTCCAGATTGTTTCAATTTCAAACACCAGGAATGTCGTTTAGTTGTTTGTGTTCGGTCCTTGGTGAGTGACGTAATATCTACATCAATAAATGAAGTCACAATTAACTGTTACGTAAATAACGTCAATTAGATTCTGAACTAAATTCTCAAATAATTACAATGTATAATGTATATGCGTACATGTATATGCATAGTCTGTGATAGTTGGCGATAGAAGCAAATTACGAAGTCACAAGTCGGCTAATTATAGATTTAACATTGATAGTGCGTTTGGTTTGTTCTCTAGTTGTACATATTATAGTTTTATTATGTTCAATGTTTGATAGTATTCATATTAACACTTGTAGATACATTTAGTGCAACTTATTAGCAAATACAGTTTACAGCAAGCACAGTCAATGAGTCTATGAATACGCATTTCTACTGTAGGCTGATGTGTTGCATGGTACAAACGTCAGCGTTTCAATAACGTCATTTTATCGAGGACGTTACTTTTTATTCCTTGCGTGATTGACATGGTGCTACAAACAGTGAGATAAAACAAAAACTATGAAACATATTTGCATTTTCTTTTCAGCATATTGTTTTTGAAAGGTGTCCGCATCAAAAAATTTAAAAAAGTGCCAATTGAAATTTTGTCATTAAGGCTGGTTTTCACAGAGCGCGGCCCATATATATGAACAAGGATTCTAACATTGGTTGCACACGACCTCGTATCATAACAAAATAACATGCTTACATGTTTACAATAGTACTATATAGGGTATGAGTATATATGGTACCGCGACTGAGGGGAAATTATAGTGCGTGTAAGTAACCACCACTACGAAAATGGGTTATATTTTTGGGGGCAAAAAATATGTAAATGCTTCACCACCCCTGTTTGGGTGGATTCATTTTTCGAATTTCTAATAAATTCGAAAAAAATGATCAAACAAAATTAAGTTCTGAGAATCTTCAGAACTTAACCGGCAGCTGGGTGTCAGAAGGCACCGCAAGAAGTTCTTCGCGAACAAACCCGCGCGATGGACCACTGTCGAGGTAGTAGAGCACGGGCTCATCGGTTTGGTAATATATCGATCCAGATGATATACATTGACCACACGGGATCAGTCACGCGGCGGCGACCACCTTCGAGCTCTCCCGGTTGATAGAGGTACCGGACGGCAACATCCGATGGAAGCCGTTTCTCCGCTAAACCAACGGGTCGCCCACGCGAGACGGCGGATGGTTTGTGCGTCACTATTTTCGCCTTGATGGCATTCGCGGGCTTCTTACCGACTTGCCGTTCAGTGCAGAGACCACGGCGGGCAGCCTGGTCACCCAGTCGGTCGATCGCGAATGAGGGTCTACAAGCTCTTTGGCATATTGGTGCCCGAACAGCCTCTCAACCAGGGTTCGATTGAACCGCTCCACGATCCCCTGGTCCCAATGGATGTTGACGCGGCCGCGTCTGACAGAAACGTCGTGCTTAGCCAATATATGAGAGATCGCGCCCATGAACTGGCGGCCGGGATCGACCTGGAAAATATTCGGCCATTTGAAAGGACTCCTCTTATATATTCGGGAAAGAGCCTCGGCCACCTCCTTAGACTCTTTCGTGGCCAGCGGCTCAGCCCCCTTATAGCGACTCGCTACGTCAACGATTGTCAGTGCGTACTTGTACGTCTTGCGACCGACGCGATCGTGAGGGAGAAACAGGAGGTCTGCTTGGTGGACTTCGTTCGGCACCGGCACGTCGAATTTCGGCCGCGGAATATTGTGAGGCGCGGGTAAATAGATCTGCCAGATGGCCTGCTTCTTGAGCCATTCCTTGTCGGCGTTTTCGGAAACCTTGGTCGCCGCCGCGAGGTTCTTGATGGCCGCGAGTCCCTTCCAGTAGCCGCGGGGGCTGTAGTATGTGTTCGCTAGCTTGCGCGCTAGGCGATAGTTTGCTATTAAGCTTGCGCGTGTCCATCGTATGCGAGGTATTCTAGTAGGTCGAACAGTCTCCAACATGCCCTCGCCAGATCGTCCGGTAACTGCGTCGTCGATACTAAACCTTTGGGGGAAGTTTCGCTGCAGCTGCCGGTTCAGTTCTGAAAGAACTCGGGGGAATCTAACATCCGCTTTGCGAAAAGGGTGGCCGCTTTTTCGTCTTCGCGCCACGTATCTAGAGAGTCTTGGGCCAGACTGATCAGACCCTTTGCGGCAGCTAAGCGGTGTTTAAGGGCCGTGTAGCCTACATCGATAAGAGCAAAATAAAGCTCGTCAACTAACATCGTTCTATATATATATGGGCCGTGCTCTGTGAAAACCGGCCTTAATGACAAAATTTTGGATTTGCATTGTTTTACATTGTCTGATGCGGACACCTTTCAAAAAGAATATTCTGAAAAGAAAATGCAATTATGTTTAATGGTTTTTGTTTTATCTCACTTTTTGTAGCACGATGTGAATCACGCACGAAAAAAAAACGTGACGAAACGGCGACGTTTGTACAATGCAACTCAACAGCCTACAGTCGAAATGAGTGTTCATAGACTCATTGACTGTGCTTGATATAAACTGTATTTGCTGATAAGTTACACTAAATGTATCTACAAGTGTTAGTATGTATACTATCAAACATTCTTCAGAATAAAACTATGATATGTACATGTAGTGAACAAAACAAACGCACAACTATCGATTTTAAATCTATAATTAGCCGACCTGTGGCTTCGTAATTTGCCACCATCGCCATAATAGATTCATATACGTGTGTCGTCAGAAAGATACATTGTAATTATTTCAGAATTGACGTCATTTACAGTTAATTGTGACGTCATTTATTGATTTAGACAATACGTCACCAAAGACCAAAAAACTAAACGGCAATTGTAAAATTGTAAATTATATGCACATCGTATCGGTGATTGAAACAAATGCATTTTATTTCTGTAGAAATGAATGACCAGAATTTGGATAGGCCTATGGCTGCACATATCAATGACTTCAGCGCCCGATGGGGTCTAGAGGGTAGTCGGACACCCCCGGGCATTTTTAAACAAATTAAAAATCGACTGTCCTTTCCCCGACTCTCGGAATTAAATTTACATCTCAGAAAGCGGGAAGAACATTTTCCTGTGTAGCCAATATGACTGACAGACGGGCTAATGTACCCCGTACTAGCAGGTAGCAGGTCTATGGAAAAATGCTGCGCGCTGACCCCCACTCCCTCGACTGGCCACCATCGCCACTGCCGGGAAAATATGGAGTATACATGGTTGTATAATTGTTACATGTCACGATAAAAATACCGGCAGTATATTCCCTCGTCGGGAATAATTAATTTGAAAATGAAATGTGCAATTTAGTTTTGTTGTGTTTCAGAAAAAGTACATTCAGCGCCTTTGTAAACAAAGAAACTGCCATTCTAAAAACAAGGGCGGATTCACGTAGGGGAAAACCCGGCGCCCCCCCCCCCCCCCCCCCCCCCCCCCACCCCCCCCCCCCCCCCCACCCCTAAAAGTTGGCGCGTAAAGATATTTCTGCTCTAAAATGCTCCATAACGCAGCAAAATGGGGTGTAAATATCAAACATATTCCGGAGGGCATACTGCCGGACCCACCTACCAGTCTCCCCAGCTCCGCTTGGTCGACGAACAAACGGTGCTAGTTCGTACTGGATGGGGAAGAACGGGCGATTGGTGTCACTAAACTCGCTGGACAGAGGTCAGCGATGGTTTTGTTCGCCGGTGACAATCCAATTAGACTTTCCGAAGGTAGTGTTATTAACTTTGTTACGAAAATCGCTGCCCCAGCGAGTTCTTCCACTGTTGTAACATTGTTAATTGAACTTGATTGATGACGAGTGAACATTTAATACCGTTGAACCTACAACCAAAACATGCCGGTCCTGTTTCAACACCCAATCGAGCATTGGAATTGGGGGATAGAAGTTTGACCCCGTCAAACTGCAGGTTGGAAAATATCGTCGAGATACAGCAGATTCTAAAACAATAGGGGGAAACTCGGAGGGTAAATGCTGAAAAATATAGACGAGCTGCAAATATAGCGGAGGGGGTGAGCACCTTGTTATCGTCCGTTTCTATACTGGGCTGGGCCGGAACCGCTGCATTGTTATCTACAGTCGTGACAATTCCTATTGCCGCGGGTTTGAGTGGTGTAGCCGCTGGGACAGGACTGCTTTGTATGACGTTTAGAGTAGTGGGGATAAAATTCGAAAATAAAAGTAGAAAGCACGACAGAATATCGGTTCTCGCAAGGTCTAAGAAAAACAGCATCGACGTTATCGTGTCCAAAGCGTTGGCCGATAACAATATATCAGACGCTGAATTTGAGTTGGTGGTGGAGCAGATGTCTCGATATGAGGATTTAAAAAATACTATTAGAACTAAGGCGCGCGCCTTCCCAAGATTGAGAATACTGCTTGGGATATATTTATGTTAAAACTGGGAGAGAGATAAAGTGGGGGGGGGGGGGAGTTACAACACCACCTCCAACACAAACAATGTTGGACAATTGGAGGGAATTGTGAAGCCATTGAAATGTTGCTGAATTTTATTAAATAATCAGTAATGCACAGTAAATAATCAGTAATACGCAATAAATAATCATAATAGTAAGTAAATATTCAGTAATTCAGTAACCAATCAGTAATTTTATTAAATTATTCAATAAATAATATGCAATAAATAAATAATATGCAATAAAATATCAGTAATACGCAGTAAACAATCAGTAATACCCAGTAAACAATCAGTAAAACGCAGTAAAAAATTTAAATAATCCAATTAAATTTAGTTGAATAATTATGAATACATATTGAACATTAATATCTGCGTATGTATATTACGGAACGGAACGGAAAATGCCTAAATATGTTCTTGATCGCTCCGCTCTGTTAAATATTGCCGGGGCTCGGGGAAATGTACCGGCCTCATGGGTTAAAAAGAAATACCATATAGGATCTCGACGGCTTACCAATCTGTGGACGAAAGACCCGTATATATTCGGAGATCCGTGCCCAGCAGGAGGGTTTGGATTTATCGGGCCGAAGAGATCGGTTGGTCGCCCTCGGGGTACCAGAAATCCTGTTATAAATTAAATTTATACAAAATTTATAATATTGGTGTTTGTAAAAAATATTTAATTATTGCGCTTACCATTTTTTATGGAAATGTTGTGGTTATTATTGTTTTAATTATTTATAGAAATTGGGGAAATAATAATAAATGGTGTCAAAGTTTTCGGTAATATTTTCAACTTTGGCGTAAAAAGCCCCGATCTTTTTTCCGTAAAATTTAGTTGGATGGATGGGCATAGGTTTTAATCCCATTGATGGAGGATTTGATTAATTAAAAAAGAGGTTCCGTGTGTATGTCGTCGGGAAGAATTCTTCTTTTATCGTAAAAGGCCGATAGTCCCAACTTCCTCTGCGTATATGTTTTCATCGCGCAGTCCCGCATTCGGAATCCGCGGTTTTCACACATATCTTTCCCGCCTTTGCAAACATCCTCTCACCCCCAGTTCAGCGCGTTCTTATACCGATTCCAGGTTAGCGTGTTCTGTCTGGCAGATAATTCTTTTGCGGAATGTTTTAATTGGCCAGCCCAATTTCCTTGGGGGCCCCGGTACCACTGCCGTTCTCATCGGTGCTAATACTCGCGGGCGCCAACTTCTCCACAAAATAGCACTTGCTCGATAGAGCAATGGCGCGATCTCCGTGGAATTCTATCTTAGTCCGGGCTCTCGGTCACTCCATTTATCCCACGCCAACCATTTTTTCTTATCTTTCTCGTACTCGGCGCGCAGGTGGGGTTTTACCCTACTATCGAAACTTCCGGATTTCTCATTCCCTTGCGGGGGTTTCGCTCTTACGCCCATGTATAGCCTGTCCGTATCCATTTCTATTAATTCAAAATCCGCGCGATCTATATATTTATCTAGAAAATCGTAATAGAATTTCAACATTCTCAGCTTGGCCAGTTGGTACACGGCTATCCCGCAGTGAAACGGCCTATTCATAACCGCATTGACTTTTCTAGAATATATCTCGTACGCGTCGCCGATCTCCTCCAAATCGTGGAAGTATCCAGATCTCAATGCCCTGTCCACACATTTCTCGTCTTTCGTATATGTCGTATTCAGGTGCCCCTCCGGAGACTCGATCATTTTATCGCATCACGAATTCCCTAACAATTTCATTATGTCACTAATAGGGGTTTTACTCGCGTCCTCGTCACCGGTTCTCCGCGCGGCAGTAGCTTCCTTAACAAACCACACAAACGGTTTACCGGCACTATAATCGATAGTCCGTGGACCCCCGTGATGTCCAGCCCGTGTTGTAAATACCATGTTAGAAGCGGTGAACACAGTAATACTTTTTCGGCAGACAGCGCCCCTACTAGTTTATTCCCGGTACCGCGTTTTCATCCCGAGTCGTCTAAATATTTTAACATGTAATCGGGTTCTTCTCCCTCCTCGACTACTCGGTTAATAAATAATGGAGACATCTCCGAAAATTTGTCTTTCAATTTGTCGGGAACCTGTATATCCACCTCGGCAAATCCCCACCAGCAGACCCACGGCCCGGTGGACACCCCCCCCCCCCCCCCCCCCGCACGCGCCAGCCATGCATTTGTTCGATAAAGTCCGCAATTTGTTGTGGATCGTACGGGTCCCCCGGGCTATCGGTTATAATGCCCTCACCACACGGCATCTCCATATTTAACGTAGATAGATACAGCGCGTTGGCGTCGAGCCCTAACACCGCTTCACATTTTGTACCGCCCCCTTCCGGTGTTGACCTAATTTTTGTGACCCCGGCTTCCGCGTGGCGAGAGAATACGATTGACGGTCCTCCGACCAGAGCGCCTTTCAACATTTCGTACGCCTCCGCCGAAGGGGCGTACAGCGGCTCACATTTGGCGGCAGCCGCTATGCTTGTTTTAGTTATGTAGGAGTTTACGTGTTCTTTTATTGTTCCCTAAGAAGGTATTGCAGCGCGACCCGGGGCAGGGTAACCGCATCTTTAAACATGTCAATGCCTCTCGTCTTGTAAAAATTTGACATTTTACCGATCGCCTCTACAAACGGGCCCACGTCCAAATCATTCTAGTATCGCAACCACTCTCTGAACGTTTTCATATTTTTATTTTTATAAATCTCATTGCATGCGGCCAACTCCGCCTTGGTTATTTTTTCCTTCGGGTTGAGTTGATTGTCCCAGTGTTTTAAATCGGGCAACCCCTCGTTATCCAGTTTATCGATAGAATCGAACCACTCGTATGGGAAGAACGACTTTTACCCCTCGCATCCGTAGGCCTTTATCCATTTGTCGTAGGACGTATCCGGACTGAGATATAATTTTACGTCTAGAAATCGGAATTCGGGGGTAAATAGGAATATCGTCGTGTTTACTTCTTACCCACGAGAACTTTCGATGTGGTATCGGTCAACAGCCCGACTAAATGTCTCTTTATCAGATTTAGATCGTATCGACAAGAATTGAACCCAATTACGGTAACTTGATCTACCAATCGGGTGATCTCGCGCTGTTGGGTCGCGGGGAGTCGGTCCATGCAGGTAGGAAGGTGTATTTTACCGATGGCCTCGCGTATCGCCTTACCCCTTTGTTGTATGTTTTCCATAAATAGGGCAACCAATTTGGCCGGATCCGTTTCACATATGTGAGTTATTTCGTTACATAAATTATCGCCGATGGTCACGCTTATGGGCACATGATCGTTTTACAAATTCGAGATTACCTTTTTCACTCCGGCCCCCAATCGCGCGCTAGGAAGCAGGATCGCCTTCGCTAGTTTTCGACAAACAGGCTTCAAAATCGTACGCAATCTGGTACGGATATACGGTTGTCGACGGATCCGGTGTTTTCTCCCACTGGCCTTTATAATCGCACTCCCAAATAGTAATTAATGTAAACTCCTTTGCGATCGCAGCGTCTCTCGCTCGAGTTTTTCTTACTTTTTCAATTGCCCGCGCGACCGCCGCCTCTTTGTCGACTGGCTCGACCGCCTTCTCTTCGTCGACTGACTCGACCGCCTTCTCTTCGTCGTCGATTGGTGGCAGATTTTGAAAATCCCAGGGGAGGGACACTTAGTGCACACGTGCCACCAACACACGTAATGTAGCTCAAGTGTGTTCGATTCC
Organism: Conchocele bisecta; assembly: GCA_029237695.1. Lineage (NCBI taxonomy): Eukaryota > Metazoa > Mollusca > Bivalvia > Lucinida > Thyasiridae > Conchocele > Conchocele bisecta. Next base: position 4,471,773 of record CM055279.1, read on the forward strand.
TCACAACCTCCGTCGATGATCTCGTATTCGCGGAGTTTGTGGTCCCCTCGCTATTGCCTGCGCACACCCTGTGTCTTCCGCAACCACAGCCCCTGCGGCTCTCAGCGCCTCCAAACCCCCTGCGGAAGCGCACTTAGGGCACCCGTGCCAATAACACTCGTGAAATTGGTAAACCGTGTTAGTTTCCTCACAAAATCCGTCGACGGTTTGTCCCGTCACCAACCTCTCACCGCCGTGGCCGCAGTGCGCAGTGTGAATATGGGGTCCGTCGAAAGAGCCTAACCAACTTGTTGCCTTCGCACTCGCGTGAGATCTGGGGTAAAAGACCCTTTCGAAGGCGGATGTGGGTCTGTCGATCTGAGCGCCTTTACACGTGAGCTTCGTCTCCCCTCGCATGCAGGTGAGTGTGTGGCGTTTTAAACTATGGGATTGTGTGAATCGTTGCACCCGTAGCAGCAGAGGGTGTTGGTGGTTTTGTTCATGTCGGTGATCAGGAACGCGTGATTATTGTTAAAAACCGATTTTCATTTTCTTCGTACCAATTTCTTCGTAATGCGCCGCCACTTTTCTTAAATATCATGTGCCCTCTTCGACCGGTTCATACGCCTCGATTCCGAGTTTAAAACATTCCTCCATATTTTTTTCAGGTCGTCAAATAGTATAGGACCGGCCGGTCTTTTACACCCCTTACTTTTACAGAAATGGATATATTCATGAGCCAGCGGTCTGCCCGCAGATCAGTCGTGTGAAGAACGATACATCTAAACGGGCAAAGCTCGTCGTTAAATTTATTCAACGGTTGTATCCCCTTCCGATATCGCAGCCATTCGGGAAGCGGTCCCCCGCCACTTTCGAGGATCTCATGCCCGCATCGTCTGCGCTAGATGAAATAATTAATTTAATCGTAACGCCGGACCACCTAACAAACGTCCATTTCGTACTCGGGCCGGTTATTTTATCGATGTTCAATCTAGTTTCCTCCTGTTCGGCAATCCATTCATTCGCGTCCTCGTATTCTCTCAACCAGGGCTCCCGCGCAGTTGTTTATGAAATATTATCGTTTCCGGCCTACCTCGCGTGTCGGTCTGCTCAATGTGAGCCAACTTGTACGAAAAAGAATAACGTATGTAGAAGCTACCCGTTAGCATTGGGGTGATCTCTGACATTATTCGTTCAGTTATATTTACTTGGGTGCGCCGTTTTAGAGTAACGGTTATTGTGCGACGCCCTTTCACTATTTTTCGCTCCGTTTGTGTGTAGTCGTCCAAGATGTCATCGCCTTCGTCTATTATTTTCCTTAACAGGGTGGGTTTTCGGAATTAGTTTTTTGGGTAACCCAATGTTTCTGCCTCGCAGGCCCAATACCACCTCATCGGCGAGAGAACAAGCTTTCTTTATCACAAGTTGTGGGGTTAAATTGTGAAGGGTCCCGCGTGTGTAGGCACAAGTAAATCTTTTCATAAATTCCTCATTTTTCGCCTCATTTATAATCTTGCACAGACCTTTCGCTCCCGCATTTTGGGGAAAAGTTATTCCCAATTTGGAGGCCTCCGACCGTAATTCGCGAACTTTCGCGGATCCTCGTGGGTTTTTTTTTACCATTGTTTTATTCGTATTACGGGGAATTTTAGGCGGGGTTTGTACCGCTCTTTGGGCTGGGGAAATCGCTACCTCACTAATCAGTTTATGAGATACATTCGGTTTCCTCGCCATCCGGCTCATATTTGTTATGGCAATCGTCATAATGTCTTTCTATATGCTAGTAAATACACTTTTCCCAATCCTGGGAATTAATTATTAATTATAAAGAGGTACTATATTTGTTCAATATGGCGGATTTCGATAAGTGGTATAATCCGTAATGGTTTTGGCTACTGTTTTTTTAGCGATTTGTCATAATTTCTCATAATTTCTCATAATCAGATTCTCATAATTAATTTTGTTTAATCATTTTTCGAATTTTAGAAATTCGTAAAATGAATACCCCCAAACAGGGGTGGTGAAGCATTTTCATATTTTTTGCCCCCCCACCCCCCCCCCCACCCCCCCCCCACAAAAAAAAAAAAAGTATGCCCATTTTCGATGGTAGTGGTTACCCCCCTGACCTCCAGGCTGTTCCCACCCCCTCGCGGTAACGAACTCATACCCTATATACTACTACAATTGTAATTCTATATGCATTCTATGTATTTCTGCAGGATAACGATACTTCTCAAATGATCATATGAACTTGCCACGACAATTTTGACGTTAGAGGTTAGACACCACCAAATAGTTTTACTATATAATTTAACCGAATGCCATCCAATAAGGCCAGTCTCTCCTACTTTCACTATTCGTATGGATGCTGTGGGACCCACTTGTACATGACCTGCAGCCAGTCTGTACTGGTTCTGCATGAACTAAACAATAGGTTCACTTACTCCTAAGAAAGAAAAATCCAACCTTGTCATATCCTCCAATATTGTGTACATTTTTTGGCCACGGAAACTCCGTTTACATCAAGTGACCAACAGGGTCAGTGTTTTCTTTTAAATGCTACAAATATGCTGAAAACTGGTGTTGGAGGCACCCCAAAATGTTCCTCAAGTGAAACTGGGTAGTAATGGATCAAGATTTGCAAGCAAACGGTGTCTGTGACCTCAAAACACCCGCACTATTTTTTTATACCGGACTACTTTTGCATACACCCTGGGCGGTTTCGCACCATTTGGTGTCTTCTAACCTATAAGTGTACCAGTCCCACTACAAATCATTCTACAATATTCACTATTCAAAAAGTGAGCTTCTATTCCTGGATACAGTACCAAGTTTAGAGCAAATATCTCAAATGGTTGTCACACAGCAGCTGTGTAACTCCACCATGTGACTGTCCACATTCTGCCTTAATTTGAGCTACTACAGAACTATGGAGAATTTTAATAGATGATGAATTAAAAGCACAAATCTCCATAAAATCACATAATCATTACCCTAAATAGTGTTATAGCTAAGCTAACCATTCTACAATACAGACTCATCACTGAAACTATACCAACATGTATGCCACTCTGGAATGGTCGACAGACAAATGGGTACTGGCTTGGAACGGTCAGTCAAGAAATTTGCTTTATAACACAGGAGGAAGGAAAAAACAATGTTTTCTGAGTACTAGTGTCTTGGTACTATACCGATATGCGAAAACAATACACTTACGCCTAATTATGGCAAATTTTGGAACAGCGTCGCGATGTCGCGCCACTTTCCATAACTTCTTAATTGTCCATCAGCAAGCCAATATCAATGAAAAAAAATGAAAAACACACTATAATCACTGTTTTTCGGTGTATATTTCTGTCACATTCCAAGCCCAAACCCAATCAACCTACATGTAATTTGCATACACTGGTTTATTATATTTCAATAAATAAAGCTGAGAAATCAAGATTTTAGAAGATTTTGAAGCCGATAACTGTCCGTCTGAGATACAAAAAGAACAAATATGTTGCATCGCGGAGTCCGCTCGATTATTCTTGTCGCAGTAACCTTTAAATTATGTTCCCAGAGACATAGCTACAAGAAACATAAACTTCCAACTTCAAATTCTACAAACAAACATATCTCACATAGGGCCTAGGCACACCTTATAGGTTAGACACCACCAAATAGTTTTACTATATAATTTAACCGAATGCCATCCAATAAGGCCAGTCTCTCCTACTTTCACTATTCGTATGGATGCTGTGGGACCCACTTGTACATGACCTGCAGCCAGTCTGTACTGGTTCTGCATGAACTAAACAATAGGTTCACTTACTCCTATAAGAAAGAAAAATCCAACCTTGTCATATCCTCCAATATTGTGTACATTTTTTGGCCACGGAAACTCCGTTTTACATCAAGTGACCAACAGGGTCAGTGTTTTCTTTAAATGCTACAAATATGCTGAAAACTGGTGTTGAAGGCACCCCAAAATGTTCCTCAAGTGAAACTGGGTAGTAATGGATCAAGATTTGCAAGCAAACGGTGTCTGTGACCTCAAAACACCCGCACTATTTTTTTATACCGGACTACTTTTGCATACACCCTGGGCGGTTTCGCACCATTTGGTGTCTTCTAACCTAGAGCCTTAAACAAATTATTTCATTTGTTATGATACGAGGTTGTGTCCGACCTAGGAAAATCAGCTGTAATTCGATATTAGTTGCATAATTATCTTCTAACTATGCTATTTTGGCAAGATAACAATAATTCTCAAATGAACATGTGCACTTTCTGCCAAAATATTCACATTTGCGTTAATAAAATCGCGAAATGTGTTATGATACGAGGTCATGTCCGACCAAAGTTAGAAGCCTTGTTCATAATATACATAGAGTTATACCCATAAAAGCGGAAACACGCCGAATGCCTGTGGACTGAGTGCGCGATATTCCACTGTCAGAAACAATACTATCGCATACCTGTGATTTTGGAAATACACAAGTTGTATCCAGTGAACATTGGCGTTTGCATGTAACCAGAAACCGGTATGATTCGGTTATTAGCACGGAAACGTGGAAGCGTTCTGGTGCCGATGCTGAAATAGTTTTATCTGCTAAATCCGAATTAGGAGATAATAAGTCCGAATTAGAAGATAATAAGTCCGTATTAGGAAATGCAAAGTCCCAATTAGGAGATACTATTCATACCTTGTATTTTGAGAACTTAACCCATGCTGAATAAAATGTCGTCTGCCGGTTATTTTTCCATTTTTCTCATGAAATCATACTTGGAAATTGGTAGTACTGTAGAATGTAAATGATTCTAAAGTGCTGTCAAGGAATGCTTTTATTGAGAAATAAGACACAATATAAAACGACTGCAGGTGACAATTTTCGTTTCTCGCGTTCTAAGGGTTACTGCACTTATTAAGGCCACTGTGGAACCTCTCTAAACCGGACACCAAGGAAACATATGTGATCTTATTATAGTCATTTATCTCAGGTGATGATGTTTGTTCATGATCTCCGAGGGTGTTCGTTTTAGAGAGGTTTCGCTGTATATTCTTTTACAATTAAGATGCTTGTTGATTTTTTATTTTAATGACTTCAAATAAATTGCCATGTATTCATACAACAAACGTGAACATGGACCTTTAAAGGGGCATATCAGGAATTTTTTTTAAAAATACTATAACAAATAAAAATGTGTTTTCATCATAGCCCGGTGTAAAGTGGTGTAATTGAAGATATATGACGATACTAGGACCGCTGGGTTGTTTCTATTTTCACCCATATAGGTACATAAATATCGGATTTACTATATTGTTGTGTTAGAAAAACTGATACTTATGTACCGATGTCGGCGAAAATTGAAACAACCCAGCGGTCCTAGTATCGTCCTATATCTTTAGTTACACCACTTTACACAGGGTCATGATGAAAACACGCTTTTATTACATATAACATTATGTTTTTTTTAAATCCTGATAGGGCCCTTTAAGCACCTTACGGATGGACATGGCCGAACGTTATTGTTACATTTCCGTCAGCAGTATCATGTAATTTGAGCATACATGCTGTACTTTCGGTACTCTGATCCACTCAAACAGTTGGTCGTCATCTCCAAATGGCATGGATATTGTGACCACTCATTTGAACCGTCTCTGTGAGACGATACAGAGAGTGAACACCTCACAGTAAAAGGGGTAAGCGGTATGTTCGTCTTGTTTCTCCATAGCACACAACTATGGTTCAGAATTATCAAATACCTGATTTACAGTGCGACCTCTCTAAAGCGGACACCCTGGATACCTCCCAGTGTGTCCGGATTAGAGAGGTTTCACTGTATTTCAATGGGCTTCGATCACACATTGGGCCGGCTCTATGAGAAGATTCAAGTGTGGTCACCTGTGAGGTAGTATTCCCGTGGGGAGACGAGAATAAGTATAGGTTATTTGTATGTGGATATATGCACGAGTTCCGCAGCGCGCGATATGGCGCATATTGTTGCGCAGCGGAACGAGTGGCATATATCGACATACAAATTAAAAACCTTTTTTATTATATACGTACATTATTGGAAATTTATATGCGCTTCAAAAGATATATAAATGTAAATAAAATAAACAAATTAGTGATGATTTAGGAGGAACTATTTTGCGAGATTAAGCGTAGTTCCGGCACTGACCAATATTAACTCACAAGACGTCAATATGAAAAGGTATTGACGTCTTGCATTGCATTGTGTTTCAATAGGAAACAAACGTACGTATATAATAGCATGGACCTGACCTACCAATATGAAGGCAGTTATCACGTGATAGAGGTCAAACATTATTTTTGTTTAATGTTTATGTTATCAAGGCATGAGCTGACTGACTGATTCGAACCAGTGGCAGTACATGTACACGCGACAGCACACTATCATACTACATGTGTGTATAGAGAGTCGATACATTGTGACATGTCTTGTGTACTATAAGTCTAAATTGCCATGCTCATATGGATATTGTTGTAGACGCACACATGTAGTGAATTATCATCTGTTATCTTTGGAGGGAATATGTGACAAGACACATTCTTGCCGGATTCACCATCACCTTTGAATTCAATTAAAGGTTTACCTTATACATAAAAGTTAGCCTCTGAAAGCTACATGTAGACCTTATTGAAGGTCACCGTTAAAGATACATGAATCACATTTAGATATGAAAGCTGGGATTTTAAGAGTATTCTGTTTTGACTACTTTGGATAAATTAAATTAACTAACTTTAGTTTCGGCATTACTGTGATCTAAATTCAAGGGCGGAATTATCAACTTTCAAGCCGATTGCAGCCGTACATTAATTTGGTGGGATTGTTTTGCCAGGGAAGGCTGTGGAGTAAACTCCCTGCTAGGAGCATGTGGAAGTAGGAGCTTGTGTTTCTGAACTACTTAAACAATGTGTACAGTTATGTAACTTGTAATTGGATTCCTATATTTTCTTTATTAACCACATTAAAAAGTATACTCCAGAACGAACGTTTTGTCTACAATTTCAGATTCCAATTGGTTCTACAGACAATTGTTGCAGATTCTAACATCTGACGTTGCCACAGACAAGTATATGGAAGCCCTGGAGGCACTCCTGACTTCAATACTTCTAACTTCATTACTTCTAGCTTCATTACTTCTGACATCAATACTTCTAGCTTCATTACTTCTAACTTCCTTACTTCTAACTTCAATGCTTCTAACTTTATTACTCCTTACTTCCAACTTCCAACTTCATTACTTCCTACTTATAACGTCATTACTTCTTGCTTCTAACTTCAATGCTTCTAACTTTATTACTGCTTACTTCCAACTTCATTACTTCCTACTTCTAACGTCATTGCTTCTTGCTTCTAACTTCATTACTTCTAGCTTTCAACTTCATCACTTATTACTTCTAACTTCCTTACTTATAACATGCTTACCTATTAGACGTAAGAAAGTTAGAAGTAATATATTTAGAAGTAAGGAAGTTGGAGGTCAGACGTAATGCAGTTAGAAGTAAGTAAGTTTGAAGTGTAGTGATAAAGTTGGAAGTTAGTACTGAGAAGTAAAGAAGTAAGAAATAATGAAGTTAGAAGTAAGAAGTAATTAAGTAATGAAGTAGGAAGTTAGCAGTAAGGAAGTAGGAAGTTAGAAATAATTAAGTTAGAAGTAGGAAGTAATGAAGTTTATATCTAGAAGTAAGAAGTAAGGAAGTTAGAAGTAAGAAATAATGAAGTAGGAAGTTAGAAGTAATGAAGTAAAGAAGTTAGAAGTAAGACATAATGAAGTTGGAAGTTAGAAGTAAGGAAGTAGGAAGTCAGAAGTAATGAAATTAGAAGAGTATTGAAGTCAGAAATCCGTCCAGGGCTTCCATACAATTATGATCTGTAGTGGTAGCTGATTATCACATCCTCGGTGACGTAATCGGCAACTGACGTCACTTGGTTTCTGATTGACCGAAAGGTCTGGTGGCAGCGAAAGCAGTTCAGTTATCTCCCTTTATAAATCCATGTATAGTTATCTGGTCTATTTCCGTATGTTAGCGTTTATTTGATACTTAACACTCAGTAAGCACGTTGATATTGCGAACAGACTAGACTCAGATCAGACTGCACACCTGTGCAGTCTGATCTGCGTCTACACTGGTTGCAATCACATCAATATGTGTGAAAATATGAATCCGGCAAATAATGCAGTCCTGGATCAGATTACGCAGATAGATAGGATGATCTGGGTCAACACTCGTCAAACAAACTAGAATGGTTCCTGTTCACAACAATCGCCGCTACATTCACCCTTGTTATAAGTAATAAAGCCATAAATATACAATTGGGACCGGTTTTCAATAAATAAATTCAAAGGGAGATAACTAGCTACGATCCCTCATTCAATCCAACAAGGGCTACGATACTAGAGCTAAATAAATGTCGCTCCAACATTCACACCTTTCAGCTGTGGCGATTTTTGTTGCGTTGTCTAACACGTCTCGATCTCCCGCTGATTCTGATCTGACCAGCGAGATAAAATATATGTGGCTATAACTGGAGAAATTGGGCTTATGGGATTTGTGACCAGTCTGGCTCCTGATCAAATAACAATCTCCTGTAGCCTGATAATGATATATATTGCTTCTTGGAAGCATTGCGGGCGTCAAATTGATGGAATACCGAAAAGTGTAGGTCCTGATCAGACTGTGCAGATGCACAGGTTGATATGGATCTACACTGGTCGTAAGGCACATAGGCCCTATCTCCCCAGTCACAGACACATATTAGCACCTATGATGAAGTCTTTTATAGCATATACCAGGGCCCGACTCTGGTATAACCTCCCTAATCGCTTCGCCGTTTTTCGCCGATTATAATGTTGAAAAAAATGCCATATTTTCCGTAAATGAAGTCGAAAGTTGACACAATATGCAGAGCTCACGCGGAATTGAATTATGTTGTTTTGTTTTGACAATTTTCGACGTCATTTACGGAAACCGTAACGGATTTTCGACATCGATATCGGCGAAATACGGTGATACAGCAACATGTTAAACAGAAAGTAGAAACTAATGGCTCAAAGCTTATTCTTCGCCTGTATGTGTCGGTCGCCCTGCCGAGGCGAATGGATGAAGATACGATAATTATTGTTACTTCATGGGGATGCAATCAGTGGTCGTCGGTGGCAGTGGCTAGGCACGTTGACGGTTCATATCATCATCATGACCATACCCTTCGTCTACAAACAGCATCATTGATCACCCTAATACACAGCTCGTCATAAATAACGTATTTAAAGTGGCATATAGTCCTCGGAATGGTGGCCACTATAAACAAACTGACCCAGTAGTAGTATACAGTGGAACCTCTCTCAGCCGGACAGTCCGGGAGATCCCAGGGGTAGGAGGCTGTCGGTCCTCGGACTGGTGGCCACTATAAACAAACTGACCCAGTAGTAGTATACAGTGGAACCTCTCTAAGTCGGACAGCCCGGGAGATCCCAGGGATAGTAGGCTGTCGGACCTCGGACTGGTGGCCACTATAAACAAACTGACCCAGTAGTAGTATACAGTGGAACCTCTCTAAACCGGACAGCCCGGGAGATCCCAGAGGTAGTAGGCTGTCGGACCTCGGACTGGTGGCCACTATAAACAAACTGACCCAGTAGTAGTATACAGTGGAACCTCTCTAAACCGGACAGCCCGGGAGATCCCAGAGGTAGTAGGCTGTCGGACCTCGGAACTGGTGGCCCACTATAAACAAACTGACCCAGTAGTAGTATACAGTGGAACCTCTCTAAGTCGGACAGCCCGGGAGATCCCAGGGGTAGTAGGCTGTCGGTCTGGCACACATACATATCCCAAATTAAGTGGCAGACATTAGGTCTGCCTAGTGGTGTACAGTGAAACCTCTCTAAGCCGGACAGCCCGGGAGATCCCAGAGGTAGTAGGCTGTCGGTCTGGCACACATACATATCCCAAATTAAGTGGCAGACATTAGGTCTGCCTAGTGGTGTACAGTGAAACCTCTCTAAGCCGGACAGCCCGGGAGATCCCAGAGGTAGTAGGCTGTCGGACCTCGGAGTGGTGGCCACTGTAAACAAACTGACCCAGTAGTAGTATACAGTAGAACCTCTCTAAGCCGGACAGTCCGGGAGATCCCAGGGGTAGTAGGCTGTCGGTTCTCGAACTGGTGGCCACTATAAACAAACTGACCCAGTAGTAGTATACAGTAGAACCTCTCTAAGTCGGACAGTCCGGGAGATCCCAGAGGTAGTAGGCTGTCGGACCTCGGACTGGTGGCCACTATAAACAAACTGACCCAGTAGTAGTATACAGTGGAACCTCTCTAAGTCGGACAGCCCGGGAGATCCCAGAGGTAGTAGGCTGTCGGACCTCGGACTGGTGGCCACTATAAACAAACTGACCCAGTAGTAGTATACAGTGGAACCTCTCTAAGTCGGACAGCCCGGGAGATCCCAGAGGTAGTAGGCTGTCGGACCTCGGACTGGTGGCCACTATAAACAAACTGACCCAGTAGTAGTATACAGTGGAACCTCTCTAAGTCGGACAGTCCGGGAGATCCCAGAGGTAGTAGGCTGTCGGACCTCGGACTGGTGGCCACTATAAACAAACTGACCCAGTAGTAGTATACAGTAGAACCTCTCTAAGCCGGACAGCCCGGGAGATCCCATGGGTGTCCTGTTTAGAGAGGCTAAACTGTAAATCGAAGTTTGTGATCACTCTGTGACACAGCGATCATGAACGCACGTGTTAATTAGAGCGACATTACAGTGAAAAGATTTCAAATTAAATGCTCAGAATTTTCGAAGTTTCACTATAATTATGTTTACGATTTTGAAGCCATACCCTTTTTGTGATTAATGAAATAGATCAATATCAATTTTGAACATTCCATGTGAAACATCTAGGGCTGAACGGATTGTTAAGTTATAACTTAAGACTGCTCGTTATAAGTACCTGTCGTTTGTTTTCGTCCTATTGTTAGCGTGACGTACTTATATAATAATAATATAAAATAAATATAATAATATTATTTATGAAATCGACTAAACATGTATCCTGCACTGACGGTGTACACTGTAAAACTGTGAAAACTACAATGCGGGATCGTAGCTAGTTACTTCCCTGATCTGGGTCTACGCTGATTGTGCAATGACATTAATAAGTGTGAAAAGATGAATCTGGAAGATAATGCTGTCCCGGATCAGATTGCGCAGATATGAAGGATGATCTGGATCAACACTAGTCGAAATCACTATAATTACTCCTTTTCATAACAATTTATGATACATTAAACCTTTTTACAAGAAATTAGACCCTAACCTACACAATTTGGACCGGATTTATATAAATAAATTCAACGGGAGATAACTAGCTACAATCCCTCAATGTAATTTGGGCAGTTTGTCTCCAGATGCGTCATATATCGCACTGAATGTAGAAATGTGATCAGGATCTGCACAGTTCACTATTCCATCAATGCAACACCCGTCATGCTTCTAACAAGCAATATCGGTTGTTTGTTATCAGGCTACAGGAGTGTATCATTTGATCAGGAGCTACACTGGTCACACATACCATAGGCCCAAATTATCCAGTCACAGCCACATATACTATAGCGACAAGGAATTGTTGTTTGGCCCTCGTACAATAACAACTACTGTCTGTTTCACGAAACCTGTCCAAATTTTACGGCCATATAAACAATGCAAAAACAATATTTTTTCGATAATATTAAATTTATCAAAATGTAAGAATGACCCATCTTTATATTTCGTAAAAGTTGGTCAAATATTGATTTTATTACGAAAAATTGATTTGTCTATGGGAATTTAACATTGGGGAAAAGGAGGTGGAGGAGCTGTGGGCGGAGGCAAAAATAAATTTGGATTTTGACCCAGAAACCTGGCTAGGTAATTTAGAAATGGTCTAACTAAGAAAACAAAAGTTAAATTTTGAAAATCGGTCCAGTATTTCTGAAAATAGAAAATAGAAGAAAATGTCCCAATGTTAAATCCCCATAGATGTCTATGGGGATTTAACATGGGGAAAGGGGAAATCACCATAAACTCAATATAGGACACAATTTCACTAAATAAAATGAAGGATCATTCTTAAATTTTGCTCCAATTTAATATTATCGAAAAAAATAATTGTTTTTGCATGGGTTTATATAACCGTAACATTTGGGCAGGTTTTGCGAAACAGACAGTAGGTGGAGGTATGTGCGTAATCCGATAGCGCATCACTGAAACACAAATGTGGCTGTTCCTGGAGAAATGGGGCTTATGGCACTTGTGACCAGTGTAGCTCCTGATCAATAGCACGATAACCATCTATATAGCTTGTTAGAATCATGACAGGTGTTTCATTAATGGAAGGGCGAACAGTGCATATCCTGAGTGTGCGACCAATGTAGATCCAGAGATGCACAGGCTGATCTGGATCTACAAAAGTCGCAAAACCAATAAGCGCCATTTCTCTAATGACAGCCACATATACAGACTATATACGTACGTATATTCATTTATTGTATTATATTATTACAGTATATGTGTTAACACACTTTAAAGAAATTACATAGATCCAAAATACATTTTCATATTGTTTTGAAAGTTTGACGAATTAGATATAACCATGGCCGGTGTCGACGACTGGACGTCATCCCTGTACAAAATGTCGGAAACTGTCGCGCACGACTATGAGCCGTGTGGACACGCTTGAGTGGTGAAAAAAGTCACCGACTACTGCTGTGAGTGCGACGAATACTTGTGTGAAATCTGTACAACCACGCACCAGGGTTCGAAATTATCCACAGGTCACAAAGTAGTGCCCATGTGTGACATATTGGCGACGGGAGGTCCCGCCATTTTTACGGCCAAAATAACATCCTGTGAGAGTCATGGAAGTAAAGAAATCGAGTGGTATTGTGAAGATCATGGCGCCATGTTTTGTGACGGCTGTAAGTTCGCCAGACATCGACGTTACAAACTAACTCGGGTGTCAGACATGGATGAAACGTCCACACGTACACAGCAACTCTCCGAAATCGATGAAGACTTTTGTGGAATGAAGACTCGAATTGACGTGATAAAGAAAACAAGCGAACAATGCGGTGTAGATATTAAAACTATTGCAGGATCCTGTGAAGTATACGTTAAGAAATTTAAGAAGAAGATAGTTGCGTGGGCGTAGCACATTGAAAAGGAACTGTTATGCAAAATTCGCGAAGCATCATCTGGTGCTTTAGACACCGTCTCCGAACACCAGAGCGTCTGTGACAGTCTCAGTGAACAAGCCAAAGAAGTAACAAAAGTTGCCGCCGACGCTAATTTTCTTCCCGACACATCGCGGCGCATAGTTGCTACGCACCAATTGTCAAGGATACTGACGAATATGAAGGAAACTGCTGGTGGAATAGCCGGAGAACAGTTCACGTTCAGTATGGAGTTTAAGACCAACCGTGCTATAAATGATTTAGTAGACAGTATTAGCCAGATCGGGACCCTAGACGTGAACTGTAGGGAGTCTCCAATGAGATCTGACCGCGCGGACAGTAAAGTGAGATCATTCCGCGATATGTCGGTGGTGACGTCCGCGGAGGTGAAGGTTCCTCACGGCTCTTTCTCGGGGTCTGCCTTTCTGCCAGATGGCCGCCTCGTACTGGTACAGCATGTATCTGAGAAGGTCCTACTGCTGGATAGGGAAATGGCCGTGAAGTCCGAATTGGGCCTGCCAGCCTGGGACGTGGCCGTCACCGGCGACACCGAGGTGACCGTCACTGTTCCGTGGAAGAAGAAGCTTCAGTTCGTCACCGTCGGGACCGCCGGACTCCGGGTCGGTAGGACAATCACCACGGACGGGTATTGTTTGGGTGTGGATGTCAATAATGGCCAGCTATATGTCTCCGTACACAACAATCCCGGCGACTGCTACGTCATCATTATGGATATGGCCGGCGACGTCAGTCACCTGATCGCCGTGGACGCGGGCGGCAATTGTGTATTACGGAGTTCATACTACATAGCTGCCAGTGACAGCAGGGTGTACGTGACGGACCGGGAAACTGGTATCATATCGTGCTACACTCCGGCTGGGGCCGAGGTGTACCGAGTGGAGGACGGGACCATGAAGCGACCACGTGGTGTACTGCCGGACGGCGAGGGAAATGTCCTAGTGAGCTGCATTGGTTCTAACAAACTCCAGCTTCTGAAGCCTGACGGCACAAGGTCATCGCCTCGTCACATGACCCGCAGTCGATTTCATACAAAGGCAGTGAAGGCACGCTGGTTGTCACCAGTGATAGGACCCTACATCAGGACACTTAAGCTGAAATGTGACTGACTACAATTAAACTTTCTACGATTAAGCTAAGTACGATTAAGCTAACTACGATTAACTGAGTGTTCTCGCAGTTTTCCCAGTGAAGACGATTGTGTTTTGATATCAAATGTCCAGGAAAGGCTAGGAAATGTGTAAGAATCCCGAGGCTTGCCGAGGAATTCCTACCTTTTTCGAGCCAATCCTGATAAACGTGGTGACAAAACTACAATACCCTGTTATTCTGTTTATCAGGTACGTTGTATGCTAGATATGCTACAGGACGGACACATATCGCATGATTTTCGTCGAAAAGGGGGACGGATTATTTTATGTTGTGTCTTTATGTAGTTGTTAGTCGGTAACGTCATTACATATGACGCAGTTCGACGTCACCGACAGTAGTAGGGACACGGATGTAGGTATACATAAACTCAATACAGGATTCGACAATTTCGCGAGACATAATTGACGTCACGTTTTGACGTCATTTCTGGCGATGGTAAAATATATACGTTAACGTCAAAATATGGTAATATTCACAACGTTATAAGCTGGTCTAAGAGCAAATTTCACATTTTTCGAAGAGAATGTAATATACAATTTATTCCACTACCATTTTGAAATACCGGATTTATTTTCCTTTGACATCTGTAAATCCGACACTCGTTTCTTTGTCGGATGTCTTGGGAAATAAATCGTATATTTCAAAATGGTAGTTGAAGAAACTCTATATGTCATTACTGGGCTGAAGGACTGTGCATGCAAATCACGAGCTGGACTGGTAATGTATCCCATAAGCCCTCTCCAGTCACAGCTACTATTGTTTGCGTGGATTGAATCACGTTTCTGTCCAGCGTAGGGCCGGATCAGGATCCACATTTTGTTATTACAGATTTTGGACTGAGTCACAGGCATTCGGCATGTTTTGGCTTTCATTGGTATAACTATATATGGACCGCGCTCTGTGAAAACCAACCTTAATGACAACGTCATGAAAGGCTGAAAATGACGTCGCAAAGCTACGCATAAATTTACCAACGTCACGTCGGATTTTGACATTTGGAATTGTTGCGTCATTGCAATAAGTTGTCCTATTTATAACCGTTTTTTCTTCGGTTTCCTTCAAGGAAATACGTAATAATTTTGTCGATTATTTTTATACAAATGGGCATATTGCATTTATGATTTTTATAATATATTATATGGACGACTTGTGAAATGGCATTTGAAACTAAATAACCATACGACCGGTAACACATAACAAAATCAGTATTATGTAATCATAATGCTAATATTTCTTCTAAACTTTATTTATATATTTATATAACAATTACAAACAAACGCGAGAACAATTGTAGTCGGCGTAGATGGAGGCGTTTGCATGTTTCTTAATTTGAGTTGAAACCGGAATACTCACAGAAAACAAACTTATCCTGTCTGGCGACGACCATCAGCTATACATGTACTTACAACTTGAAGATCGACTCCGGGGCGCATGAGTGCACTCTTTACTAATTATGCTATACGGTCCCGTTCAGATTAGACGGAACCGTACACGCTGTGCAAACCAAGTTACGATTTTGGGATTTATTTATAGATACACTGCATTACGCATTTTGATGAGTAACGCTAACTTTCATTTGAACGTGACAAGCGATTTTCGAAATATGTAGACACACTCGGGTAAACTTTATTAATATAATTCATGAATTAATTATATGTCTACGTAGATCTACATATTGCATGATCATATTTATGAAAAGGTCTTGGTTTACAGATGTCGTTCTATGGAAAACGATTTAATTCGTAATGGCAATACTTTCTGCACTGTTTGTCGCAAATTTAAAACTCACGGGGAAATGAACATGCGCAGTATAAGATATCAACTTAGGTTTAAACGTGTTTACTGATGGGGGGTGGGGGGGGGGGCGGTTAGTGCCGCCGGCCGGTCAGACCCGGCCCCGCTCTACGTGAAAGTGTGCCCGCAACCGTTACTGTTATTAAAGAAAATGTAAACAGTCGGCTCATTAACTGTGACACGTATTCTGGATAAAATTAGCCACGGATAGAACTGGGCCTAGGTCTTAATGTATTTGATTTAATGGTTCACCGACGACTGTTTCGAAAATTAACATAAAATAAAATTTGGAAATTGTCAGAAAAAAATAATCGAATCACAGATAAAAAAATATGGTAGTGCTAATTACGCGGCTCCTGGCATATCGCATCATGTTGACACTGGGCCGAACATGTTTTATTATTTAGTATTTAGTGTGTTGGTATTGTGTCACAGGCATATTTAGTGCGAACGTAATTGTAGCCACCGGGTGCCCGTTTCATTAAACTTCGTACGACTAAAATATTTGTAAGTGCAAATATAGGATCGTCTGGAAATTTCTATTGATAGGCTGCTCAATAAATGTAAATCCAATAATTGTTTACAGGAAAATGTTGTTAATGTGGAATTTAATTTTGTACTTACGAACATTTTAGTCGTACGAAGATTAGTGAAACGGGCCCCAGGGACGTAGCCTACTGATTTGTATCTGTATCTGCAACCACTTGCATGTACCTTCTAATATCACGTAATCTTTAGCGACTTTCAAAAATAGCACATTGCATTAGCCGTACGATTGCCGTTTGATAACAGTTAAATATTATTTTAATTGACCACTTGTAAATATGGTTATATGAATGTATGGCATATATTTTACTAGTATTTTTGCAATCAGTGCAGACCCTGATCAGGCTGCGCAGATGCACAGGTCTCCAACATTTACAAAGTTAAGAAGTCCTACTTTAGATCTTTGTTAATTTACTTACTACTAAACACTGGATGTCTGTGTGCTTTATTGTTTTTTATCAAAGGGACGTTCTAGTCGGATGCGTGTAAATAATATAAAGCAAATACCAGGAGCGGATCCAGGATTTCAGGTTGGGGGGTGGGCGGGGAGGGACGTCTTAATTCAAACAGTTTACTATATTTTCGAACTAGCACCGTTTGTTCGTCGACCAAGCAGAGCTCGGGAGACTGCTAGGTGGGTCCGGCGGTATGCCTTCCGGAATATTTTTGATATCTACACCCCATTTTGCTGCGTTATAGCGCATTTTAGAGCAAACATATCTTTACTCGCCAAATTTTAGGGGGGTGCGGGCGGGGTTTTTCCCTACGTAAATCCGCCTTGGAATACACAACTTCTATATTTGCAGATTCAACGCGTCTAAATTCAAACGAGACGCTTCAAACAAATGTCGCAATTTTGTGGTCGGTACAAATTTAGTGTGTAAATCACTGACTTGATTATATAGTGTGCAGACATGAATTCAAAATACATGTACGTACGCCACGGTTCTTTTTAGCATGGCTTGGTTGGCCACTCATTTCTTTGTTTACAAAGGCGTTGAATATACTTTTTTCTGAAACGCAACACAATTACATTGCAAATTTCGTTTTCAGATTAATTATTCCCGACGAGAGGATACAGTGTATAAATATACATGCACCAGTACTATTATGCTTACTGCCGGTAGTTTTATCAGAATATTTTATAACAATTATACAATCATGTATGTCACATCGAGTAGTATATAGGGAGTCAAAATGATACCACCTACTGTGATATCATTTACAACCCTCTATAATACCCCCACCACCCCCCGAAAAATCAAAAATTGGTTAACGAGGAAATTGTCCCCCACCACCCCCGAAAAATCAAAAATTGGTCGTGAAAAAAAAACATAATATTTTCCCGACAGCAAATTTATGAATTTTTGAAAAGAGGGAGTCAAAATTATATTGGACAGAAAAAACAACTACCAATATTATTAGAGAAAATGGATAATACAATACAATTGGAATTGAATGTTTTTAATGCCTGTGTCGAAGAAGTTTACGAAGAATACGGGGGTTATAGTCCTATATATAAATTCTATAAAATGAGAACACTAGGCGATATCGAATACATGAAATATCAGCGTAATTTATTACGCTCCGATAAAAACGTTGCATTTACAATATTATACCGACAATTATGTGAACTATACAAGAGGCAAATACAAACATTTAGACTGATAATGCGTATCGGATATAAAACTAAGGTGTATTATATAAAATTGTTAAAACCCAACGATTCGCTTACGAATATACATTTCTACGATATCGCTTATAAAGATATATTGAACAAAAAATAGCAAAAGCCTCCACTCGTGCACAACACCCCAGCGACTGGGCAGATTTCTAGCCGGCACCCAGCCACTGGGGTGTTGGGACCTTTCTTAAGCCCAAAAATCTGTTGGCTCACAGTATGGGTCGCCTTGAACCCCATTACCAATTCCTCTATTAAGAGAAACCAGCGAAGTAAGGCGAGCCTATGTGTGAATTTGGTTTCCGAAATTGCAAAGCTCTTAGGCAGAAATCTTTTAGGCCGGCACCTTTGAGCTACGCAATTACATCGCCAAATACACAAATATGCATAGACTGCTACCATTAAACAGACGAGACGGACGTCATACCGGATCAACAACATGGCATGCACGAGATGAGACCAACTGTTGTAAGGCAAACAAACGTATATATAGTTTATCAGTTTTTTCCTATACAACATACAAATGGTGTGCAAATTATAATTATTTATTAATACCTATTGGCGAAAGAAAACATGTGATGGTTCGTTATTTTGTTAATTTTATAATTAATTTTGTAATTTTTTTAATAATTTAAAGCTGAACACCCCTATTATTACATAGTAATTAATTTATGTTGTAACGACAATGTTTCAATTACATGGGTTATGGACCATGCGTAAATTGATAGCCGAGGTAAACAGAGCCGAGTGTATAAATTACACAGACGGTGTGTACACAGGCGATTACAGTGTAATCCTCGACTGAATTTGTAATTCTCAGTGAAAAACACATGTTGTATAGGTATGTAAATATGTTTACTGCACCAATATAATTAATTTAAAGAAAATTAGAAAATTAATTATTTTTTAAAAATTATTTTATAAAATATCACAATGGTCCTGTAACATTTCCTCCGACTTTATTTCCAAGTTTTGCCTTAAATTTATCCCAATCAGTACACTCAATTTTGGGCATGGTGGCGCGCGCCTTGATTCTTATATCATTTTTTAATTCTTCATATCTCCCCATTTCTTCCACTACGGATTCAAACTCTAAATTTGATATTTTCTTATCGGCCAACGCTTTGGACACTATAACGTCGATGCTATTTTTCTTAGACCTGGCGAGAATGGATATTCTATCATGTTTTCTACATTTTTTCTCGAGTTTTCCACCCGACGCCCTAATTACCATACAAAGTATTCCAGATAAAACGGTAATTCCACTCACAACCCCTGCAAGTGGAACTGTTACAATTGTAGATAGCGTTGCAGCAGTTCCCGCACCACTCATTACAGATAAACTTGCCAGAACCGTACTAGATGCTTCAGCTATATTCGCCGCGCGCTTATATTTTTTAGCGTGTCTTTTTCTATTTATATATTCTCTATCTAAAATATCCTGCATAACGACGATATTATTCAACTTAAAATCTGAACTTCTTTCGTTAATTGTACACAGTGATGATGGAGTGGTATTGACAATTGGAAGCGGTGATTCGTTCATGATTTTCAATATATTTGTATTTACAAAATAAGTTCAATTAACAATGAGACAATAGTGGAAGAACTCTCTGGGTCACCGATTTTCGTAACAAAGTTAATAACACTACCTTGGGAAAGTCTAAATCGATCATAACCGGCGAACGAAACCACCGTCGAACTATCTCCAGCGATTTTAGTGACTCCAACCCCCCGTTCTTCCCCATCTACTACAACATTTATCGCGACTGCGCCCACAGGTTTACCACTAGCATTAACCGAGCAGACCGCCATTCGGATAACTTCACCTGCAACTGTCATAGCGTATCCCCCACATTTATTACTCGCTTTGGCACCGAACGAATATTCATAGTGCCCCACAACCAATGGGCCCCGCCTCTCAGCCCAAACTGTTATCGCACGTTTTCGCGTTTTCATTGTTTGCACCAATCCGGTAACCCCCTCGAGAGCGATATGGGTCTCAGTACGAATCTTATAAGAGGCCTCCTCAAGCGCTTTGTTCCCTGCTGTACGAACTCGATTTACTTTATCATCAACCGCAACAAGTGATTCATCAACGGCGCGGATAGATTCAACCACTCGGGCTCCTAATCCCGCAATCCCCGTCCGATCCTCTGAGCGCAACACCCTATAAGCCTCCGTAAGGGCCGCCTGGTGGTCTTCTCGGACTTTCTCAATAACCGTTCGGGCCTCTTCCCGAAATTCTGTTATTTTTTCTCCTAGTTCAGTAAGTGCTGCTTCTCCGTTGGGAGAGTCCTCTGAGCGCAACACCCTACCGGGTCTCTTTTTGAAATTCAGTTATTTTTCCGTCTAGTTCAGCAACCGCCGCTTCTCTGATGAGAGAGTCCTCCGAGCGCAACACCCCATAAACCTCCGTAATGTCCGCCTGGTGGTCTTCTCGGGCTTTCTCGGTCAGTAAGTGCCGCTTCTCTGTTGAGAGAGTCCTCTGAGCGTAACGCCCCATAGGCCTCCGCAATGGCCTCCTTGTGGTCTTCTCGGACCCCCTCAACCCCCGACCTGGTCTCTTTCAGAAATTCGGCTATTTTTCCGTCTAGTTCGGTAAGTGTCGCTTCTCTGCTGAGAGAGCCCTCTAAGCGCAACGCATCATAAGCCTCCGCAATGGCCTCCGCAAGGTTCACCTGGTGGTCTTCTCGGACTTTATCAATACCCAACCTGGTCTCTTTTTGAAATTCAGTTATTTTTCCGTCTAGTTCAGCAACCGCCGCTTCTCTGATGAGAGAGTCCTCTGAGCGCAATACCCCATAAACCTCCGTAATGTCCGCCTGGTAGTCTTCTCTGACTTTATCAATACCCGTTCGGACTCCATCAAGATCCAACCGGGTCTCTTTTCGAAATTCTGTTATTTTTTCACCTAGTTCGGTAAGTGCCGCTTCTCTGATGAGAGAGTCCTCTGAGCGCAACACCTTATAAGCCGCCTGATCTTTCTCAATATCCGTTCGGACTCCCTCAATTTGTGCAGTCGCCGTCAGCACTTCTACTCTAACATCTGATATACTCCTGTGAATCCCGTTTGTGACCTTCGATATAGTTTTATTGATCAGGGCCTTGGTTTTTCCAGTAGTTAAAAAGTCGCCCTCTGTCGGGATGAATCCACCTTCTGCCGGTTCCAAATTCTTTGAATTTGTCACCCAATCGGAAGAACTACCTGGTCCGTATATACTCATAATTAAATTATAATATTGGGCACCTATACTCAATTGGAAATTTCGAGAACTACCGAAATCGGGTAATAGTTATTCAACTTTCACACTTGATCATCGAGAATAGAGACCGTAAATTCGTGGATATGTCCCGTTTCCAAAACTTTCATCTCGGGGTGTGGGAAGTCTAAGGTCACCGTATCCCCAAAGAAACAGTCGCTGGCTTGCACGGTTTTCAGTAATGTGCTGGGGGATCCGTCTACCGTGTTGTACGTCGTGTTCACCCGATCCAGGTGCACCCTGAGAGTTTTCGTGAAGGCGAAGTCCACCGGGTTATCACCGACGTACTCACCCGGGGTAAACATTCCTTTGTTTGAGGAGTATGTCTCTCTAAAACCGAGTTGAACACCCAACCCCGGGGAGACCACTACCTTATTATCAGTGCTGATGGTCATTGTTGCGAGCCCGGTAGCCTTCGATACTGTGAGGTTGATTATACCGTTAAGCTCTGAGTTGACAAAATCTTTGAGCTGTCTTATTCCCCACAGTCCGTGAGGCAGCTTTACACCTAATTGTTGTCCATCCTTCACATAGTAAAACCCTTCGCTCTTCCCCACATTCTGCCATCCAACCGTGAAGGTGATTGATCTGAGGCCCACCCGGCGTTTTCCGCAGCAGTTATCGATTGATTTTTGAAGTTCACAACTCTCTTTTTGAAAAATTAGTGATAGTAGCAAACATAATAATATCTTTCAATGGATACCAAAGCATTTAGCTTTAACTCTAATGCAAGGTACGCGGTCGGAGGTAAATACACCCAAAAAGACGTTGTTAACCACCTTGTACACCCAACCGTAACGGTTAGACCGGACAGTGGCTTTGTCACCAATTTCCTTAACACGTTTGAGAAATATAGGCTGCCCAAGATTACTACGATGGAGGCGGTAAACGGGTGGAAAGCAACACCGATGCAGTTTTGGCAGAACCAAATAAATTTCGCTGTATGGTGCGCAACAGCCGTGTGTGGAGTTTCACATAAAGACCATCTGACATCCAAGAATGTCATGCTCCGAAGTGTCTACAACTTTCACGCGTATTATACTATTAGGAGGATTCTCAAAGAACTAGGTATTTCACTACCTCAAGACGACGCCTGGGATCCCATTTCCAACGCATACGACCGTATGGCGTGTGAAAGACTGTGTAACGAATTTAACGTTTCAAAAGACGCGGACTGGAGACAGAAAACATTTCCTACCAGCACCGGCCTCGGGACGTTCTCATTCGGGGCCAGTCCGGGAATTGGACGCAGACTGATTTTAGACACGATCACTCCGGTGACCACATCGTCAGTCGGAACGCCGGGAATTTTGACCACGCGACTATGACTTTCGGGCCGGAAGTGTCTGGAGGTCGGCACTGTGGCGTGTTTTCTTGTAAAATGTTACCTCCGAAACGGGCTCACGTCGATTACATACAGCAGGCTGCTGAGGTTCAGGACGTGTGGGGTACATTTATGTTAGATACGGGTCTAGGGTTCACGCAGGCCGGGGTTACTCGCGTCAACGACTCCATTCGCACATACGTCTGGGCCATCCTCGGCGCACAGAAGCAAACTCGCAGTTCTATACTGGGCACGGGAACAGCGTTTGATGCACAAAAACAATTCTTAGCACTTGTAGAGGACGCCATCTCAGCTAGGGTGGACCTGGAGAAGGCGATCCAAAATTATCAAGACGTTTTGCAGAATGCCAGCACTCCAGTAGACTATGTATTTGGAATAGGTCTTTATATGGCGCCGAGCAATATGATACTACTAGACGACCCGGTTGACGGTTACAATAATCAGATCGTAATCGCCACCGCCAATCAAAAAATCGGCCACAACGATAACGTGAACACGGATATCATCAAGCGCACCCCCAACATGATCGGGCGCGGAGTTGTAAATTCAAATAAATTTGAAAAAGATTTCATAAAACCCCCAATTCATGAATTGGCCACCCCATCAAGTTCATTTGAACCCGTTGTTTCACCCACACCCCCAATCGTCAACAGACCAATCGCGATTGAAGAAACACTAATCATCAACACCAATCGCAGATTGGGTGAAATTGGAAGCACAACACACGAGGAGGAGAAATTAGGCCTCGTAGTGGTCGGACTACTCGCGCTTCGGTTTTAGGAACTCTCTGGCGGAGAATAGTAGGAGACCGGCGATTGCCACGATTAAAGCCCAAGTATTATTGGTGAGCCATCCGACCGTTTTTGATAATATAGATAACAATTAAGAAACGATACTTCCGATCAGTCCAGGTAGTGCGGCAGCCGCCTTTCCAGCTAATTTAGCTAGAAGATTGGCGAGGGCTTTTAGTTGTTTTTTTACCCACTCCTTGGCTCCACCGGATGGCGCGGGTGCTGGTGGTGGCGCGGGTGGTGGCGCCGCACCACCAGTGAAAGCTAGAACTATGGTTGATATAGTCATGCCGACAGCTGCGAGGATGCTTGCTATATTGACGCCCTGCTTTCTGAACAGAGTGCAAAGACGCTCACCGAGTGTCGTGTCCTCGTGCAGGACCCTCGAGATTGTTTCGCGGATCCGACTTATTTGTGTGCGGAGAGCCTCACGGTTAGCCTAGGCGGCCTCCAAGCGAGCTTCTCTTTCGTCCCGCAAAGACCGCAGTCGTTCGGCGATCCGCTCAGTAGATTCTCTATCGTCACCGGCTTCCTCCAGTTTTCTTTCTTCTAGCGCGATATGTTCATCCAGCGCCGTGAGTTTGGAGAGGTTAAGGACCAGTTCGCCCCAGACCGTTTGTAGAGCCTTATCGAGTCCACGGAGTTCTCGAAGAGGTAACGGTGGGTCATCGTTGAGTATTTCGTTTTCGCTGAACGTGGTCTCCATCGTGTTAATAACGTCGGTGGCTATTTGAGGGACCTCGCTGAGCTCTACCGTTTCTATCGCGGTGTCCGTCTTCGCCATCGTTTCGTCGGTAGACTGTAGCGCCTCTACAGCGCCGGCCGGCAAAATCGTTTTACCACGCGTCCAATCTGGAAATCCTAGTTCGTTCTTTATGATTTCGCCACCGCCCCGGTTTCCGGCAATGGTTTTTAGCGATAGGGGTTTACCGGTATTCGTGTTGATGATCGGGATATTTGATGATTTTAGTCGCAACCTACCACGCATATCCAATTCGAACTTGGAGTAGTCGCGACCGACAGACGGGACCAGACCGATTTCTGACAAATTGTTGTAGTAGTCGTTTACAGCTCCCTCAAGTAATTCCTGACTTTGACCAACGCTGCTGGTAGCGCCACCTATTTCATCCAATTCACTAATTGGAGGGGTGTGATGGAATCCTCGAAGTTATCATCCTCATCGTCTCTGCCGATTTCATCCATGTTAATATCGTAATCATCCATCTAATTTTCTTAAAATTAATTATGTATTAAAGACAAAACCATACCGGGTTTAATAGTTTCACTAAAATTAATTATGTCTTCGAGTCAATACGGTCGCAAACTCAATCCATACCGCAGACTGCGTGAGCCCCTCGGGGCAAAAGGCGTGAGACAGAGTGTCGTTATTACGAACAACCCATCGACGATCGACCAGAACCAGCAGCTCTTAGTCCGCTTCCCAAACCTCGGAACTCACGACGTCATTGTGCCGGGTACTGTTCGCCTCGCTTTCACTATTTCGCTAACATCGACGGACGCGAACCGAACCGTCGTTCAGAACCTGGGTCGCGCCATAGTCAAGAAGACCATGATAAAGATTTCTGGTAGTGAGGTGATGTCGATCGACGACAGCGACGTCTACCATTGCTATCAGGACCTGTGGAAGACGGCGCAAGAACGCGAAAACGCTGTCTATCAGGGTATTGACACCAGCAAAAATAAGAACGTAACCAAACTTAGGATCGGGGCTGATAACAAGGTAGATAACGACGCGAGCGACAACGCGATCGCGGCCGCTTACGGCAACCTCTTCTACATCCCGCTTGACTTTGAGTTGCTGGAGAGTCACATGCCCTACTATCAGAGTGCTTTGGCTGACCGCCTCGAATACGGACTAACGTTCAACGACTACGGCCGAGTTCTCATAACCACCGACATGTTATCGACGTATACGATCGACAATGTTTCGCTGGAGTACGACATGGTCACGATGCGATTGATCAGAACCCAGTACGCCGGGCGCGTTGCCATACTTTACGACCGAGTTCTTCGCCATCGCAAGATGACGAAAGACAAAGGCGACACATTGTGGAATATTAATGTCAACGTACCCGCCCGCTCGATGAAAGGTATACTGATGCTGTTTGAGGATGCTCGGTTCGCGTTCGGTGCTAGAAAAACCGACAAATTCTATAACCCCAAAATCACGAAGGTAGAGGTGACGATCGAGGGAGTACCCAATCAACTCTACAGCGCGGGCCTTCGCGCGCACCAGCAGTGGGACGAAGCTAGAAAGCAGTTTGCTGCCGGCTCTAAACTCTCCCCGGAGGTTGCGGCGGTTGCCAAAGACCTGCAGCTATCGGCCGTCTCCCTCTCGGAGTTCCTGTCTACCAAATACGCCTTATGGCTAGACATGCGAGCCAGCGACGACGACCAAATGCACGGTAGCGGACATCAAGTTGAGAACGCTAGCGAGGGTGTGACGATCCAGATAACCAAAGAGGCGGATGGAAATGACGCATTGAACGTGTACTTATATATAATTACAGACGCACAACTGAACATCGAAGATGGACGATACGTATCAGCGATCTACTAAAAAATCATCTAGCAATCAATACCAATTCACGATTGGAGATGCCCACTCTGCCATAATATGTGGGCAGACAGGATGTGGAAAAACGGTTTTCATCCTCGACTTACTCGAAGCGTCCTACCGCGATGCCTTTCGTCACATTGTGATCCTATGTCCCACTCTGCGGCACAACGATACTTATCAGCGGCGCCCGTGGATATGGACCGACCCTGAGGTATACGTTATTAACCCCGGTGATAGGCTTCACGATTGGTTGCGTGGTTTATACCAAAGATTCCAGGGTGAGCCCACCCTATATGTGATTGACGATTGCTCGGCCCAGGCGGCGATGACCAAAAAGAAGGACATGCTCTCCGAGCTCGCATTTTCTGGCCGCCATGCGAGGCAAAGCGTATGGATCTCCACTCAAAAATACAACGCCGTCCTCAAGGATCTGCGCGAGCAAACGAAATGGGTCGCCCTCTTTCACTGCAAGGACCGAGACTCATTCGATGACTGTCTTCGAGAGAATGACGTTATCCCAACGCACGAGGAGCGCCTGGAGGTTCGACAGATGCTTTCCGAAACTAAGCACGCCAAGCTTCTGCTAAAGACTGATCAACCAACTGCTTATAAAGTTATCAATTAATAATTTTGAAAAAATTAAGAAATTAGTAACTGCTGAGTAAATGCTTAACAATTAATTTTTTCAATTAGCAATTGCTGAAGAAATGCTTAGCAAATGTTGAACAAATGCTGAACAATGGTTAACAATGTTAACAATTTGGTGTTCCGCTGCGAGCTTTGTTGTGAGCATAACGGTGATCATAAGTATCGGGTGGTGCGCTTGGCAATATGTTAAAGTGATGAGAATAGTTAAATTAATAATTTTGAAAAAATTAAGAAAAATGAACTGCGACGAACTTCTCGATCAGCTAATGGAAGAAACCTCAACTCCGACTGTTGACATCCTGAAATATAATGATCCGACAGAGCAATCGGGGTTGACAATCGCGATTGGGGCCGATACGAATGAAAATGCAGCGCGACGCGAGCGGCTAGCTGCGCTGGTTGCTGGGGGACAATCGGAGCATTATCTCGGTAGGCGTCTCTGTTTGTCAGGTGGATAAGATGTCAGATGCGGAGATTGATAAAATGTATGCGCGATACGAATCCAAATTGGGAGCAGAGATGACAAAAACTCTTGGATCGGCGGCTATTCATTTGTACGCTACCGCCGTTAGTATACTTCTCCCTATACCAAACACCGAGGGGTTGATTCACGATCTATAGACTGACCCTTTTATAGGACACACTCTTAGAACAGCCTGCTGCTCAATTTATCACAAGTTTGGAATGTACTTAGCTCCACTGACAACCGCGTTGACCACGGGTAAACACTGTCAATTTGGACATATATGCCCACGAACTATAAGATCTAATATCATAAATGATGACACAAGACACACCCGCGAGAGTGACGGAACAGCAATCCCCGATTACACCTCCAACGGCGTTGGGGATTACTCCAACTCCAATTGCGATTGCAGCACCTACAACCCAATACCAACCACCGTTGGAGTTGGAGTTGAACCCGATTACACGACATAAAAACCCAAAAAGACAGGCAGCTGGGCGGGCGGCGGCTGCCACCCGAAAAGTTAAACAAGATAAAATACTCGCCGAGCTTCGGGAGGCCAAACTCCAATCGAGATTGGGGACAGAGACAGCAAAACATCTGCAATCGGTTCCGAGTGCAACAACACCCCCGGAACCGATTTCTCCAACTGATTGGACCCCGTGGTTTGTTGGTGGTGGTCTGACAGTTGTGGGCACCCTGAGTGTGCTTTACCATCTCTACAACAGAACAGCAATCTCCGATTGCACTCCAACGGCGGTTCCTAAAAAAGTTACGAAACGATTGGATGCACCCCATTTAAACATTGATCGCGATCCCTTTTATATGCAATAATTATAACAATGGCTGAACAAGACGGTAAAATGATAGTGAATGCACTTTATCACGCCGTGGTGATATCGGGTTTCAGTATCGGGTATGCTCGACTATCAAAGATGGCTCTAGGAGGGTCCACTCCCAAATTGGACTTTACTGTGAGAGACGCAGGGCTCGCGACCTTAGATTAGTGGCCTCAGTTTGGACCCGAGATTATCTAATTAAAGTTGGAATTCTACCTGCTAATATATGGAAATAAATGGCTTCGATCGGAATAATGATAGGTGGCGCACTGGTAAACGCATTGGCGTTCAGCGGTAGCAACTTTATATTCTAGAAAATAGGAAAATCGGACGTGGATGAGGAGCGCAAGCGTCACGATTTAGCTGTAGAACAACTCAATAGCGCAAAGGAAGCGTGGTCGAAAAAACGAACCGCCCATCTGGACTGGGTCAACGAAGAGCTTCGCCGCGAGAATCACGCCGCGCAAACTTTCCAGAACGTTGAAGAAGCCAACCGCGAGTGGGAATGGGTGTGGTGGGTCTCGTCGGCTACTATATTGAACAAATTAATTAATTATTTAAAAACAATTTTTTTATAAAAATATATATATAGAACGATGTTAGTTGACGAAACTTTATTACGCTATGAATTGAATGCAGGCTACACTGCCCAAAAACATCGTATAGCTGGTGCAAAGAGTATGATTCGTATGGCCCAAGATTCTCTTGAGACGTGGCGCGAGGATGAAAAAGCGGCCACCCTTTTCGCAAAGCGGATGTTAGAATCCTCCTCAACTCCAATCGATGAATTAGATTCCTCCGAGTTCTTTCAGAACTTAACCTACAAAACCAATCGCGATTGGAATTGGACTTCCAACAAAGGTTTATTATTAACGACGCAGTTACCGGACGAACTGGCGAGGGCATGTTGGAGATTGTCCGATATATTAGAATACTTCGCATGCGATGAACACGCACAAACTTGATACCAAACTAACGCGCAAGCTAGCGAATACATACTATAGCCCACGTGGCTACTGGAAGGGACTCGCGGCCATCAAGAACCTCGCGGCGGCGGCCAAGGTTTCAGAAAACACTGTCAAGGAATGGCTCAAGAAGCAGGCCATCTGGCAGATCTATTTACCCGTGCCTCACAATATTCCGCGCCCGAAATTCGACGTACCGGTGCCGAACCAAGTTCACCAAGCGGATCTCCTGTTTCTCCCTCACGATCGTGTCGATCGCAAAACGTACAAGTACGCACTGACAATCGTTGACGTAGCGAGTCGTTATAAGGGGGCTGAGCCGTTGGCCACTAAAGAGTCTAAGGAGGTGGCCGAGGCTCTTTCCCGAATATATAAGAGGAGTCCTCTCAAATGGCCGAATCTTCTTCAGATCGATCCTGGCCGCGAGTTCATGGGCGCGGTCTCTCATCTATTGCCTAAGCACAAAGTTTCTATCAGACGCGGCCGCGTCAACATCCACCGGGACCAGGGGATCGTGGAGCGGTTCAATCGAACCCTGGCTGATAGGCTGTTCGGACACCAATATGCCAAAGAACTTGTAGACCCTCATTCGCGATCGACCGAGTGGGTGGCCAGACTGCCCGCCGTGGTCTCCGCACTGAACGGAGAGGTGACCAGATTGATAGGTAAGAAGCCCGTAGATGCCATCAAGTCTAAAAATATGACGAGCAAGCCCTTTGCCGTCTCGCGTGGGCGACCCGTTGGTTTAGAGGAGCAGCAATCGCCGATTGCACTTCCATCGGATGTTGACGTCCGGTACCTCTATCAACCGGGAGAGCTCGAAGGTGGCAGCCGCCGCGCTACTGATCCCGTGTTGTCTCTGAATATATATCATCTGGATCGCTCTATTACCAAACCCGATGAGCCCGTGCTCTATTATTTGGCTGATGGTCCATCTCGCGGTTTTGTTCGCGAAGAACTTCGTATGGTACCTTCTGACACCCAGCTGCCCCCGATTGCTTAAATCAAGAGAGGTTCTGTATGTATTCCATCTGGTAACACGCGTCTTTTATCGTAGTACGCCGAGAGTCCTAATTTTTGTTGACAGTACGTTTTCATAACGCCGTCTTTCATTTTAAATCCTCTATTTTGTGCTACATCTATAATGTGTTTTCCATCTTCTGTAGTTTCACTTAGTACTCGTTTATATCTATCCCAATTTAAATTGTTAGTTCTCTTGGACATTCCTTTCGCAGAGTTTTTATTAATTTTAATTTGTTCCAAATTATCTTTAGAATTAAA
Organism: Conchocele bisecta; assembly: GCA_029237695.1. NCBI lineage: Eukaryota > Metazoa > Mollusca > Bivalvia > Lucinida > Thyasiridae > Conchocele > Conchocele bisecta. The sequence continues at coordinate 4,502,352 of CM055279.1, forward strand.
TTTTTCTACGAAATAACACTTACTAGATAACGCTATCGCCCTATCGCCGCTGAATTCCATTTTGAAAGTCCTGGCTCTCTTTCGCTCCATTTATCCCAAGCCAACCATTTCTTTTTTTCTTTTTCAAACTCGTCTAGTAAGTTAGGTCTAATCAATTCCTCTATCGTTTTTCCACTAACTCCTATATACATACTATCCGTGTCCATCTGTATTAATTCAAAGTCTTCTCTTTTTACGTATTTGTCTAGAAATTCGTAGTAAAATTCCAACATTCTCAATTTAGCTAGTTGATAAACCGATATTCCACAGTGGAAGGGGCTCTTTATTGCACACCGGGGTTTTCGGGAAGATATTTCGTACGCATCTCCTATCTCTTCCAAATCATCAAAGAATGCAGATCTTAACGCTTTGTCAACACAGGTTTCGTCTTGTGTATATGTCGTATTTAAATGTCTCTCTTTTGCCTCTATCATTTTTCCACAACACGAATTGCCTAATAATTTCATTATATCCGCTACTGGTTTCTTATTTGGTTCTACATCGCCTGTTCGTCTTGCGGCTGTAACTTCTTTTGCGAAGCATTCGAAGGGTTTACCACTAATATAATCTATAACACGATGAACTCCCGTTATTTCTAGGCCGTGTTTTAAATACCATTTCAATAGTGGCGCGTACAGCAGTACTTTGGTGGCCGACATAGATCCCACCAATTTTTTTCCATTTCCTCTAGTTCTTCCAGTATCTTCCAAATATTTTATCGTGTGTTCTGGAACCTCATCAACATCTACTTCTCTGTTTATAAAAAGTGGAGACATTTCAGAAAACTTATCTTTTAAGTTGTGTGGAACTTCTATATCCACCTCCGCAAACCCAAACCAGTCTCCAGATAAAACTCTTTTACAAAACTTTTTAATAAATTTAGGATTATGTGGGGTATCTATATGGTGTATAGTTTCTCTCCCACACGGCATATCTTTATTTAACGTAGATAAATATAACGCGTTTGCATCATACCCCAAAATAGCATTGCAAGGTTTGTTAATTTCATTTGATCCAAATGAGGAATTAGATCTAATATTTGAAACACCGGCTTCTGCATAGCATGTAAATACGGTTGATGGACCCCCGACTAGAGCGTCTTTCATCACTTTGTATGTTTCTTCTTTTGGTGCATATAGAGCCCCCTCCGGTATAACCACCTTTATAGATTTGTGTTCTTTAATGGTTCCTCTCAATAAATATTGTATAGCCACATCCGGTAGTGTTACCGCATCTTTGAAAATATCCACACCTCTGTGTTTATAAAATTCACACATTTTTTCCACCGCTTCTAGGAACGGTGCTGCATCTAAATCGTTATAATATTTCAACCAATCTCTGAAAGTTTTCATATTCTTTTCTTTGAAAATTCTACGACATTTACTTAATTCTGTTTCATCTAGTAACATTTTCCCAGATAGTTTGGAATACCAATTCTCTATATCCGGTAGTCCTGGGTAATCCAGTTTGTCTGGAGAATCGAACCACTCGTAAGGAAAGAAAGATTTCTGTCCTTTGCATTCGTAGGCTTTTATCCAACTATCGTAACTTACACCAGGTCCAAGATAAAGTATTACATCAAGAAATCTAAACTCTGGAGTAAATAGAAATATTGTTGCGTTTGCACGTTTTCCGACCATTACTTTCTTTGTTGTTGATGCCAGTTCGCCTACTAGGTATTTCTTTATTAAGTTTATATCGTACTTACTGCTGTTAAAACCTATAACCGGTACTTGCTCTATCCACTGTTCGATCTTGGCGATTTGGATTTTACGTAAATGTTCTGTATTAAACCCATATCTTGACCACATTTCTTCTCTTATAGCTTTTCCCCTGACTTTCAAATCTTCTACGAATTTTTCTATAAGTTTTGCAGGATCTTTATCACAAAATGAGTTACTGTTCCCGAGAAAATTATCTCCTATACTAACGCTTACCGGAACGTGCTCAGCTTCGTACTCTAAACTATTACCTAGCGTTTTAAATTCTGGGTTGAGATACGCCTCAAAATCATATACTATCTGATATGGATAAAGAGTAGTGTCGCAACCGATCTTTATATCTTTACCCGTTCTTTGGAATTCGCATTCCCACATAACTACTAGGTTGAATTCTTTGCTTCTTCTAATAAATGTATCTCTTCTCATAGTGGATGCGCGTTCTTTTTTTCTATGCTTTGCATGAATCTCGCACCCGTGCCAGTAACAGCCGTGATATTGATATACGGTATTGTTTTCTTGGCAGTATCCATCTACTGGAGCTCCTAAAATCCATCTTTCACCCCAGTGTCCGCACTGTTCGTGGTGAATGTGAATTCCCTCCCGTTTTTCCACAGAATACATCCAATCGATCGCCCCATAACTGTTAGAACTTTTTGGGTAAAACGCTTTCTCGAACGACGAACGCGGGCGCTCTAAATAATTACCATCACATACTATTTTTGTCTCACCTTTCATACATTTTGGTCCGTGTCTCTTCATATTACTCGCTTTCGTGAATTTCTGTTTGCAATTATCGCAGGCGTAAATTTTAGATAGGTTTTTAAGGTTTTTATCAGAAATGCGTGATTATTAATCAGTCCTATTGTCATTGGTTTATTACCTATTTCCTTGTAGTGTGCTGGCACCTTTTTCAACCACCATCACGTCACATTCGGTCGGTTGATATACTTCTATACCGATTTTAAAAAACTCTTCAACCTTTTTCAGGTCTGAAAAAGGAATTGGTGAAACCACATTATTACCGAAATATTGCTTACTAAATTCTCTCGCTTTGTCCGTACATCTGTCGGGTCTGTTACCTGTCATATGCATCGCTAAACATCTGAACAGACAAAGGTCGTCATTATACTTATCTAAAGAATACATACCTTTTCTATTCCTCAACCATTTTGGAAGTTCTCCTCCAGCCGCTTCTTTGGATTGTAGTCCCAAATCTATTCCCCTACTGCCCTGTATTAACTTTACAAAAACCTCTACCCATCTTACAAACTTCCACTTTGTATTCGGTCTGTCTATTTTATCGGACATTATTCGTGTTTGCTCCTTATCTGACAGCCATTTTTTAACGGTTTTCATTGATGATAGTGGTTCGCTACCACCGAGATTTTTGTGAAATATTAGAGTTATAGGTTTTCCATTTTTAGTTTCCTCCATATGTTCTAGCTTGTAAGAATATGAATATCTCAAATAAAAATTTGTTGTTAGATACGGAGCGAGTTTATCGGACATGCGTTCAGACTCGTTGATGTCAATGTTTTTACGAAAGGATAATGTAACTACCCGTCTTCCATTTTCTGCCTTTTCCAATGTTTCATCATGAGCCCCAATATTTCTTCACCTTTTTCCACTATCGCGCGAACTATAGATCTTCTCTTATTATTTGCTATTGGGTGACCTGTGTGTCTAATTTGGGACAAATTATTGGTACTTGAAGGTTTTATTACACTAGCCCTTAACCCCGCAATACTTTATTTTTGAATTATGTTACCAACTTCCTCTGCTAGTGAGAGGTCTTTAAAGGCTCCTCGTTTGTGGGCGCGGGTAAACCGCTTCATAAACGCCTCATTCTTTGTGGCGTTTATCAGATTTGTCAACCCCCTAACTCTCAACCGTTTACTATAAGTAATCCCTAGAGATTCGGCTTCTCTTCTCAAACTTTCGATTTCTGACGTTATCATATTTTCTGTAATATACTTTTGTATAACCTATGAAATTTATCTGTTCAATTGGTCGTGAAAACATTATGTTTTTTTCACTTCCAATTGAATATAAACATATACATATACATATATAATGGAGTGTGAGACTTGTTGTAAGACGTTTACGCGTAAAGACTATCTACGAAGGCATCTAGCGAGACGTAGAAAAATTCCTTGTGTCCCCCCGCAATTTCAATGCCCCAGATGCCATTGTAAATTCGTTAGTGCCCAAACTCTTTGTAGACATAAGCAACTACGCTGTCAGGTGGCTACAGGTGAACGTGGTAGACTAGAGCTGGTAGAATTAGTTGCTGATCTGCGAAATAAATTAGCTATATTGGAGGAGAAAAATGGGGTGTTGGAATATAAACTATCACTCGTGGCCACATTGAAATTGCATTAATTATTTTCTCAAAAATTCATAAATTTGCTGTCGGGAAAACATTATGTTTTTTTTCACGACCAATTTTTGATTTTTCGGGGGTGGTGGGGGACAATTTCCTCGTTAACCAATTTTTGATTTTTCGGGGGGTGGTGGGGGTATTATAGAGGGTTGTAAATGATATCACAGTAGGTGGTATCATTTTGACTCCCTATATACTACTCATTGACACATTTTCCCGACATTGACAGGTTTATGTATATATATTTGTTTTCAAATGGTAAACCCATTATCAAAAATTCAAACCGACACACATTTAAAAATACATAGTAATGGATAATTTTGCCCTGAATGTTCTGTTGGCCACTGTTGGCCACTTACTAAATGAATATGCATGCTGTCGCGCGGGCATTAGTCACGCAAATAAAAACATATGAAGGAATCTACAAAGTACGGTTGATAAATGCGTACATTTATAAAATTTGAAGAAACTTATTATAAAAAAATCAGTACCGGCAGTAAATTCATAGACAGGATCGAGACGGGTAGCCCACACAATAACTTTTTTAAGCGGACACACCCAACAATATCTGCTCTCTCGGTGTGGGGGCAGTGGCGCGGCGGTGGGCAGCCGAGGGAGTGGGGTCAGCTCAGGATTTCCCCATAGACCTCCTACCTGCTAGTACGAGGTAGATGTACACAATGTCCGTCAGTCATATTGGCTACACAGGAAAACGTTCCTCCCGCTTTCTGAGATGTAAATTTAATTCCGAGTTTCGGGTATGTCATTTTCTCGATGACGTTACTTTTTATTCCTTGCGTGATTGACATGGTGCTACAAAAAGTGAGATAAAACGAAAACTATGAAACATATTCGCATCAAAAAATGTAAAAAAGTGCAAATTGAAAATGTTGTCATTAAGGCCGGTTTTCACAGAGCGCGGCCCATATATATGAACAAGGCTTAAGAAAATAACATGTTTACATGTTTACAATTGTAATTTTATATGCATTCTATGTATTTCTGCAGGATAACGATACTTCTCAAATGATCATATGAACTTGCCACGACAATTTTGACGTTAGAGCCTTAAACAAATTATTTCATTTGTTATGATACGAGGTTGTGTCCGACCTAGGAAAAGCAGCTGTAATTCGATATTAGTTGCATAATGATGATAACAATAATTCTCAAATGAACATGTGCAATTTCTGCCCAAATATTCACATTTGCGTTAATAAAATCGCGGATTTTGTTATGATACGAGGTCGTATCCGACCAAAGCTAAAAGCCTTGTTCATATGTATATAGAGTTATACCGATGAAAGCGGAAACAAGCCGAATGCCTGTGGACTGAGTGCGCGATATTCCACTATCAGAAACTATTGTATCGCATACCTGTGATTTTGGAAACACACAAGTTGTATCCAGTGAAGATTGGCGTTTACTTTTAACTAGAAACCGTTATGATTCGGTTATTGGCACGGAAACGTGGAAGCGTTCTGGTGCCGATGCTGCAATAGTTTGATCTACTAATTCCTAATTAGGAGATACTAAGTCCGAATTATGAGATATTAAGTCATAATTAGGAGATTCTAAGTCCGAATTAGGAGATAATACGTCCGTATTAGGAGATGCAAAGTCCGAATTAGGAGATACTACTCATACCTTGTATTTTGAGAACTTAAGACTTACCATGCTGATGTATTCTTCCATTTTTCTCATGAAATCATACTTGGAAATTGGCAGTACTGTAGAATGGAAATTATTCTAAAATGCTGTGAAATAATACTTTTATTGAGAAAGAAGACACAATATAAAACGAATGCAGGCGACAATTTTCGTTTCTCGCATTCTAAGGGTTACTGTACTTCATAAGACTATCATGGAACCTCTCTAAACCGGACATCAAGGAAACATATGTGATCTTAGTTTTGATTGGTTTCTTGGTCATTTATCTCAGGTGATGATGTCTGTTCATGATCGCATAGCACACAACCATGGCAGAGAATGATCAAATGCGTGATTTACAGTGAAACCTCTCTAAGCCGGACACCCTGGGGACCTCCCAGGGTGTACGGTCTTGAGAGGTTTCACTTTATTTGTTTTACAACTAAGATGCTTATTGATTTTATATTTTAATGACTTCAAATAAATTGCCATGTATTCGTATAACAACCGTTAAAACTCCTTTAAGCACCTTACGGTTGGAAATGGCCGAACGTTATTGTTACATTTCCGTCAGCAGAATCGTGTAATTTGAGCAGTATGCAGTACTTTCTGTACTGTGATCCATTCAAACAGCTGATGGCCTGGATACTGTGACCACCCATTTGAACAGTCTCTATGAGACGATTCAGAGTGAACACCTCACAGTAAAAGGGGTAAGCTGTAAGTCCGTCCAGGGCTTCCATACAATTATGATCTGTAGTGGCAGCAGATTATCACATTTTCGGTGACATAATCGGCAACGGACGTCACTTGGTTTCTGATTGACCGAAAGGTCTGGTGGCAGCGAAAACAGTTCAGTTATTTCCCTTTATAAATCCATTTATAGTTATCCGGTCCTATGTCGTATGTTTATTTGTTACTTAACACTGAGTACACACATTGATATTGCGAACAGACTAGCCTCCGATCAGACTGCACAATGATCTGCGTCTACACTGGTTGCAATCACATTAATATGTGCGAAAATAAGAATCCGGCAATTAATGCAGTCCTGAATCAGATTAAGCAGATAGATTGGATGATCTGGATCAACACTCGTCAAACAAACTAGAAGGGTTCCTGTTCACAACAATCGCCGCTACATTCAGTAATAAGGCCCTAAACTATACAATTGGGACCGGATTTCTATAAATAAATTCAAAGGGAGATAACTAGCTACGATCCCTCATTCAGTCCAACAAGGGCTATGATACTAGAGCTAAATAAATGTCGCCCCAACATTCACACCTTTCATCTGTGGCGAATTGTGTTGCGTTGTCTAACACGTCTGGACCTCCCGCTGATTCTGATCTGACCAGCGAGATAACATATATGTGGCTGTGACTGGAGAAATTGGGCTTATGGGATTTGTGACCAGTCTGGCTCCTGATCAAATAGTAATCTGATAATGATATAATTATGTTGCTTCTTGGAAGCTCACGGGCATTTAATTGATGTAATACCGAACAGTGTAGATCATGATCAGACTGCGGATGCACAGGCAGATCTGGGTCTACACTGGTCGTAATGCCCATAGGCCCTATTTCCCCAGTCACAGCCACATATTAGCATCTGATGAAGTCTCTCATAGCATATACCAGGGCCCGACTCTGGTATAATCTCCCTTTATCGCATCGCCGTTTTTCGCCGATTATTATTCTGGAGAAAAAAACGCCTCATTTTCCGTAAATGAAGTCGGAAGTTGACACAAAATGCAGAATTGAATTCTGCATGAGCTCTGCGGGGTTTTATTTGGACAATTTTCGACATCATTTACGGAAAATATAATGGATTTTCGAAAGTAATATCGGCGAAATACGGCGATACAGCAACATGGTAAACAGAAATTAGAAACTAATCGCTAAAAGCTTAATCTTCGCCTGCGTGTGTCGGTGGCCCGGTGGAAGCGAATGGACGAAGATACGATAATTATCGTTTCTTCATGTCGAAGAAACGAAGCGACGAAGATTGAGAGTCGATACTTATCGCTTCTTCGTGGCTCAGACACGACGAAACTAACTAACAAGAAATGGCGTGGCGGCGGAACGAAGTGACGATACATAGTGTTTCTTTGTGGCGAAGAAACGAAGGAACGAAGAAACAAACAAAAAACAGCGTGGCAAAGAAACGAAGGAACGTAGATTAATGACATTAAACTTCGGCTCTTCGTTCTGTCTGGGCAAATGAACGATAATTAGTGTTATGTAGGCGTAAAAAGGCATGGCGAAGAAACGAAGATTAAGGGAGTAAAATGAGTGTCTGTACAGTGGAACCTCTCTAAGCCGGACAGCCTGGGAGGTCCCCGGGGTGTCAGGTTAATAGAGGCTCAACTGTAAATCGAAGTTTGTGATCACTCTGTGACACAGAAAATAGTTTAGAGTTTTGCGATCTTGAACGACATTACAGCATTACATTAGAGCGACATTACAGCAAAAATTCTTCAAATTAAATGCTCAGAATTTCACTATAATTAGGTTTACGATTTTGAAGCCATACCCTTTTGTGATTAATGAAATAGACCAATATCAACCATGGAACATTCCATGTGAAACATCTAGGGCTGAACGGGTTGTTAAGTTATAACTTAAGACTGCTCGCTACGAGTACCTGTCGTTTGTTTTCGTCCTATTTTCAGCGCGACGTACTTTACATGACACGTACTTATATAATAACAATATAATAATAAATATACATAATAGGTATCCTGCCCTGACGGTATAAAATGTAACTTATGACAATGTTTTTCCTTTGTTCCTCAGTAAACTGTGAAACCAATCATTGTACAATGCGGGATCGTAGCTAGTTATTTCCCTTTGTACACCCATTTATAGAGATCCGGTCCTATGCTGTGTTTCATCGTTTATATCTTACTGAATAGCACACGTATTGAGTTTGTGAACAGAGTAGACCCAGATCAGACTGCACATCTGTCACATCTGTGCAGTCTGATCTGGGTCTACACTGATTTTGCAATGACATTAATAAGTGTGAAAAGATGAATCTGGAAAATAATGCAGTCCCGGATCAGATTGCGCAGATATGTAAGATGATCTGGATCAACACTAGTCGAAATCACTATAATTACTCCTTTTCATAACAATTTATGATATATTCGCCATTTATACAAGAAATAAGACCCTAAACAACTCAATTTGGACCGGATTTCTGTAAATAAATTCAACGGGAGATAACTAGCTACAATCCCTCATTGTAATTTGGGCCGTTTGTCTCCAGATTCGTTATATATCGCTGTGAATGGAGAAATGTGGCAACCGCGCAGTCTGGTCAGGATCTGCACTGTTCACTATTCCACCAATCCAACACCCGTCATGCTTCTAACAAGCAATATAGGTTGTTCGTTATCAGGCTACAGGAGTGACCTATTTGATCAGGTGCTACACTGGTCACACATCCCCGTGATAGGCCACAATTCTCCAGCCACAGCCACATAAAGGTTAGAAGACACCAAATGGTGCGAAATCGCACAGGGTGTATGCAAAAGTAGTCCGGTATAAAAATATAGTGCGGGTGTTTTGAGGTCACAGACACCGTTTGCTTGCAAATATTGATCCATTACTACCCAGTTTCACTTGAGGAACATTTTGGGGTGCCTTTAACACCAGTTTTCAGCATATTTGTAGCATGTAAAAGAAAACACTGAACATGTTGGTCACTTGATGTAAACAGAGTTTCCGTGGCCAAAAAATGTACACAATATTGGAGGATATAACAAGGATGGATTTGTCTTTCTTAGGAGTAAGTGAACCTATTGTTTAGTTCATGCAGAACCAGTACAGACTGGCTGCAAGTCATGTACAATGGGTCCCACATCATCCATACGAATATTGAAAGTAGGAGAGACTGGCCTTATTGGATGGCATTCTGTTAAACTATATAGTAAAACTATTTGGTGGTGTCTAACCTAAACGATAGCGACAAGGAAGTGAATAACAACTACTGTCTGGTTTTGGGCAGGTTTCGTAAAACAGACAGTAAGTTGAGGTATGTTTGTAATCCGATAGCACCTCATTGCAATACAATGTGGCTGTTCCTGGAGAAAATGGGCTTATGACACTTGTGACCAGTGTAGCTCCTGATCAATAGCATGATAACCATCTATATAGCTTGTTAGAATCATGACATGTGTTACATTGATGGAAGGGCGAACATATCCTGAGCATATTCTGAGTGTGCGACCAGTGTAGATGCACAGGCTGATCTGGATCTACAAAAGACTCAAAACCAATAAGCCCCATTTCTCCAATGACAGCCACATATATAGACGAGTTTAAACATTGAGTTATTCAGTGTTATCTGTTCAGTGCGAGGACTATATACGTACGTATATTAATTTATTGCATTATATTATTACATTATCTGTGTTAACACACTTTAAATAAATTACAAATATCCAAAATACATTTTCATATCGTTTTGAAAGTTTGATGAATTATATATAACCATGGCCGGTGTCGACGACGGGACGTCATCCCTGTACAAAATGTCGGACACTGTCGCGCACGACTGTGAGCCATGTGGACACGCTGGAGTGGTGAAAGAAGCCACCGACTACTGCTGTGAGTGTGACGAATACTTGTGTGAAATCTGTACAACCACGCACCGGGGCTCGAAGCTATCCAAAGGTCACAAAGTAGTACCCGTGTGGGACATATTGGCAACGGGTGGTCCGGCTATTTTTACGGCCAAAATAACATCATGTGAGAATCATGGAAGTAAAGAAATCGAATGGTATTGTGAAGATCATGGCGTCATGTTTTGTGACGGCTGTAAGTTCGCCAGACATCGACGTTGCAAACTAACTCGGGTGTCTGAAATGGCTGAAACGTCCACACATATACAGCAACTCTCTGAAATCGAGGGAGAATTTTGTGGAATGAACATTCGAATTGACACGATAAAGAAAACAAGCGAACAATGCGGTGTAGATATTAAAACTATCGCAAAATCCTGTGAGGTAGACGTTAAGAAATTTAAGAACAAGATAGTTGCTTGGGCTGAGCGTATTGAAATGAAAATGTTATGCAAAATTCGCGTAGCATCATCCTGTGCTTTAGACATCGTCTCCGAACACCAGAAGGACTGTGTCAGTCTCTGTGAAAAAGCCAAAGAAGTAGCAAACGTTGCTTCCGACGCTAAATTTCTTCCCGACAAATCACGACGCATAGTTGCTGCGCACCAATTGTCAAGGATGCTGACGTACATGAAGGAAACTGCTGGAAGAATAGCCGGAGAGCAGTTCACGTTAAGTATGGAGTTTAAGACCAACCGTGCTATAATTGATTTACTAGACAGTATTAGTTCGATCGGGACCCTAGACGAGAACTGTAGGGAGTCTCCAAAGAGATCTGACGGCACTGACAATAAAGTGAGATCATTCCGCGACATGTCGGTGGTGGCGTCTGCGGCGATGAAGGTTACTACCGACTGGGTCTCGGGGTCGGCGTTTCTGCCAGATGGCCGCCTCGTACTGGTACAGCATGAACCTGACATGGTCCTACTGCTTGATAGGGACATGGCCGTGAAGTCCGAGTTTGGTCTGCAAAAACATCCCTGGGACGTGGCCGTCACCAGCGACACCGAGGTTACCGTCACTGTGCCGTGGACGAAGACGCTCCAGTTCTTCGCCGTCGGGACCGCCGGACTCTGGCTCGGCAGGACAATCACAACAGACATGAAGTGTTGGGGTGTGGATGTGGATAATAACCAGATATATGTCACCTTACACAACAGTCCCGGCGACGGCTGCGTCGTCATTATGGACATGGCCGGCATCGTCAGTCACCGGATCGCCGTGGACGCGGGCGGCTATGGTGTATTAATGAATCCATGCTACATAGCTGCCAGTAACAACAGAGTGTACGTGACGGACTTCAGCACTTGTATCATATGGTGCTACACTCCGGCTGGGACCGCGGTGTACCGGGTGGAGGACGGGACCATGGAGCGACCATGTGGTATACTGCCGGACGGCGAGGGAAATCTCCTAGTGTGCTGCAATGGTTCTAACAAAGTCCAGCTTCTGAAGCCTAACGGCACCCGGCACAAGGTCATCGTCTCATCACGTGACGGCGTGGAATACCCGCGATCGATTTCATACAGAGGCAGTGATGACACGCTGGTTGTCATCAGTCATAAGGATCCCTACCTCACGACACTTAAGGTGAAATTTGACTGAATACAATTAAACTTTCTACGATTAAACTAATTACGATTAAGCTAGCTACGATTAAATGAGTGTTCTCGCAGTTTTCCCATTGAAGACGATTCGTACGTCGCGAGAGAATATCAATCGAGTGTGTTTTGATATGAAATGTTCAGGCAAGGCTAGGAAATTAATAAGAATCCCGAGGCTTGCCGAGGAATTCCTACCATTTTCGAGCCAATCCTGATAAACGTGGTGAAAAAATACAATACCCTGTTATTCTGTTTATCAGGTATGTTGTATGCTAGATATGCTAGAGGATGGACAGATATCACATAATTTTCGCTGACAAGAGGGTCGGATTATTTTATGTTGTGTCATTATGTGGTTGTGAGTCGGTAACGTCATTACATATGACTCATTTCGACTTCAGCCACAGTAGTTGGGACACGGATGTGGGTATACATAATATCAATACAGGATTCGACAATTTGTTTTCATTCAGCTTGTAGTCGATCTATACAGGGAGAATACATTTTGAACTTCAGTTATACTGATGTTGTGACTGGAGAAATGGGTCTGATGTCATGTGCGAGCAGAGTATATCCAGATCAGCCTGCACGTCCGTGCATTCTGATCAGGATATGCACTGATCGCCATTCGATTAGTGAAACACCGTTTCTACTTGTAGTAAACAGGATATATAATAGGCTACCCAGTGATTGACCGTGATTCTGGAGGGATTTATTTCCTTTAAGGAAATATTTCCTTGTAGACGTTCGCGAGACGTAATTGACGTCACGTGTTGACGTCATTTCTGGCGACGGTAAAATATATACGTTAACGTCAAAATTGGTAATTTTGACAACGTTATAAGCTGGTCTTAGAGCAAATTTCACATTTTTCGAAGAGCATGTAATATACAATTTATTCCACTACCATTTTGAAATACCGGATTTATTTCACTTGACATCTGTAGATCAGACAAAGAAACTCGTGTTCCACACTCGTTTCTTTATCGGATTTGCATATGTCTGGGGATATAAATCGGGTATTTCAAATTTGTACTTGAAGAAACTCTATATGCCAATACTGGGCTGAAGGACTGTGCATGAAAATCACGAGCTGGACTGGTAATAGACCCCATAAGCCCCATTTCTCCAGTCACAGCTACTATTTTGTGCGTGGATTGAGTCACGTTTGTGACCAGCGTGGGGCGGGTCAGGATCCACATTTTGTTATTACGGACTGTGGACTGAGCATTCGGCGTGTTTCGGCTTTCATCGGTATAACTCTATATATAAGAAAAAAGCCTTTTAACTTTGGTCGGACTCGACATCGTATCATAACAAAATGACATCTTTATAATTGCAATTTTCGCATCTGACAGAAGATATTGTATCGCATGATCATTTGAAAATTATCGTTATCCTGCAGAAATACATAGAATGTATAGAACATTACAATTGTAAACATGTTATTTTGTTATGATATGAGGTCGTGTCCGACAAAAGTTAGAAGCCTTGTTCATAACATACATAGAGTTATACCGATGAAAGCGTTCTGGTGCCGATGCTGAAATAGTTTTATCTCCTAAGTCGTAATTAGGAGATACTAAGTCCGAATTAAGAGATACTAAGTCCGTATTAGGAGATACACAGTCCGACTTGGGAGGTATAAGTCCGAATTAGGAGATACTAAGTCCTAATTAGTAGATAGTATAATTAGGAAATGGTATGTCCTAATTAGGAGACAGTAAGTCCTAATTAAGAAATAATATGTCCTAATTAGGAGATATTAAGTCCTAATTGTGAGGTAATAAGTCATAGTTAGGATATAATAAGTCATAATTAGGAAATACGGAGTGCTCGTAAGGAGATACTAACTCCTAATTATGAGAAACTAACTCCTAATTAGGAGAGTATATGTCCTAGTTAAGAGATAACTAAGTCCTTATTAAGAGGTATTAGCGCCAAATTAGGATCTCCTCATTAGAACATAATTATTAGGCGATATTAAATTAGGAGATAGTAACTCCTAATTAGAAAATACTAAGTCATAATTATCTCCTAATTATGATTTATCATCTCCTAATTAGGAAGCATTGTTATCTGATAATTAGGAATTTGTATATCCTAATTAGGACTCAGTAATATCTCATAATCAGTAGTTACTATCTCCTAATTATGACTTAATATATCCTAAATAGGACTTATTATCTCCTAATTAGGACTCAATATCTCATAATAATGAGTTATTATTTCCAAACTAGGAGTTAGTATCTCCTAATTAGGTGTCAACCATTTAAAAATTAGATTTATATTTTTCATTTTAACGCTATATTTGGTCATTTGCATTTTTGAAACTATCCGAACAATGTTAATATAAGTAATAAAAACATGGGCTATTGCGTTTACTATGGTATGAAAAACATTTGGTCTGTATACAGTTTTCGGACTCCTCGCACTTTAAACAGACCAACATGGTGTTCATACTGCAGTAAACTCAACGACCCGTGGTTTAATTATAGGTTGGTTGTGCTGTACAGAAATTCTTACAGAAAATATTGTATTACAGTAAACCATTTTGTCCTTCTGTGAAGTGGCCAATCTTGAAAATAACCAATTTCTGAATAGAAAATGTACACTGTATTACTGTATGCAGCTTTTCAATGGTAATTCAATGTGTGTGTGTGAGTATCATTGTTCCATTATATTATAGTTATTTCATACTTCATGTTAGTATATACATTTATATTTTAAAGGCACAATGTCTCAGATATGCCATAGAAAGTGGAGAAACAGATTAGGAAAAATAGTTTAATTGTAGATTTGTATCGTATTTCTGGACCCGTATAAGTCGTCTGGAAAAAATCGGTATGATACTGAAAAGTAACCAGCGTTTCCAACGCTTGTTATATTTCAGTGTTATAAACATGTTTTCCAATCGGTGTTTGCAAATGTATTTTATTATAAGTATTTACATTAGCATCTATAATGGAAAGTTCTTCTAAATATGATATACATGTACATGTAGTATGCTCATTTCACAATAAAAAAAAAATAGAGACATTTCGCAATGTTTCCCTACTGGCATATAGCGGAAATGTGAAATGTAACGTTGTCGTAATCACCATCTGATCTCTACTGGTAGAGCGGAAATGTGAAATGTACCGTTGTTGTGATCACCATCTGATCTCTGCTGGTATGGCGGAAATGTCAAATGCAGCATTGATGTGATCACAATCTGATCTCCACTGGTATAGTGGAAATGTAAAATGTACCGTTGTTGTGATCACCATCTGATCTCTACTGGTAGAGCGGAAATGTGAAATGTAACGTTGTTGTGATCACCATCTGATCTCTACTGGCGGAAATGTGAAATGTAACGTTGTTGTGATCACAATCTGATCTCCACTGATAGAGCGGAAATGTGAAATGTAACGTTGTAACGTTGTTGTGAAATCACCATCTGATCTCCTACTGGAAGAGCGGAAATGTGAAAATGTAACGTTGTGATCACCATCTGATCTCTACTGGTATAGCGAAAGTGAAAATGTAACGTCACCATCTGATCTCACTGGGAAAGAAAGCGAAATATCTGAATCTCTATCTACTGGCGGAAATGTGAAATGTAACGTTGTGTTGATCACATCTGATCTCCACTGGATAGCGGAAATGTGAAATGTAACGTTGTCGTGACCATCACCATCTGAGTAAACGTAAAGTTGTGATCACCATCTGATCTCTACTGTATAGCGATCTCACTGGTGGAATTGTAAAAGTTCTTGTGAGCACCATCTGATCTGTACTGGTATAGCGGAAATGTGAAATGTAACGTTGTTGTGATCACCAACTGATCTCACTGGTAGAGCGGAAATGTGAAATGTAACTTGTTGTGATCACCAGCGTAAGTGTTGTGACACCATCTGATCTCCACTGGTAGAGCGGAAATGTGAAATGTAACGGTGTTGTGATCACCATCTGATCTACTGGTATAGCGGAAATGTGAAAGTAACCGTGTTGTGATCACCATCTGATCTCCACTGGTAGAGCGGAAATGTGAAATGTAACGGTGTTGTGATCACCATCTGATATCTACTGGTATAGCGGAAATGTGAAATGTAACGTTGTTGTGATCACCATCTGATCGTTTTGTGACCCATCTGATCTGTACTGGTATAGCGGAAATGTGAAATGTAACGTTGTTGTGATCACCATCCGATCTCTACTGGTAGAGGGGAATTGTGAAATGTAACGTTGTTGTGATCACCATCTGATCTGTACTGGTAGAGCGGAAATGTGAAATGTAACGGTGTTGTGATCACCATCTGATCTCCACTGGTAGAGCGGAAATGTGAAATGTAACGGTGTTGTGATCACCATCTGATCTCCACTGGTAGAGCGGAAATGTGAAATGTAACGGTTGTCGTGTCACCATCTGATCTACTGTATAGCGGAAATGTGAAATGTACCGTTGTTGTGATCACCATCTGATCTGTACTGGTAGAGCGGAAATGTGAAATGTAACGGTGTTGTGATCACCATCTGATATCTACTGGTATAGCGGAAATGTGAAATGTAACGTTGTTGTGATCACCATCTGATCTGTACTGGTAGAGCGGAAGTGTGAAATGTAACGGTGTTGTGATCACCATCTGATCTCCACTGGTAGAGCGGAAATGTGAAATGTAACGTTGTCGTGATCACAATCTGATGTAACGTTGTTGTGATCACCATCTGATCTCTACTGGTATAGCGGAAATGTGAAATGTACCGTTGTTGTGATCACCATCTGATCTCTACTGGTATAGCGGAAATGTGAAATGTAACGTTGTTGTGATCACCATCTGATCTCTACTGATATAGCGGAAATGTGAAATGTAACGTTGTTGTGATCACCATCCGATCTCTACTGGTAGAGCGGAAACGTGAAATGTAACGCTGTTGTGATCACCATCTGAGTTGCACCTGTAGAACCTCTCTAAGATGAACAACGGAGTAGTTATACAATCATACTTTTATTGGCAAGCAATCGATCATATAGTGGAATTAGCCTAAATCTCAGAGTCCCGGGTTAACACCCGTGCCCAAACTAATAAACGGCACCGCAATGAGCCCAATTGAGTGCATAGCACGCTGTACACCGTATCCATCCCCAAATGACGGCATTATATATTCTACGGATGACATTTAAAGGTACATGCCCACTCAGTATGCACAAACTGTTCTTTATAGGAATTAAATAAGTGTATAAAATGTACGAGTGCCCGCTATACAGATATAATCATTTAGTAATATGTATTTTACTGATAGTGACGTGCGGTGGTATCAGGCTATTTTCATATGCAAATGAGGCATGGTATTTTTTAATTATTTATACAAATTAAATGCGTCACCTAAAAAAATAGTATTTTCGACAGATTATAAAGTATAATCATTGCACATCAACAAATAAATAGAGATAATAAATAGTAATGTTCGTTATAATTTTAAGGAAACACGGTTATCGCCCCTGATATCAGTGTGCAAATTTACGTCTGATATAAAATGCGTAATAATGCAAATCAATACGTGGGGAAATGGTGAATGAATTATTCTTTTGCCAGGAAATGTCTGAGATGATGTCTCTGATATAAAGAACATTTTGTATCTACTGAGTGGGTATGTACCTTTAATGTTATTGCATCAGAATTACCAGATTGAACTGGTGCCCGTTGATGTGTGCTTGTCTAAATATTAGTATGCACCCAGTAATACTTGATTTAACATCTGAGGAATAGGCCATATCGTTATACAAGTTATGCCAAGCCAAGTTATCTACCCTGCTAATAACACTTTCTGGTAACATGTACTTGAATATAACGAATGTTTTCGAATGTGATCAAATACAATGATGCGATTGATTTATATCACTGTGCATTAAGTGAAAAGTCCCATATTGGATATCTGAGACATCATCTGAGACACGGTCACTTTAAAGGTGACGTTGATGTGTTGTTTCTGTTTCTCTACATTCACTATTCATACCTTCTATTTTGAGAACTTAACCCTTACCATGCTGAATAAAATGTTGTCGTCTGCCGGTTATCTTTCCATTTTTTCTCATGAAATCATACTTCATAATTGGCAGTACTATAGAATGGAAATGATTCTAAAGTGCTGTCAAATAATTATTTTATTGAGAAAGATGACAAACTAAGAAACGACAGAAGACTATGGCAGTAGATTTGTGTCTATGTTCGATCGGCATATTTTCATTTGATTATCGCATAATTATATTCAATAATCAAATGAATATTGATGATTATCGAACGTAAATACTATTGTTATTTTATGGTTGCATATATGTTCAATAATTAAATACATTATTGTAATTTCACAATAAACGGTTTATTTGTATGTTCAATAAATCAAACGTAAATATAAATTCGTTCAAACATATATTTACCCAATTGAATATAAATATACACTGTCTGCAGATAACAGTTCTGCTATTTATTCGATAAATCGAACATAAAATAAACTGATATATTTACCTAATCAAACATAAATATAGTTTGTTTAAACAATTATGTGTGCTACATTGAACACACATAGTGCACTGCTGTATTGGTTCGATTATGTTTATTTTCAGTTAACTCAATCGAACGTATATATGTGATGTCAATTGTTTTGTTAAACATATTGGTTCGATAAATTATACATATTGGTTCGATAATGATACATACATATAGGTTCGATAAATGATACATACATATGGTTCGATAAATGATACATATATTGGTTCGATAAATGATGCATATTGGTTCGATAAATAATACATACATATATTGGTTCGATAAACGTTATATATTGGTTCGATAAATGATACATATATTGGTTCGATAAATCGTACATATTGGTTCGATAAATTAGACATATTGGTTCGATAAGTGGTACATATATTGGTTCGATAAATGATACATACGTATATTGGTTCGATAAATGGTACATATATTGGTTCGATAAATGATACATATATTGGTTCGATAAGTGAAGCATATTCAGGGGCGGATCCAGGATTTTGGTTTAGGGTGTGAGTTGAGGTCCACGATTTTGACCGAAATGCTTCGAGGGTCCGGGGGCATGGTTCCCCCTCCCTCCCCCCTGCCCCGTTTAACCACCCGTAGACCGACAATTCATGTCGCTACAACAGTGGGGAGATGATGCTCAGCCCGCGGGAAGCATATCACACCGTGCCCCGTTTAGCCACCCGTAGACCGACAATTCATGTCGCTAGCACAGTGGGGAGATGATGCTCAGCCCGCGGGAAGCATATCACACCGTGCCCCGTTTAACCACCCCCGTAGACCGACAATTCATGTCGCTAGAACAGTGGGGAGATGATGCTCAGATCCGCGGGAAGCATATCACACCGTGTCCCGTTTAACCACCCGTAGACGGACAATTCATGTCGCTAGCACAGTGGGGAGATGATGCTCAGCCCGCGGGAAGCATATCACACCGTGCCCCGTTTAACCACCCGTAGACCGAAAATTCATGTCGCTAGCACAGTGGGGAGATGATGCTCAGCCCGCGGGTAGCATGCATATTCCACTGTGCCCCGTTTAACCACCCGTAGACCGACAATTCATGTCACTAGAACAGTGGGGAGCTGATGCTCAGCCCGCGGGTAGCATATTCCACAGTGCCCCGTTTAACCACCGAGATGATGCTCAGCTTGCGCGTAGCATAATAGTTTGAGGCAATATGCTTATTTCCCAGTATACGGACAGTGACGCGCATCACTCAATGAACAGTAGTAAGAAATTAGTTAATAGTCACGGTGTAAAAACGGACGCTTTTGATGCTGGAAAGGTGTGGAGCAACTATATAATAATATTATGTTTGCGTAATGCTTGGGTATGCAAATTTAAAATGAAAATGGTCAAATTTCGTTTCTCTTTTTCTTACTTCTCCTGTGTTGTGATATTCAGCACTATAGTCTCAGACATATGCCAGATTGCACCTGCGGGCATCTACGTTCAAAAAATCTCCCGGGGGGGGGGGAGGGAGGGGGGAACCATGCCCCCGGACCCTCGAAGCATTTCGGTCAAAATCGTGGACCTCAACTCACACACACCCTAAACCAAAATCCTGGATCGGCCCCTGAATATGCATCATTTATCGACCAATATATGTATCATTTATAGAACCAATATATGTACCATTTATCGAACCAATATACGTATGTATCATTTATCGAACCAATATATGTACCACTTATCGAACCAATATGTCTCATTTATCGAACCAATATGTACAATTTATCGAACCAATATATGTATCATTTATCGAACCAATATATAACGTTTATCGAACCAATATATGTATGTATTATTTATCGAACCAATATGCATCATTTATCGAACCAATATATGTATAATTTATCGAACCAATATGTATGTATCATTTATCGAACCTATATGTATGTATCATTAATCGAACCAATATGTATAATTTATCGAACCAATATGTTTAACAAAACAATTGACATCACATATATACGTTCGATTGAGCTAACTGAAAATAAACATAATCGAACCAATACAGCAGTGCACTATGTGTGTTCAATGTAGCACACATAATTGTTTAAACAAACTATATTTATGTTTGATTAGGTAAATATATCAGTTTATTTTATGTTCGATTTATCGAATAAATAGCAGAACTGTTATCTGCAGACAGTGCATATTTATATTCAATTGGGTAAATATATGTTTGAACGAATTTATATTTACGTTTGATTTATTGAACATACAAATAAACCGTTTATTGTGAAATTACAATAATGTATTTAATTATTGAACATATATGCAACCATAAAATAACAATAGTATTTACGTTCGATAATCTTCAATATTCATTTGATTATTGAATATAATTATGCGATAATCAAATGAAAATATGCCGATCGAACATAGACACAAATCTACTGCCATAGAAGACTACAAATTCCGTTTCTCGCATTCTAAGGGTTACTGCACTTCATAAGACTACCGTGGAACATCTCTAAACCGGACATCAAGGAAACATCTGTGATCTTATTTTTGATGGGTTTCTTAGACATTTATCTCAGGTGATGATGTCTGTTCATGACAGCATAGCACACAAATATGGCTCAGAATGATATAATGCCTGATTTACAGTGAAACCTCTCTAAGCCGGACACCCTGGGGACCTCGCAGGGTGTCCGGTTTAGAGAGGTTTCAGTGTATTTGTTTTACTAAGATGCTTATTGACTTTTCATTTTAATGCCATGTAATGGACCTTTCTATTTTCACCCATATAGGTACATTGTACATACATATCGGATTTCCTATCTTGTTGCGTTCAGCAAGATAGAAAATCTGATACTTATGTACCGATATCGGCGAAAATTGAAACAACCCAGCGGTCCTAGTATCGTCCTAAATCTTCAGTTACCACACTTTACACAGGGTCATGATAAAAACACGTTGTTATTTGAACCTCTCTAAACTGGAAACCATGAACACACCTGTGATCTTATTTTTGATGAGTTTCTTGGTCATTTATCTCCGGTGTCAATGTCTGTTCATGATCGCATAGCACACAAACATGGCTCAGAATGATCAAATGCATGATTTACCGTGAAACCTCTCTAAAGCGGACACCCTGTATACCTCACAGGGTGTCCGGATTAGAGAGGTTTCACTGTATTTAAATGGGGTGCGATCACACATTGGGCAGGCTCTATGAGAAGATTCAAGTGTGGTCACATGTGCGGTAGTATTCCCGTGGGGAGAATAATTATAGGTTATTTGATTTATATGTGGATATATGCACGAGTTCCGTAGAACGCGATATTGCACATATTGTTGCGCGGCGGAACGAGTGGCATATATCCACATACAAATTAAAAACCTTTTTTATTATATACGTACATTATTGGCAATTTATATTCGTTTCAAAAGATATACAAATATAAATAAAATAAACAAATTAGTGGTGATTTAAAAGGAAATGTTTTGCGTAGTTCCGGCACTGACCAATATGAACTCACGGGACGTCAATATTGAAAAAATATTGACGTCTTGCGTTGCATTGTGTTTCAATGGGAAACGAAAGTACGAATATAATAACATATAGTTATGGGTTGGTAGAATGATAGGGTCTATGTGTGAAATGGGTTAGAATGACAATCGTACACTATATTTCTTGTATTTTATTACAGCATTGTTCAAATGAGCATGGATCTGACCTACCAATATGTAAGCAGTTATCACGTGATAAAGGTCAAACGTTATTGTCTTTTAATGTTTATTTTATCAAGGCATGATCTGTACATGTACACGTGACAGCACACTATCATAATATGTAGAGAGTCGGTACTTTGTGACATGTCTTGTGTACTATAACTCTAAACTGCCATGCTCATATCAATAGTGTTGTAGACACACACATGCAGTGCATTATCATACTATGTAGAGAGTCGATACTTTGTGACATGTCTTGTGTACTATAACTCTAAACTGCCGCTCATATCAATAGTGTTGTAGACACACACATGCAGTGCATTATCATATATTATCTTGGGAGGGAATCTGTGACAAGACACTTTCTTGCCTGATTCACCATAACCTTTAAATTAAATTAAAGGTTAACCTTGTGCATACATGTATACTTTATTGAAGGTTACCATTAAAGGTACATGAATCACACAACAAATATTCAACGCTGAGATTTCCTGATCCTCGGGAGATTGTTAGTTTGGGATTTTAAGAGTATTCTGTTTTGACTACTTTGCATCAATTAAATAACTTAGTTTCGGCATTACTGTGATCTAAATTCAAGGGCGGAATTATGAACTTTCTCGCAGATTGAAGCCGTACATTAATTTGGCTGGGGTGTTTTGCCAGGGAAGGCTGTCGAGTTCACTCCCTGCTAGTGGAATGTGGAAGTAGGAGCTTGTGTTTCTGAAGTACTTACCACTATGTACAGTTATGTAACTTGTAATTGGATTCCTATATTTGCTGTATTAATAACATTAAAAAGTATACTCCAAAACAAACGTATCGTCTGCAATTTGAGATTCCAATTGGTTCTGCAAAGAATGGTTATAGATTATAACATCTGACATTGCCACAGACAATTATATGGAAGCCGACTGACCATCACGTATTGGTCAGCTGAAATTTACCATGTGGTCACTATGGATTTTGTCCAGGTACGATGGCCGAGAAAGTTGGATATGGGAGGCACTTCTGACTTCATTACTTCTAACTTCTTCTAACTTCATTACTTCTAACTTCTAACGTCCTTACTTCTAACGTCAATGCTTCTAACTTTATTACTTCTTACTTCCAACTTCCGTCCAGGGCTTCCATACAATTATGATCTGTGGTGGCAGCAGATTATCACATCCTCGGTGACGTAATCGGTAACTGATGTCACCTGGTGTCTGATTGACCGAACGGTCTGGTGACAGCGAAAACAGTTGAATTATTTCCCTGTATAAATCCATTTATAGTTGTCCGGTCGTCCTATTTCGTATGTTAACGTTTATTTGTTACTTAACACTGAGTAAACACGTTGATATTTTGAACAGACTAGCATCAGATCAGACTGCACACCTGTGCAGTCTGATCTTCGTCTACACTGGTTTCAATCACATTAATATGTGTGAAAATATGAATCCGGCAAATAATTCAGTCCTGGATCAGATTACGCAGATACATAGGATGATCTGGGTCAACACTCGTCAAACAAACTAGAATGGTTCCTGTTCACAACAATCGCCGCTACATTCACCCTTGTTGTAAGTAATA
Organism: Conchocele bisecta; assembly: GCA_029237695.1. NCBI lineage: Eukaryota > Metazoa > Mollusca > Bivalvia > Lucinida > Thyasiridae > Conchocele > Conchocele bisecta. The sequence goes on from CM055279.1 coordinate 4,526,177, forward strand.
AGGCCCTAAACTATACAATTGGGACCGGATTTCTATATATAAATTCAAAGGGAGATAACTGGCTACGATCCCTCATTCAGTCCAACATGGGCTACGATACTAGAGCTAAATAAATGTCGCTCCAACATTCACACCTTTCAGCTGTGGCGATTTGTGTTGCGTTGTCTAACACGTCTCGATCTCCCGCTGATTCTGATCTGACCAGCGAGATAAAATATAAGTGGCTGTGACTGGAGCAATTGGGCATATGTGATTTGTGGCCAGTCTAGCTCCTGATCAAATAGCAATGTCATGTAGTCTGATAATAATATAATTATATTGCTTCTTGGAAGCATGGCGGGCCTTTAATTGATGGAATATCGAACAGTGTAGATCCTGATCAGACTGTGCGGATGCACAGGCTGATCTGGATCTACACTGGTCGTAAGGCAGATAGGCCCTATTTCACCAGTCACAGCCACATATTAGCACCTCTGATGAAGTCTCTCATAGCATATACCAGGCCCCGACTCTGGTATAACCTCTCTAATCACATCGCCGTTTTTCGCCAATTATAATTCTGAAAAACAAATGCTATATTTTCCGTAAATGAAGTCGAAAGTTGACACAAAATGCAGAGCTCACGCGGAATTGAATTCTGTTGTTTTGACAATTTTCGACGTCATTTACGGAAACCATACCGGATCTTCCAAAACAATATCGGCGAAATACGGCGATACAGCAACATGGTAAACATAAAGTAGAAACTAATCACTAAACGCTTAATCTTCGCCTGTGTCTGTCGGTGGCCCTGTCCGAAGGCGAATGGACGAGACACGATAATTATCGTTTCTTCATGGCGAATAAACGAACAGACGAAGATTGTGAGACGATACTTATCGCTTATTCGTGGCGAAGACACGAAGGAACGAACTAACAAGAAATAGCGTGACGGAGGAACGAAGAGACGATCATTATGTTCTTCCTAGCGAAGAAATGAAAAAGTAAACATTAAAATGCAATAAGTATCGTTCCTTCGTGGCGAAGACACGAAGAAACAAACAAAAAAACAGCGTGGCAAAGACACGAAGGAACGAAAATTAATGACACTAAACTACGGCTCTTTTGAGCGAAGGAACGATAATTAGCGTTATGTAGGCGTTAAAATGCATGGCGAAGAAACGAAGATTTACTCTTTGCATGCTAGCGGTGAAAATATATGCCAAACAAATTAGGAGTATATTTTTCATTTCTCTCTATAAATATGTCTTGGAATTTCATTAGAATTGAGTCCTCAGGACTCAATTTAATGAAATTCCAAGACATATTCATGATATTTACAGGGAGAAATAAATTTAATACGATGATTTTTGTCCGCTATTTTTTAACTATTTATAGCCCACAAGTTTCCCAGCATGCAAAGAGTGTTAATGGCGTAAAGTTACCACCTTATATGGCGATAATAATCATCCCCTCTTGGTGAAGACACAATCTTAAGGCCCTGTGCGCGTTAGGGTTGCCGGTACCATCCGAGCGCACCAAAGATTTCTCGTGCCAATGTGTTTAGACATATATACTGTATATATTTATGTATGATAGACGTTTCAAAGTAGTAGCTTAAGCCCACTAATTTGCATAAATAAGATGGCCGCCAGCGAAAAAAGCAGAAGGGACAATTTTGGTGCATCTTAATAACTAATACATTACCGAATATATAAGCATCTATTGAATCCTGAACCGAGCTTATAAAAACCCAAGATGGCCGCCAGTTTATTGGAATTTCAAAAAATATGTAAATAAATGGACACAAACGGGCTATTAGTGTGGGTACCAAACACTAGTTCTGAGGTAATATTGTCACAACTCGTTCATCTATATGCGTTACATGTGTTAGAAGCATCATGGCAGTCGTGCACACTTGTTAAGTTCCACAAACAAGACGGCAGTAATTGTTGAAAATTACATATATTTTATAGAATTTTGCTCTCTAGAGGTATCGTACATGCATAAAATCAAAGGACTTTGTCAACCAGCTTCGGATATTTAGTAAATATAATGCATCCAATTGTATACTAGGCATTTTGTAATCTACATGTTCAATAAATCCAAGATGGCCGCCATTTTATACAAATTGTGTTATGCGAATCAATTGGCACAACACTGCCTATGTCATGATCAGTTTCAGTACCAA
>CM055279.1:4528846-4643324 GCA_029237695.1 Conchocele bisecta
AGTTTCAGTACCAAGCAACATAGTCGGGCTCACAAGATGATTAGACAAACTCGTGCTAATGGCATACTAATTGTTTCAGAAGATAATTAACGTTTAAATATGCATGAGAAACGGTGGCGGTCAGTGTTAATCTACTAACAGCAATTGCATCATTTTGTACCGCCATTTTACAGGCATTTTGCTACGTATGTGCATGTTATAAATTGGAATCCTCACTATATCAATGAGCAAATAATGTTCCAGTCCGAAACTAAACGTTGTAATGCTGTTTAGACTACGATGTCCTCATCATATAAGCTGGAAGTATTAGTTGTACATGTATGTATATATATTACATTACTGCTGCCCTCTTTACAATAAATATATTATTTCCATGAAATATTGATTTTATTGCGAAAAAAAAGATTTTCCTATAAGAATTTAACATGGGGAGTCAATTTCCAAAACTTTTCACTTTTGTTTTCTTAGCTACATCATTTTAAAGCTATCTTGCCAGGTTTCGGAGTCAATTTCCAAATTTTTTCGTTTTTTGATCCTTCACAATAGAAAACTCACGTTGCTATTTGATCAGGAACTAGACTGGTCACAAATCCGATAAGCCCCATTTTTTCTAGACATAGCCACATATCATTCAATTATTTAATCTCACATACACACGGACGACATTCTCGACACATCATCTAATGACCTACACAATGCACCATACTTGCTATTTACCTGTCTGCCCCAGTTTTCAACCTCTGTGCAAGTGCATTTCCATACACACCATTTCTATGATATAATGTACATGTATTTGGATGCATTCGTCACAGTACGACACGCCTATCGAGTAACACGTGATACAAACCACTATACCAATATTTATCTCGTCAACACAGTGCGTATGTGCCGTGAAACATTTTTGATATCCTGTCAATACGATTTGAAGATTTGGATGGGGTTATTTTTTTGCATTTTAAGGCTATTAGTAATGTTGACGGGATAAGTAGAATAGTAAGTTAGTTCCGTGAATGGGAACAATATCTGGCGCGGCACGGAAACGGGATGTGCTCGGCATAGCCTCGCCCATCCCGTTTCCTAAGCCTTGCCAGATATGTTTTCCCATTCACGGCACTAACCTACTATTCTCTATATCTATTACCTATGTGTATTCATGTTGCTTCGTGTCGTTCTAGGTTAGAAAACACCGAGTACTTTTACTATATAACTGTATATAAATTGACCGTATCCTACAAATATAGCCAACTTTCCCTATTCTATGGAAGCGTCCTGGTGCTAAAATATTTGTATCGCCTAATTAGTAGATGCTAACTCCTAATTATGAGATAATATCTCCTAATTAGGACATAATATCTCCTTATTAGGACCTATTATCTGTTAATTAGGAGCTAGTAACTCCTAATTAGGAGTTATTATCTCCTAATTAGGACTTAGTATATCCTAATTAGGAGTTAGTATCTCATAATTAGGAGTTATTACCTCCTAATTAGGACTTACTGTCTGTGTCAATGCGAAAAATTGTTTTATCTCCTAATTAGGAGACACTAACTCCTAATTGGGAGAGCCTAATGTAAATCCTAATTAGGAGATATTAAGTCCGACTTAGGAAATACTAAGTTGTAATTATATATAGTAAGTCCTAATTAGGAGATATTATCTCCCAATTAGGACTTACCATCTCCTAATTAGGACTTATTATCTAACTATTCGAATAGATGCTGTGGAATCTACTTGTACTTGACCTACATGTCTGCACTGGATCTGCACAAAGAAAACAATACAATGTACACCTCTGATAGTTGTTTATTATTTTATACAAATTGAAATATGACTTACTTACACGGAGCCAGCAGACGACGTAGAATTCGCTTTTTTTATTAATTATTTCCCACGAAATAACAATTCGTTCCCTCAATTTAAAAATTCGTTCCCTCGAATTAACAATTCGTTCCCACGATATAACAATTCGTTCCCTCAATTTAATAATTCGTTCCCTCGAATTAACAATTGGAACGAATTGTTATTTCGTGGGAACGAATTGTTAAATTGAGGGAACACATTGTTAATTCGTGGGAACGAATTGTTAAATTGAGGGAACGAATTGTTATTCCGTGGGAACGAATTAATAAAAAAAAAGAATTCTGTGTCCCTTGCGGGGCTCCGTATCGTTATCTTAAATAACTAGCATTTCAATATAAAGCCACGACAACAAGCGTATTTTTCATGCATTATATTCAATACATAAAATAAATTCATCTGGCCTTCAGGTTACTCCTAATAAGAGGTTTAATGTGCATTCAGCAGAAATTCTACGACCTACAAAACCCATAATCTCGTTTTCTCCTTACACTACTACGGAGCCCCGCAGGGGACGTAGAATTATTTGTTTTATTAATTCGTTCCCAGGAAATAGCAATTCGTTCCCTCAATTGAACAATTCCTTCCCTCAATTGAACAATTCGTGCCCTCAATTGAACAATTCCTTCCCTCAATTGAACAATTCGTGCCCTCAATTGAACAATTCCTTCCCTCAATTGAACAATTCGTTCCCTCAATTGAACAATTCGTTCCCACGAATTAACAATTCGTTCCGTCAATTTAACAATTCGTTCCCACGAAATAACAATTCGTTCCCACGGGAACGAAATGTTAATTCGTGGGAACGAATTGTTATATTATGGGAACGAATTGTTATATCGTGGGAACGAATTGTTAATTCGAGGGAACGAATTCTTACATTGATGGAACGAATTGTTATTTCGTGGGAACGAATTGTTAAATTGAGGGAAAGAATTGTTATTTCGTGGGAATGAATTAATAAAAAAGAATCCATGTCCCCTGCGGGGCTCCGTACATTGCTGACTAGTTATCTATATACGTCATACTCATCTTTAGCTGGTCAGAACATGTCAGAACACTTGTTCGACCTTAAAATAAGCCATTACATTATATACAGAGATAAACTATAATTAGTGTCCATGGCTCATAATCTACTGATACTGATATATAATACATGTGGTTTATCAATAGTGTTGCTTAATATTAAACATACTCATCTGAAGAAGTTACACAACATCGGGTACATTGTGACGATAGTCTTTAAGTTTCAAGATTCAGATACCATCTTAAAATTACACCACATATACACAGCATACTACTAGTACATGTACACGATTGAATTCTGTGTAAAATGTCGTTAACAACGAGTATTTTGGGTATCATAGTGGTCGGAGTATATTTATCGACAGTGATGTCCGGTAAGTAGTTTTCTATTTATAAAAGTTAATAAATGAATGTTCCATTCAAACACAAACAAACCCCGATTGAGTTAGGATTGACGAATGTTTATTATTGTTGTGTTTGTTTTCTAAAATAACGATTCATCGAATTCGAATGTTTAAGTTACATTGTATTTTGTGGCTTGTGTTTCTGTCTTTTACTTACCTTTATATAAAGTATTATATATAGCATAATAATGTATATATATATTCCATGTACGTTAAGTGGCTGTGACGGGAGAAATAGGGAGTATGGGTTTTGCGACCAGTGTAGATCCAGATCAGCCCGTACATCAGCACGGTCTGATCAGGCTCTGCGTTGTTCGCCATTCCACCAATGAAACATGCAGTTACAACGTACAGGCGTGTTCTATGTTTCAGTACCACCAACTCGTCCAGATCCAAAAATATACTAACATGCACTTATAGAATGCTTATACCATCTTTAATACATGTTTGAGTTTCCTTTCCGCATTTACACAGCACATGAGTAATGTACGAACATGAGGATGTGATAACATAGTAAGATCACGTTCGTCCGCATGTACGGGTACATGCGGACGAACCGTGATCTAACTGTGGCTTGTTTTATGTTTTAGTACCAGCACACCCAGATCCAAGAATATACAAACAAGTCGTTATAGAAGGACACAATATGCAATTACAATGTAACTTCTCATCTATACCCGAGATTGACTTGTACTGGACTAAAGATACTGCAGGCAGTACATTTCACCAGGATGGAATACTTCTGAAAATAGATGACATACGGTAAGTACGATTGACAATAATCAACCCTTACAGTGCTGACTTAAATTGTGTCGTGTGTTGTTTATTCTTTAAGTTCCTTCTTTACACAACACAAACTTGGTTTAGCAGCAATTTACGGTACCATATGGTGCTAAAATATAGTTTTACAGCACTATCGAATCATTTTCATTGCTGGAAATGATTATAAAAGTGCTGTCAAAGCATATATTTATTGGGAAAGAAGTCACAATATAAAGCAACTGTAGACGACAGTTTTCAGCATTCCAATGGTTACATGTACATTTATTGAGCATGCAGCCTATGCTCAATAAATGTAAATCCATCAATTGAAATTTCCAGACGATCGTAAATTTTCACTTACGAACATTTTAATCGTACGAAGTTTAGTGAAACGGGCCACAGGTCCACCACCACCAATGAATTTTCCTATATAAACAAATCTGGCTGTTTTTTGTTTAATGTACTACTTTTGACTACACTGCGCATTAATATCTGATGATTTAGTGTGGTTAAACCTATAATAGAGGTCCACCACCACCAAAGATTTTTGCTATATAAACTAACTAATGACAACACATTTTGCTATTCTCTGCTACTTTCATTTTTCGTAAGGGACCTATTTTCCCATAACCCCACCCATTCTGCACTGGATATTCATTAATTAAAATATAGGTTTAATTATTGCTAAGAAACAAACATGCTCTGACTTACAAAATAATCCCAACGAAAAATTCAAATGCTTTGACGGCACTGGCTCGATGACCTTGCATGTCGGGAACGACTATTTCAGTCCCAATCTGATAGGACTAGGCTAGTACGAAGATGACTTGCCCAAGGACACGCATAATCGACCAATCGTAATCGAACCCGGGGTCTCCCGATCCGAAGTCCGACGCTCTACCTACTGAACTAATCCGACCACCTTCTAAAATAAAATGTTAGAAACTGATGTAAATGATACATTAACATGCCCGTGAAGTAGATTCGTGCATCAAGTGACTGGTTTCTGCAAGCAAATAGTGTATATAGCATAACACATATGGCTAATTGTTTTAACGTACTACTTTATATGATTATTTAGTGCGGTTAAACCGTCACCTTTCAGTCAGTTAAGCATACGCCATGCTTCTAATATAAAGAATAAATCCTTATAGGTCAGCACGAATACTAGTGTGCTCTACTCCAGTTAACAGGTGGAGAACTAAATCAGCCACATTCACAATCACAGTTAACCTGAATGTCCTGCCAGTCACGCAGGGCGACTTACAGCAGCCCTGCATGCCAGCCAGACTATTCGGGTTGAATCACAACATTGACACTTTTTCAGCCGGAATGCATCGGGAAAATATTCTTGCCACGCAAATAAAACGGTCGGGGACACATGGACCATCGAGATTGTCACTGTGGAAGTGCAATGTAAGATTATTTCTGAAACAAATCTGAATTCAGTATATGCCTTCAGTATTTAGTAACATATATACAACATACTAGTGGCTACATTTAATCACGTTATTTAGTGATGTTTATATTTCTGTACAAATTGCTAAAACACATTCAACACTAATTGAATTATTATAAGGATATCTGTCGTCCAAAAACGTATTAAAACCATTGATTAAATATGTTAAATAGGGATTTACTAACCGGAAGTAGAATAGAAGAGGGAAGCTACCGCGTCAATACTGTTAACGGGAGGTAACCACAATTATCGACACGGGCTATACCAACAAAAAATATGCCAAATTAAGTTTGTCTAATTCAAACAAACTTAATTTGACATATTCTGTGTTTTTGTATATATATTATCCGTTTATATGTTTGTCATGTGTAACTTTTTTACTTATGCCTAGCTATGCAAACCATTTGTGTTAAAATTACGTTATTAACTTTTTAGTGTGTTTGTGAAATATTTCTATTTGTCTAATCATGATAATTATGTAAAACGTTTGATCTAGATACAGGTGTCATTTTTTGTGTAAGTATATTTCGACTTTGTCTTGTTTTTTCGAGATGTGTGTATCTTTGTGGAAATGTGTTTATGTCTGTTTTTGTTTTTTTCTAGACATGTACAGCGATTATATTGATGACAGTATTACATTCGGTTTCATTAGTTGTTTTTTTGTTGTGAATAATTTGTCTGTTTCGTCCAATTTATTAACCGTTTGTATTGCCTTGTATGTTCTGTCCTTTCGAGGCATAACAGAGAGGTAAGCGGGAGGTTTGCGACGCCGCGCCAATCAGATTCAACCGCCCTAGTGGACTGTTTTGTTCGTTGACCGTTCCAAGGCGGCACACTGGCTGTCATGTCTTCATGTATTGTACTTCATTGTGGTTTGTTTTTACCTGCTTGCTGGAGCTGGGTCTATGTGTCTACTTTTGGGTATCTTATCCTCTATTTTTTTACTGGCATTTAATTGTTTACTATGTTTACAGATCCAGCGGAGGTTAAAATGTGGCCAGTTTCTAAAGTTATCTACGAGAACGAAACCTTCTCTGTCACGTGTGCCTTCGACGCCAAGCCGAATTCGGCCTTCTATTTCAATCAGGAAAACGCAGGTGGCGTTATTGCGGACTTCAATCGGAGTATAGATAAAGGTTAGAACACACCAAATAGTTTTACAGTGAAACCTCTCTAATCCGGACACTTCTAAAAAGCCGATTATTCACTTTGAATGCTTTTCACTGTAATGTTTCTCTAATTATAAATTGAGCTCATGATCTCAAAGCAGTAAATTGTGTCCCAGTCATCAAAATCTTGATTTACAGTTGAACCTCTCTAAACCGGACACGCTGGGGGACCTCCCATGGTGGTCGATTTAGAGAGGTGACACGGTACTATATAACTTAACCGAATCCCATCCAATAAAGCCAGTCTCTCTTACTTTCACTATTCGTATGGAAATAACAATTCGTTCCCTCACTTTAACAATTCGTTCCCACGATATAACAATTCGTTCCCTCGAATTAACAATTCGTTCCCACGAAATGACAATTGTTCCCCTCAATTTAACAATTCGTCCACACGATATAACAATTTGTTCCCTCGAATTAACAATTCGTTCCCACGAAATGACAATTCGTTCCCAAATTTAACAATTCGTTCCCTCCAATTGGAGGGAACGAATTGTTATATCGTGGGAACGAATTGTTAAATTGATGGAACGAATTGTTATTTCGTGGGAACGAATTACTAAAAAAAAAGAATTGTACGTCCCCTGCGGGTCTCCGTACTATGGGACCTACTTCTACATCAAAGTGTATGATCACGTGGTGAAAACGCGTTTGCTCCGCCATATGTCATCAAAATCCGTTGCATATTAAGGAAAATATAAAATAATACTTGCTTTGGAGTGGGCGACGTTGTTGTTGTTGTAACCACGTGATCATGCACCTTGTACATGACATGCAGCCGGGCTGCACTGGATCTGCATGGATAAAGTAAAATGTTCATTTACTCCTAAGAAAGAAAATTCAACCTCGTCATGTGCCTCAAAATTGTCTATACGTTATTTGGCCACTGCAACTGTGTATACATCACGTGACTAAATGTTCAGTGTTTTCTTTTTTATGTCCTTCAAATACATGTATGCTGAAAACTGGAGTTAAAAAAAAACGTTTTTTATACCGGACTACTTCTGCATACCCACTTCAGGCAGTATACAGATCGGACCAAGCCGGGCCACGTGTAAGGACAGCGGTTTCTATAAATGCACGGCGTACAATTACCTAAACAACGGCGTTAACTCGACGGCGACGTCAAATATCACGGTCTTATGTAAGTACTACTGGCAACAAGCGGACGAGTCGTACCACTCATGTTAACGCTTAGAAGGCGGCAACCGAAAATTGTCGTCTGCTGTTGTTCTTATTTTGTTTTTGTTTTCTAAATAAAACATGTTTTGGCAGCATTTTAGAATCATTTGCATTGGAAATGATTATAAAGTGCTGTCAAACCATGTTTGTGATGAGAAAAAATGCAAAATAAAAAGCAAACGACAACATTTAATTCAGAATTGTAAGGATTAACCCTTACTACGCTTAATTAAATGTTGTCGTCTGCTGGAAATGTTTTATTTTCAATATTTCTCGACAAAAACCTGGTTTTGACAGCACATGAGAATCGTCTCCAGTGGAGATGATTCTCATGTGCTGTCAAAATCAGTTTTTTGTTAAGAATGAAAGCAAAAATGAAAAACAGCAGACGGCAATTTCCGTCAACAGCGTAGGAAGGGTTAAAGGAACTGGGTCTCTGATATATCTAGAAAGTGATGAAACAGAAAATCCGTCAACAATTTACAAATTTCGCACTAAAAAATGATTTTATTGAAAAAACAAATTTTGTTCATGCAGTAATTCATACATATCAGGCAGCAAACTATGTTTATAATTGGTCGTAAACTGTAATAGTTAATTTGGATGAGAAATTAATAAGATATACAAATCAACTGCAAAGCTTTGTTGTGTTAATGGACCATCTGCTACTTCGCGAATTGGCAATACAACGCTTAGATGAACGCATTATTTCAGTAACTTCCCGGGACATCATAGCGACGGAGGCACATTTCCATAGATCATGTTACAGGGCATATACATGCCCACAGCCGGAAGTACATGAACAGAATGTTGATCCGTACAAAGACGTAAAGAATGCTGCTCTTAATTCACTGTTTGCTCATATTAGAGACGATCTGTTTTCCAACCCGCGAATCGTTCCAATGACCGATCTTATTGACCACGTTGTCTCATTTATGGAAACTAGCGCAAGGGAGAAATGCACAGAGTCAACAAAGAAACATATACGTAGAACTCTTGAAAAAGAATTTGGCGACTCTTTACACTTCATCACAGTAGGTCGTCGTCTTTATGTTAGGCCAGACAATTTAACCACTGACTCAGTCATAATTGATTGCATACTCATTGTGAGGAATGTCCGTTGTGAGTTCTCATATTATTAACAACACATTGCACTTTTGTTAACAAAGTTTATAGTTTGTTTACTTGGACCTGTCATTGAGAGTATAGAAAGAAAGCAGAAGTCAGAATAAAGTGAGAATACATGTAAGAATATGTACAACATGGATACAAAGTATTGATAATATCGCATTCATTTCAATTCTACATCAAACTTGTATGTTATCAATAATATACCCCTAATCACATATGACACACATAGATCACTAAACCTATAGTCACAGACACAGTCATATATGTAGTTTCACATATCAATTGGTCCCCTTCTACATCTATTGTTTATCTGATAGATGTTATTATTGAATGTCGTTTCTATGTCGTGTCCAAACTGGGTTATCCCTGGCTGTACAAGTATATATCCTCTGGGAGTACACTCTCAAAGGTGGGATTATGTCGGTTACAATCTGAAAGTAGATTGATTGCCACCAATATTATATACATGTACCTTATAAGATACATTACGCGAACAAATGACCATTAAAACATATTTCACTCCATTTCACACTTTATCATGTACTGCTACTGGCTATTACCTGTAACCCATGGTAGACTATATGATAAGGTGCTGATTGCCGTCACTCGTCTCGGCTCCACTGGTCTGCAATTTATAAACCAGCATGCGCCTTTACTCACCTGTTGCATATTACAATCATCTCAATCCATTTCACGTCATGTCACAGCTGTAATTAAGAGGCTTGACTTACCTATATACATCTCACTTCCCGTCTATGTCCGCTATATAATAAATCGCATCTGACTCCATTATAGTACTGCACACAGTTTCGTAATAATCTCCAAATACTACATTTTCAATGTCCTGAACCAACTATCCTGGTCAAAATCACACATCCAACTGACCAACTTGGTACCTGTATATACATGGGTCACATCAACTTACCTGTCACACTACAATGCCCAATTATCTACTGCTCACTCAATGCCATATTTCTATTGTCATGCCTAGTATACCCCAAGCCAACCAATATCCCCCACGTATCAGCTCACCTGAGATCCTACCAGTGTGATCAATTCGTGACACTCATGCAGAACACATTAGATACGTACAAAGAATATCAGACATATGAATCATTGATCAAACGTGTCGCATTTTATATTCGTAGTGAAATTAAAAATGGCAAACACGAACAACATTGGCCTCCACATCCTGAACAATTGGATTCATCATATTATTCGTCACCAGATTCTTTAGTTCAATTCCTGAATGCCTTGTTCAGTGGTAAATATGAACCATCCATTCGTACATGTAGACTTACCTGATCCGTTGCACAATATATCGTTAGTGCTGTGACGCAAGGAGAAGTGTTAACACCAAAACACATTCTACTGCCATGGGCTGTCAAGACACTCACGGGTAATGCCGAACTACTGAAAATGATGAACAGACTTGGGCATGGATGTTCATAGACCCGCTTAGAGGAGATCGATACAGCGCTGTGTATAAAAAATACTGAAGCTACTGGATCGGGCGAGTACCTCTTCCCACTAGTATTCATCCATCCGTTCCCACAGTACTTGCCTTTGATAATATCGACAGACAAGAAGAAGTTCTAAGTGGAGCTGGCACGTCGCATCGTGTCAACGGCATCATTGTTCAATCGTTGTCATGCGCTCCTCCACGCACAGTAAAACCATTGGACATACCCCTCCCAATATATGTGGTTGGGAAGAGACAAAGCCCTCCTCCAGTTGTACCATCTGAAATCACTAGCGCACTTTCAGCAGCAAGCTCAAGTGCACGTCAACGGGACTTACTATGGATAATGGTGCGTGCACATAACACGGAATAACAAGTTAGTTCGTGGACAGGATTCAATATTCTTATCAGAGATCACGTAGAAATTAATCCAGACACGATCGGGTATATGCCGACAGTGGATGCGCCAGCAACAGAAGCTTCAACGGTGCAGGATGTTTTGCAACAAACCAGCACCATCAAGTCAGCCCTACATCTTGAAAAGATTGCTGTCGTCTTTGATCAGGCATTGTTTGCGAAGGCAACGGAAATTGCATGGCGGTATCCGGAGAGGTTTGGAAATATTGTCTTGATGATGGGAAACTTCCATACCATCTGCAATCTGATGTCGATAGTCGGCAAGATGTTCAGTGACGCTGGGCTTCGTGATCTGGCAGTTGAGTCTAGAGTCATTACGGAAGGATCCATTGCAAAAGTCCTTGAAGGAAAGCAGTACGTACAATCGAGCTGTCCGTCTCCACAAGTTGACGTATGAAGCTTTGATGAGGCTAGCCTGGTCGGGTTTTGAGGATTCAATCAAGCACACGCACGTTGAGTGTCTCCCGCTGCTGAATGACACTGTTGATGTACTGTACAATTTGGGCGAGAATGTGAGCCATACGACACAACTAGCTGCTTTGATCAATGAATCATGCATACAGATTATTGGCCTATTTGGAAAGTACCTAGAAGAGTTGAGACATGACAGAGGGCCATTAGAGGCATCTTGGATGACCTATGTAGAGATGATTGAACTTCTTCTCGGATTGATCCGAGCTGATAGAGAAGGTGACTGGCATCTTCACCTTGCCTGCATCCGAGACATTATCCCCTGGTGTTTCGCTATGGACAAGATAAACTATTCTAGATACCTTCCTGTCTACTACGCAGATATGACCAGGTTGCAGGAGACAAGTCCAGATATATACAATCACTTCCAGAATGGGGGATTCTCAGTTCAGCTAAGGGATACGAATCCCTTTGCCAAGATCGCCGTTGATCAGACAACAGAAGAAACCGTCAATAAGGATACACACACAGCTGGCGGCACGCGCGGATTCAGCCTGAATCCCGGTGCAGTTACTCGCTACTACCTAACAGCCGAGCACAGAGCGTTAGCGTTACGGGAACTCCTACAGCAGATCTCTTTGCAACTTCCAGGCAAAGTAAGTCACAAAGACCTTGGGAAAGCGCGAATAAAGAGGGACGACTCGGACGTTGCTGCATTAGTGGATCTCATGGACAACAACTGGACGAATCCCTTTGGTAGCGATCCATCAGACCTCGTTAGTTTATCTACCGGAACAGTTGCTACACCTGAGGTTTCCACCGGCCTACTTACAGCTCTGAAACAGGGACAGGGTGCTTACACGGCATTTCAAGATCAACGTTTGGAAAAGGATGAAGGCTTCCATGAGCCAATCAAGAAACTCAAAGCGAAAACGTTCAGTGACATGAAAAAAGAAACAGCCGAAGGTCCGTCCAAAGAAATTGTCCTGAAGGCTGATCGTAAGTTGTTCTGAAACATGGTGCTGATTTCACAAAACAGGCAGTTAGTGAAACATGCTGCAGACACATACCCATCACTGGTCTTCGTGAGTGACGACACAGATGTATTCATCATATGTCTAGCATTGAGTGGAGATATCAACAGCAAGCTATTTGTAAGACGTGGTACAAAATCGTCGATCAGGCTTGTCGACATCACCGAACTGGCTGCAGCAGTTGGACCAGATGTTTGCACTGCCCTTATGGGACTTCATCCGTGGACCGGATGTGACACGGTCAACGCACTTGCCGGGCAAGGAAAGTTGAAAGCATTGAAAATATTGCAGACTCACTCAACGTACTGGGAGGCGTTTACGTCACTCGGCATGGATTGGCACCTCCCCAACGAAGTCTTCTGTGTCATCCAAGATTTCACCTGACAGCTGTACTGCCCCAACACTAAAACAAGCGAAGTAACGAGTTACAATACCAACTATTTCGCAGCAGGAGTGGGGAAATCGAGAGCGGTCAACTTCCCCCGTGTGAGGATACACTGCGTCAACACACACGTCGAGCAAACTACCAGGCTGCTATCTGGCGCCGCAGTTTAATTAACTGTCCGGACATTCCCATCCCCAGTGAAGAATACAGATGGACAGTAAGCGACACCGGGATTCCAGTTATCAACTGGATGACGGGCCTCCCAGCTCCAGAAGTTGTGTTAGGTCTTCTGTCCTGCAAGTGTAGCAGAGCATGTCGATCGCCAGACTGTACATGCATCGTCAACGGACTCAAATGTACGGAAGCATGTAAGCTGCTGACGTGCACCAACATGGCGAATGATGACGAACAAATTCATCAGGATGAAAATGCTTCATCTGACAGTGATGATGATTGAACCAGTATTGCTCAGATAACAGGATTTATACTTAAGCCATGTTCTCTCAACAATTGGTAATATTGCATTTGTAACTAGTATTAATCCACAGCTGGATGTCGATCCACACTAACCAATGTGATCAAGGTCTTCTGTTTGTCATTTTGTAAGTGAATCCATTTGAGCTATGTATGGAAATAGATGCCCTTTAATCGCATATAAGAAGTTGTTTTTCGAAATTGTTTCAAGATCTGCATATATTTTGTAACTGGCGTCAATTTTTGACTCAATCCTCAGAGCACACACAGGTATTGTAATGAATGTGTCAACATTCTACACCATTTACGGAAAGTATCACATTTTTTGGAAGAACATATGCGATTTAAGGAGATGTGACAAGGCAAAAATTATCATACACTGGTCCACTCACATTCTGGTTAAGTCCGCAATATGATATTGATTGTTCACACCATACAAATGCAATAAGACCATTTTGTTTTTTAACCTGGGCGATGGTCTGACAAAACTTGACTTATTGCAATTGAGTTTAATGAATAAATGTGTCTCAGACAAACCAATTACTAGTAAATAGTACTTAAGAAATATGCTAAAACACTAGCGTCTATTTTGAAAATGTCTCGACACCAAATGAGGCAATTTCCATTTTTATACAATATAATATGGAATATGGTATTATGAACATTATTATCTCCAAACAAATGTGCCTCCGACAAAGCAATTAAATGTTACAGATAAAATTATGCTACAATACTGGCGGCCATTTTGAAAAATATCTCAATACCAAATAAAGCAATGGCCATTTTTTCTTCAATATATTATGTAAAATTGTATTCTGAACAGTTTTTATCCCGGAATAAATGTGCCTCAGACAACCCAATTAAATGTTACAGACATATTTAAGAAATATGAAAAAAACTGGCGGCCATTTTGAAAATTATCTCAATACCAAATAAAGCAATGGCCATTTTTTCTTTAATTTATTATGTAAAATTGTATTCTGAACATTTTTTATCTTTGAATAAATGTGCCTCAGACAAACCAATAAAATGTTAGACACAATTAAGTAATGTCCTAGAATACTGGCGGCCATTTTGAAACGAGTTTAGCTGTGGAACTCAGATGGCCATCACTTTTTTTCCGAGTCGTGACATATAGGGCTAATTGCAAAATATAGTGCCGACTTGCCCACTTTTTTGGTACTCAGATTTCACCTGTCACATGGACTATTTACAGACAATCATAAGTTTGCACTTACGAACAGTTTAGTCGTACGAATATTAGTGAAACGGTCCCCTGGTGAAAACCGTATGTCACATGTTATAAAGGTTTTCATGTCTGCATACATTATGCAAATGAGCTGTGACATCACAGTAAGTTCATTTAAATAATTCAAATTACGATATTTGTTTTTCCAAAACAAAATTATTATTGCGAATGAAAATGTTATTTTAAATGTGTATTTCTGTATACATATTAATATATAACATTATTTACGACATAATGCTAAAAATATTATAAATAAAGCTAAGTATTTGTGGGTCATGTATGGTAATTGCAGCAAATAACATGGTGTGGATATCGATGGATGTGCAATGTACAGTGGAACCTCCCCGAACGGAACTGTGACTGGAAAAACGTGGCCCTTGGGGTCTTGTGACCACTGCAGGTCTAGATCAGCCTGTCAGGATCTGGGGCCCGTTTCACTAAACTTCGTACGACTAAAATGTTCGTAAGTACAGATTTAGAATAGTCTGTAAATTTCATTTGATGGCTTTACATTTATTGAGCATAGGCTGCATATGCATCCTATGCTCAATAAATGTAAATCCAATAATTGTTTACAAGCAATCATTGTTAATGTGCTATAATTTTGCACTTACGAACATTTTAGTCGTAGGAAGTTTAGTGAAACGGCCCCCTGCAATGTCCGCCATTCCATTAGTGAAACACCCGGCATACTTCTAACAAACGATATGTTATTCGGCTATGCGAGTGTGCAATTTGATCAGGAGCATCACATGACATGACACAAATCCCAAAATCCCAAAAGCCCCATTCTCCAGTCACAGCCACATACAGTGAAACCTCGCTAAACCGGACACCCTGGGAGGTCCCCAGGGTGTCCGGCTTATAGAGGTTTCGCTGTAAACCAGGCATTTTCTCATTCCGAGCCATAGTTGTGTGCTATGTGATCATGAATAGGCAATATCACCTGAGATAAATGAAGAAACCCGTCAAAATTATGATCACATATATATATATCTTGTTGTTCGGTTTAGGGAGGTTCCACTGTATTTCTAGGCAAGCCACAGCATGACCCGCAAGCCGGCGGTAGATTTCACACGAGGAGAGCCATATTGGGAGAGAGTGGCGTATATTTTGAATCGGACTTTGTGGCCAATCCCGCTCCCGGTATCACGTGGGATCACGAGGGGACGGTTTTACCCCCGAATATGCAGAACAACACCCACGACGAGACGATTCTGACACTGCCCAACGTCACTGTCGAAGATTATGGAAATTACTCAGTTACAATCCGTAACGAGTTTGGCACGTACACGGAATCGTATGTGCTGGAACCGCAAAGTACGTACGATACGAGTGGTGTTTAAAAGGTTACAGTACCTGAGGTTATGGTAAACCACGGCCTGCGCTAATATTTATAAATGTTTGAATTAAAAAATACTTGAATATCGCGTTTGAAAGTAAGCAGCTTGATTGACTGAGCCTGAGATGTGTTAAAGCTCAGGCTCAGTCAATCAAACTGTTTGATTGCGAGCTGATATTCCCGATAGATGTACAGAAACGTTGACATCTGGGCAAGATTAACGCAGTCGGTGGTGTATGTATGTATGCTACAGCTCAGGCACAGCCAATCAAACTGCTTGATTGCTGGTTGATATTCCCGATAGATGTACAGAAACGTTGACATCTGGGCAAGATTAACGCAGTCGGCGGTGTATGTATGCAGGCTACAGCCCAGGCATACACTCAGGCACTCGTGAAATATGGACATTTCACACCACTCGATGAACATATATGTCATATTCGTTGCAAAAATATTAATATCCTCTATGTATATACTGTTCATCTAACGCGTTTTCCGTACTGTAGCGGCTACAATAATTCGCCTCCGATATGTTATATACGGCTACAAGTTGACCTATTAAAAATGTGAGCAAACGAAGTGCATACCCAAACCTGTTGCATGTAGGTAAAAATGTATACTTTTAAACAAATAAGCTTTGATGTAGAACTAGTAAATTGCCAAAAAAAATAGAACAGGGAAATCATTTTCCCATGGAAGCCATCTTTTCTCTTGTTGTAGTTCAACATTCAACATAACGAAATAAAACTTTCAAATTTACAAGATATACATGTAAATGTCAGATACACACATTGGCACGGTAAAATAACCAATGTATGCATGTGTATGTTCTTTATTAATACTTTATTGATACAGCTTTGACAATTTTATATCGCTAACATATCAAACACGCCGGATAACCGGTTGCAAAAATCACTCTTCCATGCGTTACATTAAAGAGATGGGGTTAAATTGCTACCCTAGCGAGTGGTATGGAGCGGGGTAGCAATTATATTACTACGGTTTCATATGTTAATTATACTGTATGTGTTATGCCATTGCGAAAGTTCAGTTTATGTTGAGGATCTTACATCGGTGATATGTATTAAACGACTTTAATGATTTCATAAGAATCGAGACTATGCCGAGTTTCTTATGACATTAGTCAACGAGTTTAATAAATACCATATTAAATCATCACAAATGTTAGATTTTATTTATTGCATAAGCACATCATCATCCATTGAAGTTGTACTGGTCGACAAACATGTTTTCGGTAACAAGCTATTAATGTGCATATTCATTACACTACTGTCTGTTCCACGTTTTGCTGCCGACGAACATTTGGCCATTAAACACATTAAATCTAAAAATATTTGAAAGCAAGTACTTTTTCATCAATAACAAAAAATTCACCCTCCCAACAAATTATTTGATGAAATTCCATCAAATATTGATTTTATTGCGAAAAAAATATTTTCCTATAGGAATTTAACATGGAGGCTAAAAAATAGACTTTTTCAAAAATCCTTTTTTATTTGTGAACCGATTTTCAAAATCTAATTGTTTTCTTAGTTACATCATTTTCAGGTTTCGGAGTCAATTTCCCAAAGTTTTGGAATTTGACTCCGCATGTTAAATTCCCATAGGAAAACAGTTTTTTAGCAACAAAATCAATATTTGATGGAATTTAGTCAAACAAAAAAATTTGGGGAGGATGACATTTTTGTTATTGGTGAAAAAGTACTTTTTTCTTTTTCAGTTTTAAGTTTTTTATTTCCATACATAGTCATATACAAACAATACATGAGTTACAAGCCGTTTAACAACATGAATTTATAGGTTACACTCCTTGTTTACAATCAACTATCAGTACATGCATTGTAAATAATCATAGATTATAACGTATTGTTCATACATGGTTAGGTTGGATTTGTTATAGGAATGAATGGCCTTTTTGTGGAATTTATCGGGGTATAAACTTGGAAAAGTCGCGGGAATACTGGACGAAGGCCGGAAGGCCTCGTCCAGTATTCCCGCGACTTTTCCATACATGGTTAGGTTGGATTTGTTTAAGAATGTTATTTAGATGAGAGAATAGAGTTGAAAATGAGATATGGTGAAATAGGTTAGTGAATAATAATTGAGCAACACATCACGATACAATACTATTACGGTATATGCTGTTATACCTAACTGTAATATTTGTATGTATAATCAGAAGGTTCGTGTATCTCTAAATGAGTGTTAGTCTAATTGGATAACATTCCATTTTCGTTCATGAACTATGAGCTTATTTTTATTTATTGCAATTTCTTTTCAATATTTTGTGTTGCCTTTAGGTAAGACATAAACTCTGGAAATTTAGGTTCCGTGTTTCGTAATGTACATGTATATATAAAGTATTTTCCTAGTATGATACAAAAGTTAAAAAACGTGTTGTCTTGCTCATATTGCCCGAAGCAAACAGTGTGCCAATCAAAATTACATGACCAAAAATATTGGCTTATAGTGCATTCCCAAAAAATGTGCTTATTTGTTTCTGGAGCCATGGCGCAAAAATCACACAAATTGGAGCTGACAATGTTACACTTAAATAATCGTTTGTAGCAACAATTCTCATCAAAAATGTGTACTGAAAATTCCTAAGTTTAGAACTTATAGTGATCTTCCAATTTATATGCCTTGCGTCTCGTGAACTGATGACAAGGCATAAAATCATTTCTAAATATAGTGCTGAACATTTAATGATTAATTGAATACATATTGGCGAAAGCGTCGCAATATGCGATTAATTGAGACGAAATGCCGTTCTTTCATTGGTCGAGAAACTAGGGTATACAATAACTATGGTTACGTTATTGCATCTATACACAGTTTGGACGCCACAAAGGCCTACGGACCTGCGATTTTCTAACGTTACGTACACAAGCGTCACACTTGAGTGGACGTCGGGGTTCGACCAGGGGTCACCGCAATATTTCGTCGTCCTCTCTGCCGACACGAGACAACAGGTACGTGCCGATTCTAATCACATGTGGATATCGCGAGGCATGGAAGGTAAAATGGTGGAACAAATCCTAATTATGTTTAGAAACCAGCAGAAACTCAGAACATTAAACAGTGAATCAGATATGAAAACAAAAAATCGCCTCTAAAGACCTAGTTAATTATGTTTAGAAGCCAGCAGAAAGTCAGAAAAATAAACAGTGCCACGAAAACAAACAAAAAATCGCCTCTAAATACCTAGGTCTATGTCTTTAGAGGCGAATGTTTATTTTGCATGGCAATTTTTATTTCTATGATTTTCTGTTGGTTTCTAAACATATTAATTAGGATTTTTTAACCATAAACCAACCCTGCCACGCTTTGTCCACCTATGATTTTCATGTGATACCAACGCCTTTTTTTCCAGAAATAATATGAATACAGGGCATGGGATCACATGCTTTCTGAACGTTCCGAACGACATTTTCCGAAGTGACGTAACATGTGATTGTTATAGTATATTTTATATTTGACACATTTCCGGGTGTTGATCAAATTTCTTTTTTCAAATTTATTTTTCTTCAAAAATGCTAAATTTTCGGCGGCGGGTTTGTAAAACAAATAATAAAAAAATAAAGGCCGTATTACATATTTGACACATCTCCGGGTGTTGTTTCTGTATTAACACAGCCTGTGTTCACGGTATGCGCACGAGGGTGTTATACTAAGTCCCGAATTATCTCCTCGTACATACGGACGAACAGTGATCTAACTTATACTTAGTTTCTTGTAAAGGTACAGTGTTTCAGACGACGTCTCAGATATTCAATGTGTGCATTTTCGCGCCATACACTGCAAATGATCCTTATTTACAAAACACGCTATTTTATTGGATCAAATGCTAAGTAGTATGTGTGCTATTCCACGATATTCTACCATATATTATGATAAACAGACTAGTTAACGATTAACTTAGTAATATATGAAAAGTCATGCAGAGCATGATGTTATTAGCCGATCAAATCTGGGTTCAATATATGTCCACATTTTGGTAGTTACGGAACCTCAGGGAAAAGTGAGAGAAGTGTTGATTTCCTCCTCAACCAAATGCTCCCAGTTATATTTAGCTATAATTAATATCTGATCATAGCAATACTTATGGTAGTCAACTGTAAACAATATTATTCCAGTTGAAAGAATTAACCTTTGAATATAGGTGAAGGCGCTTAGCATTACACAAATATGTAGCAAGTCAACCGAAATCTCATACATACCCGATTGTTGGCGGCCATCTTGAAAATATGATAATTATATACTGAATATTAGTGTAGTTTACGTAAATTCTTTAATATATCCATCAGAAATGTTTTTTAACAACTTACACCAATTTCCAATTTAAGGACCATGACCTATTGGCTCATATATTGGCAATTTTCGACTTCCGTCAAGCATAAAGTTCATAAACTTGAAATGACCTTCAACTTGGTTTAATAAATGGCACCCAGATTTTTTGGAAACCTTATACATTCAAGTTTATAAAAACACCGGGTTCTATAAATTAACACGAGGTGCCGGAATCTTATATATATACCTACAATTGCCCCTGGACTAGAAGGCAAACCGCCTAACTATAGTGTTTATTTATAGCCAAATTGCACACCGCCTAACTTTAGTTTACCGAACTCTTGTAGTGAAAACGTTTATGTATAGCCAAATTGTGTTATTTCGCTATATTTAAAGTTTTCAACAGAGAGAATGGCCAAAAATGAAAAATTATCCGGTTGATGTAATTTGGAAATGATACAACTTTCGCGTTTGTAGATTACCGAATATAGGAGAAAAGGGTGGTTACAAACTTTTTCACAAACCAATGGATAACCAATATATAGCCGATCTATAAATAGATCGGCTAATAATAATAGTAATAGTATAATATATGTGCACATAAATTTGTTGTTTTACCACACTAACGAAATGGTACCTGTTCGCTTTTGCAGTTATCACCACATATTCCGGACACGTCCGATAACCACGGCGTTGGCCAAAACTGGACATACACTGTGACCAACCTAACCGGGAGTACGTTCTACGTCCTGACCGTATACTCCGAGAATCAACATCATTACTTCTCGGACGATGCCAAACCGGTGACATTCTCCACTAAATGTTAGTCAAAATCTATGCCGGCATAAAGTGTTTGCCATCTACTTAACCATGTTAACTTGATAGCCCCACGTGGCGTCGCACTACGTTGTTGATTTACTAACGTGTGTTTGACGTCATTGTCAATAACGGCACGCTATTGACCGGTAACGTCGTCGTTCCATGATTTGCCACAAAATGACGTAATATACTATGTATACACCGTCATGTGATTTTTTTCCTGTCACCTGTGGTCTGATTAAAGTTTGAGAGGAGTCCTTTTTGGACTCCACGCACATTTAACATATCAACTGTTCTTCTTTTATAAACGCAATAACCAATGGTTTTATTCATTGAATATAAAGCGAAAACAGTGTGCGATTGCATCTGGTTTAGAGCACAGGTGGAAGATTCGGACATAGAAAACGTTACCCCACCCACCCATTTTCATACACTATACATTACAGTCTTAGATTGTAATGTATAGTGTATGGAAATGGGTGGATGGTGTTTTCAAATGAGCCAATTAATGGGTCCTAGGTCCGAGTCTTCCAGCTGTGGTTTATAGAGGGACTACTATCGTCATGTTCATTCACAGTTGGCATACCACAAGAGCCAATGAACCTCGAGTTTTACAATGTGACGTGTGACAGTGTGACGTTACAATGGACGTCAGGTTTCGACATGGGGTCACGGCAATACTTCGTTGTTGTCACCGAGGACACAAGGGTAAAGGTAAGTAACGGATGGAATAACCCCACCACCCCATCACCCACCCCACTTGCAACGAATGTTTCGGGAGAATAATTCACACAAACGCAAAAGCTTGTTTTATTTCCCATTGTCTGTATCATGTCATCACGTAGCCTTATGAAATAAATAGTGTTAATACACTATGTTATTTCACTGTGAAGCCAATGTTATACAATAAAGAGCAATATCAACATGGAATACAATCATTTCCCAGTCATAGGACTATGTACCTGGTGACTTATGGTATTAATAAACCAAAATGAGGTCAACAAGTAGTCCGGGCGGTAAAAGTAGTCCCGATAGTTTTAGGCCATATACACAGTCAGATTACACAACCTGATCAACTGTTGTACAAATCTGCTTTACGACCTTTTTTTATTATATTTTTATGCACATGTGTAGGATATTTTAAGTACACGAACATGATGGTCACGTGTTGTAAACACTGTTTGAGCTGATGAAAGATGCATAAAGCTAGCGTGGTCAAAGACGATTGGGTTTGTTTTTCTTCGGAGTAAATAAACCTATATTTTATTTAGTTTAGATCCAGTTCTGACAGGTTTATGTTGCTTATGGAAAACTAGGTTCTGTAACATCCATATAAAATTGAAAGTAGCGGAGACTGGGTATATTGTTGGTTATATATGGCTGTGACTGGGGAAATGGGACTTATGGGTTATGCGACCAGTGTAGATCCAGATCAGCCTGTGCATCCGCACAGGCTGATCAGGATCTACACTATTCGCCATTCCATCAATGAAACACTCGTCGCGAATCTAATCGGCAATATATACCGTTATCATTCTACAGGAGTGTGTAATTTTATCAGGAGCTAGACTTGTCACAAATCCCATAAGCCCCACGTCTCCAGTCACAGTCGCATATATCTCACCGTATGGTACCTCTATACCCCAAACTCTCATACTTTCACATCCGCATACAGCAAACGTATTTAGTGTTTTCTAACCTTTTGTAGCTATCTCCAGAGATCCCAGACACGTCCGATAACCACGGCATCAGCCAGAACTGGACATACACGGTTACGGGCCTTGCCGGCAATACTGATTACCGACTAACAGTCTTCTCCATTTTCTTGAAAAACTATCACAAACTTCAGTCTTCAGACGCTATTTCAGTGGAATTCCGTACAGAAGGTCAGTCGAATTGACGCTGTTGTGTCTGTGCGATCAGGGCATTTACGTTCAACCCGGAATGATTCGTTTTCACATCATTTTCTTCTCTTCCAAATAATTAGAAAACGATGTTTTCGTTGGACAAAAACATCTTTTTCTAATTAAAACTACCAACGAAAATATCGTTTTCACGTACAAAAAAAAACAGACGATAATGCGGATGCACAGGCTGTTAGGTCACATGTTATTGTATTTTTCAATTTCGCACTTACGAACTTCTTAGTCGTACGAAGTTTAATGAAACGGACCCCAGGGCCTTTAATAATTTATCAGGTAACCTGTATTGACCGAATACGTACGGACTGATAACAAATTGTATCAGGCATTGATCTGATACAAACATCCGGGTTACAACTAAGTGAAAACTGACGCTCCATTGGTCGCATGACGTCACGTGGTGTTACCGAATTAAACAAGTCCGCGTTCTGTCCATAGATAACGACATCATCTGTGGTCATTTTCGAGTATAAAACGTTAACTGATAAATACAATACCAGGCTACTGCCTGTTGATATCAAGTTTATCAGGCTCGGATCGAAAACGGTAGGAATTCCTCGGCAAGCCTCGGAATTCCTACGCGTTTCCTAGCCTTGCCTGATAAACTTGATATTAAAAGACACTAGCCTGGTATTCTCTATGCCGGTATCACCTTCCAGGCTCCCCAACTACTCCAGTTCCACAGAGTGACGGCAGCAAGGCGAATGTGGGCGGGGCGGTGGGCGGTACATTGGGCGGGCTCGCTGTCATCGGGCTTGTCGTATTCGCGGTCTACTTCTTCAAATACCGGAACCGGAGATTTTATTGATACTAAGTGCGCCAGGATAATTCACAAATTGTGGCTATGACTGGAGAAATGTGTCTTATGGGATTTGTAACCAGTGTGGCTCCTGATCAAATAGCACACTCGTGAAGCCTGATCACGATCTACAATAAGTGCTGTAGGAGAATGACGGATCGTAGATATATACATTGTGTATTTCCATTTGAATTTATTTATAGAAATCCGGTCCAAATTGTAAAATTTAGGGAATTATTCCACTATTCAATAAGAAATGAACGCTAAAATAAAACATCTGTATTCATAGATTTGCAAAGGGAACTAACTAGCTGCAATCCCTCATTATGTTACTTTAACCGCCATACCATTACCTTAATTGAATGCACACATTTTCACTTCATTGTACCAGGTAGTACTTAAATTCGGAAAGATAACTGGTCAACCGCCATCTGTTTGACTACGTGTCACATGCCCCGGTATGGAAGGCTCATGAGTCGAGTACAACCTTTTAAATACAAGCCAATAAATATATAAATAATTGTATGCCGACTTTGACGTGGATCGGATGAAAAGTATGGGAATTGCGTGACAGAATGACGATCGGCGAGACGGGGGCAAATTATACTTACCACCCGCATCGCACTCGACCCACCTATGTAACCGAACATAATCAATGTACTGACTATGTTATCTCCACACAAACTGATCGGTGTATGTGGTAAGTTAACTTTGTAAAACACAGTTATAACTAGCAGGGTCAGTACTGAAATATATAGAAAATCGTCCACCCCCTTTACTGCTTGCTCCGTACTGTCCCGTGAGACCTAAAGATAATAGCTGTTCTATTCATACGCACGAACTGTCTTGATTCGTATCTTCCAGAATTGAACTGATAAACTTAGTACAAAACAGTGAAAACTATAGAGAATAGTACATGTAGAGTTTTAGATACAAGGCAAGACAGAGCACAGGGCACTATTTTCTTGGTGGTACTCGCCATTTAGGCGTAGCACGACAATGGCTGCCCCCATATAAATGTGCGCGACATAATATGCTATCTCAAGGGAGATAACATATAAAAAGGAGACTCAGTTTCGCATCTGTCATGCTGAAAACGAAACACCAAGACAGGCGAGTAACACAAATACATGCTGTTCAATTCATTTATTAAATCAATATTTTCTCATATGAGAAAAAACATGTGATTTTGCACTCAAGACGATGTCACGATGTGCGATAGCCATGAACAATAATTACAAAATTTACGATCCATTCCGTAAATGACATCGAAAGTTGACGAAATGTTCATTGAACATTTCGTCAACTTTCGACGTCATATACAGAAAAAAATATCGCTGTGTCTGTACCTATTTTTCATGAAAAGTCGCACAGGTACAAAATCACATGACTCGTCTCATAACGGGTCACATCTAATGCGACGCACGCGATCAATCATCTTCGCCCATGGCCATTCTGGTTCCAAATATAACCGCCCTCATTTCCGAAGTTATCGTCCTTGGTGGGCTTAGTGGCTGGGCATGCCGGTGTGGGGCAACAATCCGGGTAGGCCTTGTACGGGTAGATCTTTAGGAAACACGGGTCACTCACCGTGTAGTTGGCACATCTGTGATGAAAAATAAATCGGTCTCGGACGGATATTTTTATCACAATCCCTCGAACAGTAAATGCACTCACTTCCTTACTTCGACGAATGTATGTCCGGCGTTAACTACACGATAGCCCAAGGTTCCACAAAACCGCATATAGCTTAGCGGACTGTTAATTGTTAATAGTAACTTCTGTTAGCTTAATGGACTGTTAAACATGATTTAACAGTCAGTTAAGCTAACAGAAGCATTGAGCAACTGATCCCTGGTTACACTAGCAAGGATTTTAGACCACGAACTACATAATAAATAAATATTTTATCACAGATCCTTTCGAAACTCCGAAGAAGTCTCCAAACATTTTGATAACCCCTCGCACGGTACTAAATGTACTCACTTCTGTACTTCGACGAACGCGTGTCCGGCTTTATCTGCGTGACACACGTACTGTTCACACGGCGTTTTGCTCGTCCATGTTTGCCCAGTTTGATACACGTATCCACCCGCGTCTTTGCATGGCCCTAAAAATGAAGCCTTCTATATATCGCTGGTTTAAATGTTGTAGTCTGCTGTTTTTGTTTTATTATTCCATTTTCCTTGAATACAAACACTGTTTGTCAGCACATATGAATAACCCCTCATACCGTAACTCTGCACACGTTTGCACTTCGACAATATTTGACTGGGTTGTCGTCTAGTTTTAATTTCCAGTTTCTCTCAATAAAAGACGGGCTGCCCGCACTTGAACCACGTTTTTTTGTATTGACAAATAAAACGATTTTCAGAGACAAAAGAAATTGTTATATTGTAAATAATTAAGCATTGAACTTGTATTGTTAATCTAATATGTGGCTGTGACTGCAGACATGTGACTTATGGGTTTTAGCGACCAGTATATATCCAGATCAGCCTGTGCATCTTCACAGTCTGATCAGGGTTCGCACTGTTCGTTATGCCATCAATGAAACACCTTAAAGGTGCATGCACAGTCAGTAGGCACACAATGTTCTTTATATCAGAGACATCATCCGAGACATTTTCATTCACCATTGCCCCATGTATTGATTGGCATGATTATAAATGTTGTATAAGACGTAAATTCCCACATTGATACCAGGGGCGATACAATGTTTCCTTAAAATGTTAAAGGACATTACTGTTTATTCTCTGTATTTATTTTTTGATGTGCAATGATCACACTATATAATCTTTCGAAAATATTATTTTTTCAGGTGTCGCATTTAATTAGTATAAATAATTAAAAAATACCATTCCACATTTGCATATGAAAATAGCCTGATACCACCGCGCGTCACTATCAGTAAAATAAATATTACTAAATAATTATATCTGAAAAGTGGGCGCTCGTGATTGTTAGAACTGGTGGAATAGTGACACACTTGTACACTTATTTAATTCCATAAAGAACATGTGCCTACTGAGTGGACATGTACCTTTAAATGACGTAAACATTTGACGAAATTTGCATAGCAAGTGTGGAATTCTGCATTTGTTAGGAAAATGTCGTCATCTTTAGACAATATTTACAGAAAAGATTACAGTTTCTGTAAATATATTTCAAGAAAAATCGCACATGTTCTTAGGTACAAAATCATATGGCGTGTTTCAATTATGAGGTAGGCCTAATATTAACACCGGCAGTAGTGTATATAGTGAATAGTAGGTTAGTGCCGTGACAGATATCTGGCAAGGCTTAGGAAACGGGATGGGCGAGGCTCTGTCGAGCACATCCCGTTTCCGTGCCGCGCAAGATATTTTTTCCCATTCACGGCACTAACCTACTATTCTATTTTCACTACAAATAGCTTTAAAATGCAAAAAAATAACCCCAGCCGAATCCTCAAAATCGGAGAATCGACTATTATGACAACCGCACATATTCATACGCAGTGATTAGGTCGTATTGACAGAATATCAAAAATGTTTCACGGTACCGTGTTTCACGGCACATACGCACTGATAGTGACGCGCGGTGGTATCAGGCTGTTTTCATATGCAAATGAGCATTGCTATTTTTTAATTATTTTTGCTAAATAAATGCGTCACATGAAAATATAATATTTTCTACAGATTATAAAGTATGATCATTGCACATCAAAAAATAAATACAGAGAATAAATAGTAGAGTCCGTTTTAAGGAAACACGGTTGTCGCCCCTGATATCAGTATGGACAATTACATCTGATATCAAATGTATAATAATACCAATCGATACGTGGGGTAACGGTGAATGAATGTTTATTTTGCCAGAAATAACAGACCGGATAAATATAAATTACCGTATCGGATATCACAGGAGATAATTCCCAACGCCAATGCACAAACTACGTATGTCAACACACTTGTCATTTTGTTGTAATGAACTGTTTCAATAGGTCGCTTATCGTGATTGCATGACATATGTGGCGGTGACTGGAGAAATGGGGCTTATGGGTATTGCGATCAGTGTTGATCCAGATCAGACTATGCATCCGCACAGTCTGATCTGGATCAACACTGTTCGCGATTCCATCCACGAAGCACCCTTCATGCTTCTGACAAGCGATATAGATCGTTATGATGCTACAAGAGTGTGTCATTTGATCTGGAGATACACTGGTCACAAATCCAATAAGCCCCATTTCTCCAGTCACAGCCACATTTCAGATTGTGTACCGAAGACGATGGGCGATATTTAATGAAATAAATTACAATCACAATTTACATCACAATTTATGTAAATACTGTCAAAGAAAAATCACGCATCGTCTAAGGTACAAATATTCACTTGGCTCGTCAGTAGTATACGTTAGTTTAAACAATATTTATTTCATACATGTGAAATGTACATGGATTTGAAAACAAGCTAATAGCTTATATGAATTCATATCCATTATAATTACAACTTGTTTACATACAAGGCAAAGGCATGTGCACAAACAACATTACAAGTACATAATATATCATGGATTAGTTATAATTTCCATTATTTGTTTGTAACAAGAGTATGCACATGGTGTAGGTATATGAAATATATTTGGTATACTAGTATGTTGATTTTGTGTACGATGGTTTCTCGGTTTCTCCCCCGAAAAACCACCCCGAGAAACCATCGTACCTGTAATCGTTTCTCGTCGATTTCTCGACGAGCGGCTTGTTTCCTTCTGTGTTCTTTTCTCGAGAAACCAATATCAAAGCGCATGATCACGTGGTTACAGCAACAACAACAATGGCTGAAAGTGATGAAAGCGTGCCCACTTCAAAGTATTATTTGATGAAATATGGCGCAGCAAGCGCGTCTTCATGAGCTGCATTTGGTGGTCCCGGGAGTTCGGCACATACGTATGCCGTTTTTTGCGAAGAATCGATTCTTCGCAAAAAAATGACAGAAGTTTGGGCCAAAATACCGAGATCACCAAAAATGCAGCATAACAAGACGCGTTTGATGCGCCATGTTTCATCAAAATCCGTTACATAATAAGGAGAATATGAAAGAACACTTTGAATTGGAGGCGCTTCTGTAAGTTTCAGTAATTGCTGTTGTTGTTGTAACCACGTGATCATGCACCTTGTATAATAGTGGCCGTTACTGGAGAAATTGGGCCTGTGTGTTTTGTAACTAATAGTGTATATCCAGATCAGCCTTTTCATCCGTACATTCCGACCAGGATCTGCACTGTTACCGATTCCATCAATGAAACACCAGCCATGCTTCTAACAGACACAATAGATAGTTAGTATGTTACATAAGTGTGCTATTTGATCAGGAGCTGCACTGGTCATAAATCCCACACGCCCCATTTCTCCAGTCACATCCACAACTGTGTACATTGCAATCAGTGGACATATTGATTTAAGTTCATGGTGTTTAACGGTCTGTCAACAGAACAGCTAAGGTCATTGTAGGCCGGGCTAACAGGGTCGAATCCCATATTTCACCTGCTGAGATGGTGGTGGTAGGGTGTATGGATGATGATAATGAGGTATTATGAGATATCGAACATCTTCTTAGGTACACTTATCGACACTGTTAACACCAGTCTTTGTCACTATTTGAATGCGTCCATACACGCTTTAGTATGAGAACTTATAATGTGTCACACTGTGAGACTTAAGATGCGCCTGTTGTGTGAATGAGCGTTTACAAATATCGCATGAGAACGGCCTTTCTCCCGTATGTATACGGATATGGTCCGTCAAATGTCCACGCTGGATGAAGGTTTTCTCACAGTGCGGGCAACCATAGGGACGACCTATGCCCGCGGGTCCCGGGGTGCCTCTGTAGTAACCCTGTGATGAATTTGGTTGGTGTACTGGCGTATTGTCAACTGGTTGGACACCGATACGATGTCTTTGTGTTGGTCGTTGGACAGGGATGTCAACTGGAAAATTAATAAAAAATACAGGACGAGTGTCTTTCGATATCAAGTTTAATAGGCTTGACTTCGAAAAAAGCCGAGCCTGATAAACGTGATATCAACAGACATGACTGGTATACTGTTTATCAGATAACCTGCCCTGCATTGACCGAATATGTACTGACTAATACCATATATTTATATCAGGCATTGAGCTGATACCAAATCCAGGTTACATATGAAAACTGACGTTTCATCGGTCACGTGACGTTACCGAATTATGTCAGTGTAATTATGACGCAACGCAAACAAGTCTGCGTTCTGTCCATAGATAACGACGTCATATGTGGTCATTTACGAGCATAAGCCATTACCTGATAACTATAATACCAGGCTACTGTCTTTTGATATCAAGCTTATCAGGCTCGCCTAGGAAAAGGGTAGGACTTTCTCGACTTGCCCAGGAATTCCTACCGTTTCCGAGCCGATCCTGATAAACTTGATATCAGAATACACCATGCTGGTATTCTATTTATTAGGTAACTTTTTCTGCTGTCAGATGGTAAATATAAACTAGTTTTGAGCGTGAACATGTGACATCGTGTCATTACACTGACGTCATTGGGCAACGTCATGTGACACCATTCGACAAAAGATTGATTGATTGATTGATTGATTGATTGAGTAATGGTGTTTAACGGCCTATCCACAGCTAATGTCATTTAAGGCCTGACCAACAGTTGGACTATCCCGTATTTAACCTGTCCATCATGAGTGAAATTCCTAAAATTAGAACTGAATATTTATATAAAAATATATATTCAGCCCTGACATTAGAACAACAGCTAAGGTCATTTAAGGCCGGGCCAACCGGTTCGATCCCGCATTTAAACTGCTGCATTGGATATCGTATCAAGTCAATTCCTTATGCGACTTTATGTTATCAGTGCGTACGTATTCGGCCAATACAAAGCTCGTTACCAGGCACGGGGGCCGTTTCACTAAAGTTCGTACGACTAAAATGTTCGTAAGTGCAAATTTAGGATCGTCTGGAAATTTCAAATAATGGATCTACATGAATTGTTCAATAAATGTAAACACTTATTGGAAACATTGTTAATGTGAAATTTACAGACTATCATCATTTTGCAGTTACGAACATTTTAGTCGTACGAAGTTTAGTGAAATGGCCCCCTGTTTTCGTGTGTGTACGAACAAGGAGTTAATATGGCATTTAATATGTCCACAGCTGTTGGATATAGGATAAGGTCATAGCAAGTTCTTCCTCTGTTAAGCGTCCGCGTGAGAGTATGCTATTTTACACTAATTACTGGTGAATTAATATGAAAATTGATTTGGGACTTGTCTAAGTTATAATTCCAGCACAAAACTATTTACACAATTCCCTAGCATTTGATTGGCCCGTAGCAAGTCTCTGTCAAATATATATATCCCAGTAAACTCCCACGCCGAAATTTTCTTGATGAATTTATTTCAAATGCTGGAATCATAAGGAAGGAATGGCCTTTTTGTGGAAATTATTAGGGCATAAACTTGGAAAAGTCGCGGCAATACTGGACGAAGGTCGGAAAAAAGGCCATTCATTCCTATATTAAATCCGTTCATAAATTTACACTTAATAACTTTAATAAGAGCGTTTTTTTATTATTTAGCGGCAATTTAAATTTATGTTAAAAACTTCATCAACCCTTTGCACACTGTAAAGGGTTGAGGAAGTTTTTAACATAAATTTACATTGTTTTTATGTTCAAAGCCTTGTTTGTTTTTACCGGATACGTAAGTAGGTTTGGCTATCCAGGTGGACGCTTAACAGGGAAACACAATGGCATGGCGTAACTAACGCTGAAATTAGACAATAATAAAATACATGTACGAAATGAACATCATTGACTGGACATAATTTGTGGCTGTATCTAGAGAAATTGGGCTTATGGATGTTGCCACCAGTGGAGATCCGCACAGTCTGATCAGGATCTGCACCGTTCGCAATTCCATCACCGAAGCACCCGCCATGCTTCTAACAAGCAATACAGATCGTTATCAAGCTACACGGGTGTGCTATTTGATCAGGAGCTACACTGGTCACAAATACCATAAGCCCCATTTCTCGAGTCACAGCCATATTTACATTTACACAGGTGATTGAATTTCTCTCCATTCCGAACTTGACTTTGAATATCTGATATAACTTATCTAAATCACGTTGAGTGAACATAAAAATCTGAACGTCCTGAAATCCTTCGCAGTATGTGTTTGTGGATGACACGTAAACTAATAATTGAAGGTACATGTACATACCCACTCAGTAGGCACAAACTGTTCTTTACACGAATTAAATAAGTGTATCATTCTTGGTCATTTATCTGAGGTGATAATGTTTGTTCGCGATCACATGTCACACAACGTTTGGTTGAGAATGTTCAAATGCCTGATTTACAGTGAAACATCTCTAAGCCGGACACCTTGGGGATCTCCCAGGGTGTCCGGCTTAGAGCGGTTTCACTGTAGGCAGTTATAGTCGATATTTTGTTACCATGGCAATTTATATTCCTGTTACTTGTACGATCACTGATAATCTGTGTCTAAATGGGTGATACAACTTCAAAGTAGCTGAATGGCGAACAGTAATGCTATAATACGACTACACGGCGGTACAGGCTGGTATGGACCTACACTTTTAAACGCAAGGAGCCTGGTTTGTCAAATCGTGGTCACGTGAACGATATATCTTAATATCATAATTTTTGGCGGCCATCTTGGATTATAGGCGACGATCCAAAACAAAATTATTTTATTACACAGGTGTGCGGGTTTCTGTGCATCGTAGTTATAATTGATCAGTTTTGTATAGTTTTTGAATGCATTGCTATATTCAAAATGGCCGCCGAAATATAAATGACCGTCAAATATGTTAATTAACGTGTGCGCTCTTTCATAAATAAAACCATTTGAATATGTAGTAAATGTCTACTTGCTGGTGTAAGGTGGTTTTCTCCGGGTACTCCGGTTTCTTCCACCAGAAAAGTAATTTAGGTCTCACGGGATAGTGGGCGGCTAGTTTTAAAAAGGGGGTGGACGATTTTCTATATACTTCACTACCGACCCTGCAAGCTACACCAGTATGCCTAGAAAAATAGGTTTATGAATATTTCTCGACTTTGGGAGGCTTGACTATGTGTATTTTTAGAGTAGTTCATAATTCTACGAAACTGAATGTTAGCTCTGGTTGATTTTGACATCTTGTAAAATGGCGCATGTTATGCTGTCTGGCCGGTACGGTTTCGCGTCAGAATTTAAGGTATTTTTCAGGCATTTGTAGGGAAAATTTGAGGTGGTTATGACCCCGCTTTGGAATCATATTCAGGAAATGGTGTGGTGTTACAAGTGATAGAACAAAACATAACAAAGTATATGTGCCTCATGTTTTCATGAAAACAATTCCGACAAATTCAGTCGTGTTGAAATTTCTGACCAAAAATAGGTGGGTGAGGAAACTTTGTAAAACAGTAATTAAACACATCTGATGCGGTTACTGCATTTTTATTGTGGCGCGCGATTTGTACTTCATTTTTCAATATTTGTCGAAAGAGCCTCCTTAACTGATTGTGAGAGGCGGTGATTTGTATAAGTCACCCGCCGCCCTCAGAAAAGCAGTCAATTTTGGATATTTTCAACCGTCACGTGATGCCTTAGCAACTTGAGTTTAGATCGGAATTGTAAGATCGGGCTTACACTACACTTTAAATATTATATTTCAAACAAAACTCGCTTGAAGAGACTACTGTCTGTTCCACGTTTTGCTGCCGACAAACTTTTGGCTATTAAACACATTAAATCTAAAAAGAAATTAAAAGTAAGTACTTTTTCATCAATAACAAAAAAGTCACCCTCCCCAAAAGGTTTTGTTTGATGAAATTCCATCAAATATTGATTTTATTGCGAAAAACGATTTTCCCATGGGAATTTAACATGGGGGCTAAAATATATTTTTTTAATTATTTTTATTTGTAGACCGATTTTCAAAATCTAACTTTTGTTTTATTAATTAAATGCTAATCAAATAACAAACTCCTATAGCACACCCATGTAGCCTGATAATGATAGTGTTTGCTCGTTATCAGCATCATGGGTGCGTCATTGATGTAATGGCGAACAGTGCAGATATTGATCAAACTGTGCGGATGCACAGGCTGATCTGGATCTATACTGGTCACAAAATCCATAAGCCCAATTTCTCCAGCCACAGCCACATACGTGTTACTTGGCTTTGTGACCAGTATAGAACCATATCAGGCTGCACTACCATTCGGTCAGTTCACGGTCTGCACTGTTCGCCATTCAGTCGGGTAAACATCCATCAAAAGCTGGCTAATTACTAGCTGACTAATCTGGATCTACACTGTTTGAAACCATTGGATTTTGATACTAGTATACTCAATGGATTAATGAGTTTTTTTTTACCGATATGATACATTTTTTATGACACTATATGCTCTGTTTTTATACATATTTACAACGAAATACATCATATAGATCTGTCAAAAATATGTACGATTATAGTAAAACCAATGTGTATGATCACGTGGTACTAACAACAACAACAGGTACTGAAATTTCCATAATCCATCTGATTCAAGGTACGTGAAATATGGCACATCAAACGCGTCTTGTTAAGCTGCATTTGGTGGTGTCTGTATTTTCGCCTAAACTTCTATCGTTTTTGCGAAGAATCGATTTCCGTGTGGGGAAATCGATTCTTCGCAAAAACGACATAAGTCTGTACCGAACGAACTCCCTATAAAATAATACTTACTTTGGAGTGGGCAACGTTGTTGTTGTTGTAACCACGTGATCATGCACCTTGAAAACTATAAAATTTAAAAAAAAAATCATAGTATATTTTGATTATTTTGAATCTTAATTTATCTTGATAATTTTATTTTACCGGTACTTGTTCTTTATATATATACAATGTATGTAAATCAGCGATGTATTTGTGTGCAATTGTTCTTTCAACAGAATTGTGAAATTAATATTCACAGAAACATCGTGTAAACGATTTTGTTTCATGTCGAATTAGGCGCCGGATTCCTGACGAAATCGCACTCAGCTACATGTAGAAGATACAGCATAAAAACATTTTTGTCTTTTGCGCCGGTTACTAGATTAAAAATGTGTTGATGCGATAGCTCTAAGAAGAGCCGAGCGGCATTTCATCAGGAAACTGGTGCAATTTTTACACCGGTGCGGAGTGCAGTACCAGTGATATGATGACATGAGTAACATTGTCTTCTTGATCAGATTAAACAGCGATTGAATTGAACCGTGTGTAATGCCTTTCTCAATACAGTCTACCCCAGCCCCACGTCGGCAATATTGCTTGTAAATTATGATTGATGTAACGACTGTAGAAATAGCAGGGAATATACATAGCCCCGTTAACCTGGCCTGAAATGACCATAGCTGTTGACAAGCCATTAAACACCATTAAATAATTTTGAAAGGAATTCATACGTTTTCTGGCCGAGCATGATAAACTTGATATCAAGACACTGTCCTGGTATTCTATTTATCAGGTAACATTTTATGCAACAAACATGACAAAATGAATAAGGATAATGTAGATTTCATCGAAAAGATTCGACTTATGCTGCGGGTTCATCATTCGACTAATGAGACATCGGGGAAAGTAGTTTGTAAATACTGATTGACCAGGATACATTGTAACTAGGTACCCGATAAATTATAATAAATAGCTGAAAGTGAAACACATGGAAATTAACCCTTACAAATGCAGGAACTATACAGAATGTAGTTTGCTGTTCATTTTTATGAGTCCACCACCGAATGGTGAGGGGGGCATATAGTGTTACCGGCATATGTACGTCCCGAAACCGTAACAGTCTGGTAAATATCTTGTAATTTCTGTTTCCTTACACGGATCTGCTTGATATTTCACACACGCATTGCTCTAATGGTCCTCTACCGCCCTGCGACAAATCCACGATTGTCCCGCCCCTACTAAGCCTATGGTCAAGGTCACACATGCATTTTAAACCTTAATGCTCGGGGTAAATGTCATTAGGTTTGAGGCGGCTTTCAGCTTCGCCGAAAACCTATTGTATTCCTTGGTTTTTTTTTGTTTTTTTTTTTTTTGTTTTTTTTTATTCTGCCGTGATAATTATACCGATGAAAGCCGAAACAGGCCGAATTTTATTTTATTTTAACGGCTGGTCGGATCGACTTCAAATTTTGTATACCGATTCGCATCAACAGTGAGACGAGAATAACTCAATTTTCAGAATTCTCATGACGTCACTTTTTACGAAACCGGAAGTGACGTCATATATCATATAATTCCCTATAACTTCCTTATTTTCCAACCGATTTCAAAAATTCTTTTTGAATTGTAAAGCTGCGAGAATTCTCTATCTTCGCTTCGCTGACAATGTTTGGCTATCTGCTCAAATGAGAGAGCTATAGACATGTGAAATTGAGAAAAATTAAAAAAATCAACAATTTCAGATTTTTATTTTATTTTTAACGGGTGGTCTTTGAAAACAGTTTCCAATTTGTACAGTAATCTCAGCAACATAATTTTTTGACAGCGTCACGCGGGACATTCATCCGCACAGAAGATGATATTTTTCAGAGCAATGGCTTGAATAGTTCTGATTCTATTGTCTTTCAAACTTGGACGTTTTTTTTCAATTTTTCAAATTTGAAATGGTCATAACTTTTTTATTATCTAACCGATTTCAAATATTTTTTTTGCATTAAAAAGCCAACAAAATTCTCTATCTCCGTTTCGCTGGTAGTTTTTAGCTATCTGCTCAAATGCGCGAGCTACATGCATTTGAAGTGTTTTTTTTTCAATTTTTCAAATTTGAAATGTTCATAACTTTGTTATTATCTAACCGATTTCAAATATTTTCTTTCCATTAAAAAGCCAACACAATTCTCTATCTCCACTTCGCTGGTAGTTTTTGGCTATCTGCCCAAATGAGAGAGTTGTAGGCATTTGAAGTTTTTAAAAAAAATTGAAATGGTCATAACTTCCTTATTATTCAACTGATTTCAAATATTTTTTTTGCATTAAAAAGCCAATAAAATTCTCTATCTCCGGTTCGCTGGTAGTTTTTAGCTATCTGCTCAAA
This sequence comes from Conchocele bisecta, assembly GCA_029237695.1. Classification (NCBI taxonomy): domain Eukaryota; kingdom Metazoa; phylum Mollusca; class Bivalvia; order Lucinida; family Thyasiridae; genus Conchocele; species Conchocele bisecta. The sequence goes on from CM055279.1 coordinate 4,565,590, forward strand.
TGCGCGAGCTACATGCATTTGAAGTGTTTTTTTTCAATTTTTTCAAACAAAATTTGAAATGTTCATAACTTTTGTTATTATCTAACCGATTTCAAATATTTTCTTTCCATTAAAAAGCCAACACAATTCTCTATCTCCACTTCGCTGGTAGTTTTTGGCTATCTGCCCAAATGAGAGAGTTGTAGGCATTTGAAGTTTGGTTCTTTCATTTTTTTATTTTCTTTGTCGTTCAACATAATCATGATAATTATACCGATGAAAGCCGAAACAGGCCGAATGCCTGTGGCTGCGGCTAAATCTAACGGGTGGTCTTTGAAAACAGTTTCCAATTTGTACAGTAATCTCAGCAACATAATTTTTTGACAGCGTCACGCGGGACATTCATCCGCACAGAAGATGATATTTTTCAGAGCAATGGCTTGAATAGTTCTGATTCTATTGTCTTTCAAACTTGGACGTTTTTTTTCAATTTTTCAAATTTGAAATGGTCATAACTTTTTTATTATCTAACCGATTTCAAATATTTTTTTTGCATTAAAAAGCCAACAAAATTCTCTATCTCCAATTCCCTGGTAGTTTTTGGCTATCTGCCCAAATGAGAGAGTTGTAGGCATTTGAAGTTTTTAAAAAAAATTGAAATGGTCATAACTTTTTATTATTCAACCGATTTCAAATATTTTGTTTCCATTAAAAAGGCAATAAAATTCTCTATCTCCGCATCCTGGTAGTTTTTAGCTATCTGCTCAAATGAGAGAGCTACATGCATTTGAAGTTTTTTTTCTTCAATTTTTCAAATTTTAAATGTTCATAACTTTGTTATTATCTAACCGATTTCAAATATTTTTTTTCCATTAAAAAGCCAACAAAATTCTCTATCTCCATTTCGCTGGTAGTTTTTGGCTATCTGCCCAAATGAGAGAGTTGTAGGCATTTGAAGTTTGATTCTTTCATGTTTTTAAATTTGAAATGGTCATAACTTTTTTTATTATTCAACCGATTTCAAATATTTTTTTTTCCATTAAAAAGGCAATAAAATCTCTATCTCCGCACCGCTGGTAGTTTTTAGCTATCTGCTCAAATGAGAGAGCTACATGCATTTGAAATTTGACAGCGTCACGTTAAATCACACAGTAACAATATAAACAATTTTCATTTTTATATACGAACTGACATGCTGTGAGTGCTTTAGAATCGTCTCAACTTCAATGTCAGACTAGGGGGTTAACGGTACACATTTCGTAGAACGATTATATAATGAAAAATGCTTTAGGATAGTCAAGCGATTCTGAAAATACAAAACTATTTTTTCAATTTCATTGCAATTGCATCAATTTTATTTGAGTTTCATATGTTTTCGTCATTGGCAATGTCTTCTAATCACTTTGCCAGTGTACGTTTGTCAGTACATCAAGCCTCAAACCGTTGATGCAGCTTCAGCTGCTCTAGTTTTATTTAGTTTCTTTGCACTCATATGATTGATTTTCACACACACATCGATTTAATGGTCCTTGCCACCCTGTGACAAATCCACGATCGTCCCACCCCCACTAACCATGGGTCAAGGTTACATACTTGGTGCATTCGTAACCTTAACGTTCAGGTAAATGTCTTATAATTTCTGTTTCCTTGCACGGAGATCTAGTTGACGTTCACACACGCATTGCTCTAATGGTCCTTTACCGCCCTGTGAAAAGTCCACAATCATTCATGCCCCCACTAAGCCCAGGGTCGGGGTCACAGATTTGTTTTCTTTTTGCCCTGAAATTAGAATAGAATAACCTGACCTGGTGCCAGGTCCATAACAAACCAAAGTCACTTGGCCCCTTCCCCTAAAATAGGATTACGAATAATCGTAATACTCACATAGGGAGTATAACCATATTTAACTGTCGCATATAAAATGCCAAACACATATGTGAGGGCCAAACCAGGTCTCCAGTCAGAGTTCCGGTAAGGACGAACCCCAATCGTTAAATTACCCATCCTTCTCCCACCTGCCACCCACCACATACTTGGTTTGTTCGAAACTCGGGTATGGTCTTATAATGTCGTTTTCCTTTCATGGATCTGCTCGATATTTCACACACCCATAGCTCTGATGGTCTGCTTTCATGCTGTGACAAATCCATGCTTCTCTGGCTCTGTGTTTTCTCTGTGTTTTCAAATGTGCCTCATTTTCTTTGGCTGCCAGCGGGGGCATACGTGAGCCTTCAGAAAAAAAATCAAGCAAATACTGGTATGTAAAGTTGTTACTACATATACATCAAAATAAGCCCATGACAGGCACAAAATACATGTCTCTGGTTGCTATAGTAATATAACATTGATTGTTCATCAGCGGTGTAATAAATTTAAAGGTAACCATGGGGATTGTTATGCGGATTCAATGCCACATAGGGGTATTTGGAGGCAAATACGTGTTTATTTGCTACAAACTACGTGTGATATGTATGTGCTAAACAGGTACAATGTAAATATAAGTCTGCATTCATACACTTGGTACATGATTATTGAGTTGTGTGATCATTATACTGACATTACCTGTTGTCAAATAGAGAAATATATATTCAGACGACCCCAAAGAGTCAGCAAAACACACAACTGTGGTACAATGTTGCAGAAAACGCCTTCCATCAATCTGATCCTTACCGCCTGCGTAAATAGTTAGAATGTCATGTAGACAATAGTTCAATCATAGTAAAATCCAAAATGTAATGTGTCTCGATATAGGCTATATGATATTGTTTAGATGAACATTTTGATACATTGCATACTATGTTATGGATATTACGTTTTCATTCTTGGGGATTTAAATGTGTATATTGATGGTCCTATGAGTGTGTGTGGCTACACGTGGTAGATGTGCATACTTCTTAAACTAGACTAGATTGATGTTTGAATACCCCGGAATGGCTTTTTCAGACTACATACATGTACATACTAATATTGGTTTGTATAAAGAGTAAATATTGGTAATTTGACACAACAGGTGTAGAATAACACGTGTGCTATAAGTAAGTACACCGAATGTTGAAACATATTGGACAAAGTAGTTTATGTATGCGTTCATAACAGCTATAAGAATATAGTGGATATATTCATGCGTTAAGAAAGATGATGCACCTTCATTGTCTTTGTTTATATGAACATTATGAAATGGTATATCAACCTTACAGGTTATCAAATGTCACTATTATGAGATCATGGTTAAATATTTACTTACAACGCCTCACTCAAAAAATACAATATCGTAATTGGTGCCTCACAATTGGTAATTGGTGCCTCTATATCCAATTTGCAAATTAGTACCTACGACCTATACTATTGACAGTAATAATTATATTAATTTACTTATTTTACTTAATGGTGTTTAAAGGCCTGTCAACGGCTTAGACTAATACATATATGTATCAGAGACGTTCATGTTGGAATACACAACATAGTAAACATGGTAATTGTCTTGGTTCCATAAATAGGAAATGGACATATAGAGAGACGAACAGACATTAATTATGTATCTGAAATGTGTGTGGATAACTAATATGTGGCTGTGACGGGAGAAATGGGACTCACGGGATTGTCGACCAGTGTGGCTCCTAATCAAATAACACACACCTGTTCCCTGATAACGATATATTATGCTACATGGAGCAATGGTTGTGGTATTAAAACGTTTATCCCGTCCACACAATGCGTATGTGCGCTGAAACATGGTGCCGTGAAACAAATTTGTATCCTGTCAATACGACTTATTGTCTGCTTCACGAAAGCTGCCCAAATTGTACGGCCATATAAACAATTCGAAAACAATATTTTTTTCGATAATATTAAATTAAAGGAAAATTTAAGAATGAGCCTTCTTTTTATTTCGTGAAATTTGGTTAAATATTGATTTTATTACGAAAAATTGATTTCTCTATGGGAATTTAACATGGGGGAAAAAGAGGTAGGGGAGTGTGGGAGGAGTAAAAAAACGAAAGATTTTGGAAATTGACTCCGAAACCTAGCTAGATAGCTTGGAAATGATCTAACTAAGAAAACAAAAGTAAAATTTTGAAAATCGGTCCAGGATTACTGAAATTCTAAAAAAAATCCCCAATGTTTTTTCGCAATTGTTTTTCCGTGCTATTTGTGATACTTCTTCATTGAACGACGTCGAGTGACTGATGTATTTTGTATAAGAGGAATTGTGGATGGAGTGTGAGTGGTATGTAACCTTTTATTATATTTTAATTCCTGTATTTGTGAATGGAACAGGTTATAGTCCAATGTTACAGACGTAAATCATATTTCCGTCAGTTATTCATAAACCATGTGGAAATGGTCGCCGTCTTTGTAAACAGGAGTTCGCCCGACCAGACTGTGCGGCTGCGCAGGCTTATCTGGGTCTACGCTGTTTACAATGGTCAAGTGATCCATTTTCGTATATTTGTGATCAGTTTATGTGTATTTTCAATGTAGCATTGTTTGCTCTGGGACATTGGCAAACAGGATATACCCTGATGAGATTGCACGAGGGTGCAGCCTGATCTGGGTCTACATTGGTTGCAAATGTTGTCGGCTATCTTCTTCCATGAAAGGCTTGCTAGCAGCCATGACCACAGCCGCGAGCAAATAATGTCTACTGTGACAATGATATTGTGCCAGCATAGCCAAGTATGCTGTCCGTGCAGTTGCTGCATATTTGCATTGTGTTACATAAGTGTGTATTATTGTTGATCTGTCATATAATATGCATCAGCTATTATATGTCAGTTCTGTGTGTCGTTGGCACTGATCAGTTGCTATGGGTTTAGTTTGATCAGGGTCTACAGTGATGCACAACTGAATAACTGTTGCATAGTAAATGGGTGAGTGTGTAATCAGTGGGTGACAATGTGCATTCGTGTCCATCCGATTGTCTGTGCAGTCTGTTTAGGTTTATGACAAATGTGCATTCGTGTCCATCCGATTGTCTGTGCAGTCTGTTTAGGTTTATGACAACGTCCAATGGATGTTGTATGCATTGGATCTGTTTTACTATGTTTTATTGGCTACGTGAATGCACCGATTTTAATAGATTTAGTTATGTAGTTATGCACATGAGAATCGTCTCCATGTGATAACTTAACTGGTGCACTGCATTCATTAGAATCATATCAGGATAATTGTGATGCATGTAATGCCATTGTGATTCACTTGACTAGTGCATCTTATAATTATTCACTAGGGATGATTGTCGGTGTGGCGACGGCCAGAGGACGATAACTTCATTTATGGTGTAAACGTTTTGGGACCATATCCCGGTAGGTTATCGTCATATAATTCCAGCACAAAAATATTTACACAATTCCCTAACATTTGATTGGTCCGTAGCAAGTTCTGTCCAAAATTTATATCCCAGTAAACTCCCATGCCGAACTACTTTCCGTAACCGTGAGGCGCAGTTAAAATAATTCTTAAGAAAACGAAAAATAAACACATTTTCTTGATGAATTTATTTCAAATGCTGGAATTATAAGGAATGAATGGCCTTTTTGTGGAATTTATCGGGGATATAAACTTGGAAAATCGCGGGAATACTGGACGAAGGCCGGACTTTTCCAAGTTTATACCCCGATAAATTCCACAAAAAGGCCATTCATTCCTATAATATTGTATGGGTGTAAATATGGGTTTAGTGCATGTCTGTATATTTATCCCAGAATGGTTGTAAGTTCAATCCCTTCATTTAACTTGATTATCAGTAAGGTAAATTACTGTGCGAACATGTTTGGTTCATGAGAATCGTTTTATTTTCATTATATTCTCCACATGTTCGAGGCTAAGTGTTTTATGTTATTTACGATTTACTGGATGTGACAGAGGTGTACATGTACAGAAGATATACATGTATATGGGTGTGTATATATGCGTATATGTGTGTACATGTATGTGCATGTATACATGTGTGTGTATATGTGTATTTCTATGTATATGTACATATATGTCTATTTCTCATTTATTGTTAAAATTAATACGAGCTATATAACACTTAGTACACACTATGATCAGTAAGCGGAGACTGTGCGATGTACATGAGTGTATGATACAAGTACAGATATATGTATTAGTGGTCGCGGCATGGTCTGAAATCTATTTGCCTATTTGCCACGATTGTGGTGTTTGTAAATTTATTATATTTAATAGTTTACCCATGTACGCCATCTTGCATTGCACGTATATTATACCATAGTCATGTATGTATGCTCATGAGGCAGTTGCCTCGATGCAATAACTATTCTTCTTCTTCTTCATTCGGTAAAGTCAGCTGATATTGGGTATTAGTGTATATCATACTGATATGTGAATCTGTGGTATTTATCCATGAAAGTAGGAGTTTGAATATTGTAAATTGCAATAATTGAGTAGGTTTTGTTGGATCCATGTACTGTGCAATATTGTGTAACTGTTATGTAAATAGAAGCTTATTTTATGTACTGTTTGTTTCAGAAATATTCGTCTACTTGTTTATACCAATAAACATTACGTTCTGAGAGAAGGTGTTTCGTGTGTATTGATACAATTCTTGCGTGACCCCAGCATTTCCCCCCAACATCATGAGCTAGCCGGGAAGGGATTACGACAATGGCGCCCAACAAGATGGTACGGAACTACGCTGATTGTGACCGGGAGATGGACGTGCAGTGATAAGAAGACGCCAGTACTGTGGTATGACGCGGTATTTCTGATAAGGTTTCTTTTCTGATAAGGTTTCTTTTCACGTGAACTCTTATCCACTATTGTGTATAGCTGTATCGCTATTTACAGTGACTGACCATCATACATGGACAAGCATATTTCTACCTGGGTGACTCTTGAACTGTGTATAAACTCGCTACGAATACACGCATACATGCATATAGGTTTTCTGCATTGATTGGAATTTGTCTGTACTGCAGAGAACAATTATGTTTGTCCGTCTGTTAGTAAAATATTGTTTTCGTTAGTGGTGTACACCCGTACATGACCCCAATGTCATAGTTATACTATATTACATCATTACAGTCTGTCAGACTGTACGTGAGGTCACGTGTTGAGTATTCAAGGGAAATTTCTCTGATCTGACTGGTATTTTTTTTCTTGTCTTTCCGTGATAGTATTTTTATACGACCGTTTCTAAAAAACGGTACGTATTATGTTTGTGAAACTATACACACGTCGTCTACACATATTGAAGATATCCACCTTGGTGTTTTTATGTCGAAAAAATATTTTTTAACAAAAATATCACCTTATTAACTTAGTCATTTATTCTACATTTTTCTATGCAATTCTATATACGGTACAGAGTTTGTATACACAACTCCTCCGAAACCGTTCAGTCGATCGTTCTGAAACTATGCACACGTCTTCTACACATATTGAAGATGAGCACCTTGGTGCCTGTATGCCGAAAACATATTTGTTAACAAAAATATCACCTTTTTAACTTAGTAATTTTTTCTACATTTTTCTATGCAATTATACATACGGTACAGAGTTTGTGTACACAACTACTCCGAAACCGTTCAGTCGATCGATCTGAAACTATACACACGTCTTCTACACATATTGACGATCTGCACCTTGGTGTTTTTATGCCGAAAACATATTGTTTAACAACAATATCACCTTTTCAACTTAGCCATTGTTTTCTACATTTGTCTATACAATTCTATATAGGGTACAGAGTTTGTGTACACAACTCCTCCAAAACCGTTCAGCCGATCGTTCTGAAACAATACACACGTCTTCTACACATATTGAAGATGTGCACCTTGGTGTTTTTATGCCGAAAACATATTTGTTAACAAAAATATCACCTTTTTAACTTACCCATTTTTTCTACATTATTGTATCCAATTCCCTATCATTTCTACTTTACACTCTACTTTTCTATCTCTGCCTAAATTAGTATACCTGTTTAGCAAAACGAGATGAAAAAATAATGCTATAGACTTTCAAATTCTCATTAATGTTTCTTGCCTTGGTGACAGCTTCACATTTCTGCATCTTCGCTGTCTGGCCCATATTCGACGGGCGTATTTTGTGACTTGCGGCACTCTTGTTTTTTTCTTATTTTCCTTATAAGTAAGGTAGCTACATGTATGTAGTGTCGTATCTAACGGAACACAACAGCTTATGATTGGATCTGCTGTTAGGTGGTTTATTTGACTGATCAACGTGAAGTACATGTAAATGTGATGTATGTATTATCTCATTGTAGTGTTCCATGTGATTATCTCCCTTACGTATGATTTAAAAATATGCATGCATGTCAAGCCCGAATAATAATCAACTGCCATGGTTCAAAATAGTATACTGTACTACAAAAAGAACTTCACCACTAGCTAAAATATGTGTTAAAACTAACACTACCACACTTGCTGTATTATATAAATGTATCTACAAGTGTTAGTACATGTATGTATACTATCAAACATTGAACACAATAAAACCATGATCATATTAGCCGACCTGCGGCTTCGTAATTTGCCACTATTTTTTTAATCTAAGAGGCGTGAAACGCGATTTCCTGCATTATCAGCAAGTTTGAGAGTGTGAAAATGCGCTTTATTACAGTATCATTGAGGAGGTCAGCCCCCCCCCCCCCCCACACACACACACACACACACACACACCCACACGCCCCCTCCCCAATTCCGCCGCAATTCTTGACTCTCGGAATTAAATTTACATCTAAACGGAAAGGAGGAATATTTCCTGTGTAGCCAATATGACTGACGGACGGGCTAATGTACATGTAGCACTTACTAGCAGGTAGCTGACCCACACTCCCTCGGCTGCCCACCGCCGCCACGGTGCCGCCACCCCCCCCCCCCCCCCACCCACACCCCCCCCTTTCCCTCCTCCCGAGGGAAGGCGTGTAGTGTGTAGTTATTGTGCGGGCAGTGTGTAGTGATTGTGCGGGCTACCCGTATCGAACCTGTTTATGAATTTACTGTCAGTACTGATTTCTTTTTGTAATTGTCTTCGCATTTATCAACTGTACTATGCAGATTCCTTCACATACTAATTATTATTTGTTATTTTCGTAACTGATGCCCGCACGACAGCATGCGTATTTATTTAGAAAATGGAATGTACAGTTGTTAAAATCGAAACAAAACATTCAAAGCAAAATTATACATTACTGTATATTTGTATACGATCGTTATGGCATAGCCCCGGCGTCGTCGGCGTCGCCGGCGCCGTCCACAAACTTAACGTTGGGTAAATATCTTATAACTTCTGTTTCCTTTCATGGAACACCAAGGTCAATGTCACAAACTTGGCACATTCATAAACTGAACGTTGGATAAATGTCTTAAATTTATAACTTCTGCTTCCTTTCATGGAACACCTTGTTATTTCATACATGCATTCCTCAGATGACCCTCTATCATGATGTAGCAAATCCATGACCCACCACCTAGCCCTTACCCCAAGGTCAAGGTCACAAACTTGGCATATTAAAGTACCCAACGTTAAGTGTGTGGACGCCGACGCCGACGACGCAGGGTGTATGCCATTAGCTCTTATGCATTTCGTGCAGACGAGCTAAAAATCACTTGCAATATGACCATTTTTATAATAAATAATCGACAAAATCACTACATGTTTTCTTGACGGAAACCGAAAAAAAGACAACTTTCTGAAGCACTATGAAAACAGCTGAAAATTCAGCATATCCAAAAATAAAATGTTTGTGAGCCGCAAATATAAAGCGTATGGCCGCAGCCATCTAATTTTAGTTTTAACTATATAAACAGTAAGTCTTGTGTGCGGTAGGTGATTGTTCATGTTCCACTCATACCATGTATTTTATACACAGGAGAAATTGACCTTGTAGGTAGACCCTGGGTTACAAACTACAGATTGTCTTCGGCCCGGCTGTGTGCCCACATCAGGTAATTATTACTTACTGTCCTATGGTTCTTACGTACTGTGACCCAGATTTCCCTGTACATCCGCACCGTCAGATCAGGGTCTACACTGTTTGAGAACTGGTATTTTCCCCAGTTTTGAACATTAAAATATGACCTGTGCTGTGCGATCAGGGTCTACAGTATTCAAATGATTCAAATAACCTCCATATATCTCGTAAAATGTTAGCTTGTAACCGATCCCGGAGTATTTGGATAGATAATAAACTTGCAATTTTTCCTCAGTAAAATATTTTGCCAATTTATGTAAAGGGTGCATAATTATCATGTTAAGGACTCGTTCTATAGATGATCATCGTTTGATTCAAATATAATTTCTTCGCAAATGTGATAACATATATATGTATAACATATATGTGAATACTGCCTCGTTACTGTATCCTATACGGAACATGGGGTGGCCAAGTCAGCCATCTTTGTGTGTTCCAGCCATCAGCCAGTTTCACCTGTTCTGCCGTTTGACAAAGAACTTAAAATGTGAGGTAGAACTTATGATATAATGTAGATAATCACATGTAGAAAAGGCAGGACAACGGACTCCTATCCATTGTATTACACCAAACTGTAAAATATATCTGTTTTCTGGGTTCACAGGCACAAACATGTGCCTGTGAACCACCATAATGATTATAGATAGAATCATAGACACAAAATCGCACAGTGCATCACCTTTACCTGGTCAATCACACAACACATACCGTATATACCCACTACTGTACTCTGTTATTAGGTACCAAATCCAGTGACATGTAAGCAGTTACCTGAATGGAATGTCCCTGCTGTCTGCTCACTACTATGCGATTAAATATGGATGTACCTGTGGGTAACGTGTACACTAACATTGGCTGTGCATCGGCATCTCATCGAAAAGTTTACACATCAAAATTTATTTTGAGATTGATGGGAGAAATGCTCAGATATCTCGTCTTTTGTATAGTTTGCTGGCATAATATTTATAGCTTGCCGTTGTCATTTATGTATGTTATGTATTGTACCAAATTTTATTTGGTTTACTGTCATATTAGTTGCTGTATGTGTTAAACGCACGAAGTGGTGAACTGTACGGTGGCTTGTACATACAAAGATGGCGGAGATGGCAACTCAATGAACCATATAGTATATAGTAACAAGACAATGAAGCAATTACCATTGAAGCTGAGTGTATCTATCTATGACCTACTACCTTAAACTCCTTATTGCAGTTTCAAATCATTTCAGTACATACTTTTTGTTTTATGTAATGTGTGCATGTTTTTATTTTGTTTGTATATCATACGAATTAAATAACCCTTTTAGTGAAGGATTGAAGTGAAAACAACTATCTTTTGAGTTTTTCTGTACTAAATTATGAAAAATTCACATTTGTGAATATTCGTGTTTAACAATTGAGGATATTACATCAATATTACTTTGATTTTGGATGATTTCAGAAAATTGGCTTTACAAATAGACTTCCACTCAGTATGTATGCGCGGGAAGTGTATTTGCATTCGGCAATTTGGGTGTTTTAGATGTTTAACTGACGGACAATGATGCTGTAACCATCGCACCTTTTGCCAGCTGGCTCTGAACAGAAATGTGCGACACAACGTATCTATTTTCTCTCACCTGTACAAACCGTAGCGTGTTTTCGCGAAACACCGTATCCTTCCTTTTATACAATTTCTTACGGAAACTCTACACCATAACAGGCGGTACAAACCATGGCGAGATAAATCAGAAATTGCGATAATAACACGTGCGTGTTAGCCAGAAGTTGGCACTTTCATCACGCTCTCTCGATTCGTGTTCAAAAAGGTGTCGTCTTTGCAATCGAATTATCAGAAAATACGTTGTCATTAGTATTGTAAGCTTGAACCTTTGACATCATATTCATTACTGCGTTTGGACATACCAGATACGTTGCTCAGAAAAGCAATCAATTTTGGCTAGTTTCAACCGCCCCGTGATGCCTTAAGGGAAAAGTCTGATTTTTAAAGGTGTCATATTTCACCTCTAACCAGTATTGTTTGACAGAAGAACATGTTCCAAGATAACATCCAGCAGTTTTACTTTACTGCAGCTTTCATTTCGTACATTTTCTTTCATTGCGTTTTACGCAAAATTGATGAAATTAGCAATTAAAATCTACTGCATTTCGACCAATTATAATAAAATTTATTAGTATACATTTCATATAATAAATACATGTAAAAAAAATACCCATTTGTCTATATTGCGGAATAAGTAAAAATCAAACTTGGTGTGTAGATTCTTTATGGTGTGGAGATAAGTACCTTTTTTTCAATGATTTTTTGACATCCGTGTCATGGATTATCTCCCAGTTTTGTACTTTTTCAATGTTGCCTCCATGAAATACCTCAGCATGCGTGATATGCTGGCCGCAGTCATCTAGTTTATTTTAGTTTTAACTCTGTAAACAGTAATTCTTGTGTGCGGTAGGTTATTGTTGATGTTCCACTCATACCATGTATTTTATACACAGGATTTAGTGACCGTACGGGTGGTTTGACTCTGGCTTACAGACTACAGATTGTCTTCGGCCCGGCTGTGTGCCCACAGTCGGTAATTGTTATTTACTGTCCTTTGGTTCTTACGCACTGTGACCCAGATCTCCCTGTACATCCTCACCGTCAGATCAGGGTCTACACTGTTTGAAAACTGGTATTTTCCGCAGTTTTGAAAATGAAAATATGACCTGTGCTGCGCGATCAGGGTCTACAATATTCCAATGATTCAAATAACCTCCATATATCTCGTAAAATGTTAGCTTGTAACAGATCTCCGATTATTTTGATAGATAATTAAATTGCTATTTTTCCTCAGTAATTAATTTTGCCAAATTATGTAATGGGTGAATAATTTATGTAATGGGTGAATAATTATCATGTTAAACTCCTTATTGCATTTTTAAATCATTTCAGTATATATTTTTTGTTTTAGGTAATGTTTGCATGCTTTTATTTGTATTGTGTTTGTACATCATACTAATGAAATACCCCTTTTAGTGAACGTTTGAAGTGAAAAAAACTACCTTTGTGTTTTTCTATACTAAATTACGAAAAATGCACATGTGTGAATAGTCATGTTTACCAATTGAGGATATTACATCAATATTACTTTACTTTTGTATGATTTCAGAAAATTGGCTTTACAAATGGACTTCCACTCGGTATGTATGCGCGGGAAGTGTATTTGCATTCGGCAATTTGGGTGTTTTAGGTTTTTAAAAAAACACGAGCAACTGACGGACAATGATGCTGTAACCATCGCAACATTTTTTGACGTAAGAAAATGGCCCAGTGGTTTTGCACAGAAATGTGAAGGTAAAACAGGTCAAGGTCATGTTAATGGCGGTGTTCCTTATGCAAAGGTTCCATATGAAAATTATTGGGGTGGTGGGGGGTGGGGGTGGGTAGGGAGTATTGAGGGTCCAAAAGGGCCCGATGTTGCTAGGGGGTCCGGGGTCATGCTCCCCCGTGATATCTTTGAAATCTGAGAGGCGTTGAACGCCATTTCCTGTATTCTCAGGGCACAGTCCTGAGGGCCCAAACCTTGTTGCTAGGGGGGTCCGGAGGCATGCTCCCCCTGAACCTTTTGATGAAGGGGGGTGGTGCAGGCCCCCCCTCCCCCCCCCCCCCCCCGCCCCCCCCCCCCCACTTCCGCCTCACCTAGGTACATGCCCACTCAGTAGGCACAAACTGTTCATTATAGGAATTAAATACGTGTATAATTGTGTCACTGTTCCACCAGTTACGAGTGCCCGCTATGCAGATATAATCATTTAATCATCGCCCCTAATATCCCTGGTATAAAGAACACTTTGTGCTTACTCAGTGGGCATGCACCTTTAAACCGCAAATCAAATATCGTCCTATTTGTCGAACTATGTGCCACGCGATTCTCTGTACATTTCACGAGAAAACGGTATTCATTGTCTTTGCAGCCAACGTTGTTACAATTATATCTGCGTCTGCGCAGTCAGGACCAGGATATATAGACAAAGAGCACGTGGCGGCGACTCAGTCGCGGACAAATATCGGCTAACAATGAATATGAGTTCCGCCGTGTTTGAAAAATGTGAGTACATGTATTCTGTTATTTTAATCGAAAGTAGAAAATAATGACTGGTCGATGCTGAGCTGTGCTGAGCTGGGCTCAGCCTCGACACACACGAAATAATAAAGTTGGAGAATACGCTGAGAAAAATTTATGGCGCCCGCGTCCAGATGGCTCTATATCAAAACAGCAAATTCTGTTGACAGTGATTAGACTGCGCAGATGTGCAGGCCGGGTTGGTTAAGCACGGTACGGGAATTGCACATACTATTTTGCGAGTATGAAACGGTCTGAAGGTGGGAGGTAAATATAAGAACTGGTACAAAATTCACCAAAATAAAGGAGAATATACTAAAACACTGTTTACCACCCATTTCAGTTGGGCTCGCAGCTCAGTACTTTCAGTACTTTGATTCTGACAGGAACGGAAGCAGGACAGCGGGGTCGAAAATCATCACGTCACAACAGCCGCAGAGCCCCAGAGCCACATCACACTTCATTCACCTGTGTCCTGCCATACAAAATAATCCATTCCAAACTATAGATATTGGCTGTGTACTAGAGCCCTTGTGTAAACACCGTCTGCACATACATTAATACACCACATCAGTGCACCCGAACCTGCCTCAAAGTACCTGCAACACAAACTTATGTATTTTTCTATAGACGATGTTTTGACCCGGAAGCAGTCTATCTGTGTACCGAGGTCAATTGTCACCTCGTGCACCTTAATTTTATCGAACCATATTGGACTGACAGGTTGAAGTAACGTGCCAATGTATACACGTACAATAAATATGCATAAAATCACCAATAAGTGAGAAAACAATACGCTAACATTTGTTTACTCCTTCTTATACCACATTAATGAGTAAATCATGTGTTTAGCTTATTTTGTTACCACTTATTGATGCTTTTATGTATATTTTATGTAATCTTCAACCTGTGATTCTACTGGAATGCATAATCTCTAACGTATGCTAACAGCTTTGCGACCAAACACAGACACAACAGTGGCGTGCGGCGTATCGTGGATTATAATACTTACATACAGCCGGGACTGTGGAGAATACTTGTGTCAGGAATATTTCCAAATCCACCCCAGAGTAAAGTGCACCTGTAGCCGATTTCACGAACAAAGTATACTTTGAGAGAGAACATTTCAATTTATTAATTTTTATTATACTGAATGCATTACATTATCACAGACATTTTGGCTGTGATAATGTAATGAATTCAGTATAATAATTCTGCATACTTTTAATCATCAAATATATGAATACGTTAGTTCTATATGACATACAAATACATGGTTACTCCCTCTAAGTTTACTTGCAATGTTGGTGAAATAGCCTACTGTTGAATAAAGCAGATATGGCAGGAGCGGGGGCCGCGCCCACTAAGGCCGGTGACGCCATCTTTGACAGACTCGTCGCCGACGAGGAGGAGAAATGTAGCGATCACGTGGACGCCATAACTCGCCGATTAAACGATGTCTGTGAGTTAAGTCGCGAATACGTCGATCGAATCACGGACGGACGGGCGGACATCGGCGACGAAGAAAAGAAAGGTCGCAATAATATTCTGGTTCCTTTGTTGAAGGAGGCTGAAACTTTCATCGCCGAGTGCAAAACATCAACTTCCGATATTTCACATAAATGCAACGTAGAGTCGTGCGTGTTGGTAGGGAATACAACAGTATTGGATCAGCTACAGAGTGTTGGTGCTCTTGCCCTTGGAACCTTCCAATGTCTGGGTGACGACATCAATGTCCGCGGACCTACAGATCGCGACAACTGTGACATCACAGGTTTACTCGCGCTCACCGACGGCCGGCTACTACTATCGGACTATTACAATGACAACATAAAGCTGTTTGACGTCAACCATAAACTCGTGTCCCACGTTAAGCTACAATCCGGTCCCTGCGACATTGCGGAGATAGACGGCGGGCAGGTGGCCGTCTGTCTGAGAGAGAGCAAGACGATCCAGTTTGTGTCGGTGTCCGGCATCCTGACCCTCGGGCGGATCATCGAGACCGCAGTGACATGCTGGAGTGTGACCAGATGTGACGACAACCTGGCGGCGGTAGACTTATCACCAGACATTGTGGAGATTGACATGAGGGGTAGGAAGGTGACAACTGTATGGACATGTCCTGATGGTGACCTCCTGCATATAATCCACAATACCCGGGGGGAGTTGATCACGGCAGGCTGGGGCGCGGTAACACGTGTGACCCGGGATGGCGTCGTGCTGGGCCGATACCAGGGAGACAACTTGGGGATTCCACGCGGACTCGCCGTCCACCCAGACGGAAGTATCTATGTCTGCGGCTCCTGGTCTGACAACATCCTCCACATAACGGCAGATTGTACCCGCAGTATTGAAGTATTCGGGGACGGACAGATTGCGGGGCCTTGGTGCGTCTGTTACAACCAACACCACAATTCACTGTACGTAGCTCAGGACCGTAATGACTCTATGAAAGTATTTCGTCTCGGGTATTAAAGGCACTGGGTCTCAGATATACAGACATGTAGATATGGATGAACCAGATCAGGAAAACATGGATTGATTGGATTGTGAAAAATGGAATTTGTGAAAATAATGTTTTTTTATAATGTTTATAATACTGAAACAATAGTTATTTTCCAGTATTATAAATTGGAAGTGATTCTGAAGTGCTGTCGAAGCATGTTTTAAATTATTCTAAATTTGTAAAAACATGTTTTTGATGATAAAAATGGAAAATAAACAGCAGACGACAAAATAGTTGTGACTTGAAGACTGTCTTGATATTAAAGTGGCATTTTCCTGTGGATTTTTTTTAAAAAAAACGGTGATAAAATATCAACTTTACATATTTTTAAATTAAATAACTTTGGGTTATTTCAGTAAGCATGTAAATAGTAGTTGTGGAATATTTTAAGCTTTTATTGTTTATAGAAATAAAAAACAAATTGTGAATATTTTTTTGTTGGGTAAAACATTGTATTGAAATTAACAATATAATACTGGTGTATGTTTGTAAATGTAAACTAGGGTTCAATCCAAGTGTTTGTACAGTTAGATGATGTATACGTTCAGCTTTATTGAAAAATATAAAATTCCAATAAACAAATAGCAGCCTTCAAGTTGGGTCGGTGATGTTCTGTAGCCGATTTCATCAAAATTGCAAAGTATACTTTGCTAGATAAGTATAATTTGCAATGTTGATGAAATCGGCTACTGGACTAACGACAAAACATTAAGATAGCGCTGTAAGGTTAAATTAATTTCACTAGCGACTATAATGGAAACTTATTAATTATTATCTCTAGACCTGCCTTCAGCCTTTCTTGAGGTAAAGTATGACAAAATAAATTTTGTTCCATGAATAATTATTTATTTTAGTATATAATTTGAAATATTTTTAGTTCTTCACATAGAAGGCAATATGTTGATAATATCGTTAAATGCTGTCTCAGCAGCACTGTAATTTCCAAATTTTCCCGGGCGGGGGGTGGTGTTTCCTCAACTTTCGATGTCATTTACAGAAAATCCGTCGGGGGATACTATGGATTTGACAGCGGTCCGCGTCCGCGTCCGCCGCAGACACTTCTTGTCCGGAGCATAACTCGAACACCCTTTGGAATATTTTCATGAAACTTCACACATGCATAGACCACAACCCGAAGGTGTGTCGCGCACAAGAATGACAACTTTTGCATAGCTACATTTTGAGTTATCTCCCTTTTTTTGTTTTGCGCACTGATTTCGTGTCCGGAGCATAACTCGACCACCCTTTGGAATATTTTCATGAAACTTCACACATGCATAGACCACGACCCGAAGGTGTGTCGCGCACAAGAATGACAACTCTTGCATAGCTAATTTTTGAGTTATCTCCCTTTTTTGTTTCGCGCACTGATTGACCATAACTCGACCACCCTTTGGAATATTTTTATGAAACTTCACACATTCAATTAGATCACGAACCGAAGGTGTGTCGTGCACAACTCATAGCTAATTTTTGAGTTATCTCCCTTTTTTGTTTTGCGCACTCTACAAACTGGACAATAATGCATGAAGACCCGTTTTCTCGTCTGCTCTGTACACCTTTTCTCGTGTGCTCTGTACACCTTACCTGTAGAGAGAACAATAGAGACTGGGAGAACCATGTGCTAGCATGGGCTATCATGTGCAGATGTCCAGTGCTTGACCACTGTTGACCACAGGTAATTTATACAGGTAAAATACTACATTGGATACCGTGTTGAAAATATTGTGGCATTATGTGGACCTGTGCAGATATATGTAGATAAATATAGGACTATTAAAAAAATTCTGGGCTCCAGTAGCAAGTATTATTATTTTTATACTTTTTTTTACATTTTTTTTTTTTTTTTTTCATTTTTTTTTTAAATTATTTTTCAATTTTTGTCTAGTAGCATAAGATCGTAAGTGCCATATACAGACTATTCACCTGTGCATGTGCTAGCATGTGCAACTTACCACTGACCACTTACAGGTAAGTTATACAGGTATATGATTATATTACATTTCCGTAAACTGTGTTGAAAATATTGTGGCAATATGTGGACCTGTATATATATGATATGTAGATAAATATAGGACTATTAAAAAACATTCTGGGCTCCAGTAGGGAGCATTATTCTTTTATTTTTTTTAAATTTAATTTTTTTTTTTATTTTTTTTTTTTTTTCCATTTTTTTTTTCCATTCTTTTTCAATTTTTTAACTGACCACTAACTTATTACAGGTAATTTATACACATACATTATTACATTTCCGTAAACTGTGTTGACAATATTGTGGCAGTATGTGGACCTGTGCAGATATATGTAGATAAATATAGGACTATTAACAAAAATTCTGGGCTGCAGTAGCGAGCATTATTTTTATTTTTTTTTTGTATATTACATTTCCGTAAACTGTGTTGAAAATATTGTGGCATTATGTGGACCTGTGCAGATATATGTAGATAAACATAGGACTATTAAAAAAAAATTCTGGGCTCCAGTAGCAAGCATTATTATTTTTAATTTTTAAACTTTTTTTTTCCATTTTTTTTTTCATTTTTTTTTCTTCAAATTCTTTTTTCAATTTTTGTCTAGTAGCATTAGGTCGTAAGTGCTATATACGACTATTATCATATAATAAAACAATTATTGACTAGTGAGCCATAGAATATAATCTGATATTCTATGGCTCACTAGTCAATAATTGTATAATATGTTCGGGCCAGTGAAAATTGCTTTCGGGCCCAGGCAAGTATTCATTCGTAGGAACTGCTGCGTCCCGTCCTCCGTCCGTCACACTTTAACACTCGGGTAAATGTCTCATATTCTCATCCGGGTCGACGCATCTGCTGGGCATATTCATATTTTACACATGCTCTGATGGTCACTACCGTCCTGTGCCAAATCCGCGTTCGTCCTGCCCCCGCCACCGCCCAGGGTCAAGGTCACATACTTGGTGCTTCAAAAACTTTAACGCTCGGGTTAATATCTTATAATTTCTGTTTTCTTTCATCAGGATCACTTCATATTTCATATACAAATTGCTCTAATGTCCTCTACGCCCTTTGATGCATCCACGCCAAATCCGCCCGACGTTCGTCCTGCCCCCGCCAATCCCGGAGGGTCAAGGTTACATACTTGGTGCTTCAAAAACTTTAACGCTCGGGTAAATATCTTATAATTTCTGTTTTCTTTCACGGATAAGCTTCATATTTGATATACGCATTGCTCTAATGGTCCTCTACCGCCCTGTGCCAAATCCACGTTTGTCCTGCCCCGCCATTCCCAGGGTCAAGGTCACATACTTGGTGCTTCAAAAACTTTAACGCTCAGGTAAATATCTTATCCTTTTTATTTCCATTCAAGGATCAACTTCATATTTCATATAGGCGTTGCTCTAATGATCCTCTACCGCCCTGTGCCAAATCCACGTTCGTCCTGCCCCCGCCAAGCCCAGGGTCAAGGTCACATACTTAGTGCTTCAAAAACTTTAACGCTCGGGTAAATATCTTATAATTTCTGTTTTCTTTCATATTTCATATACGCATTGCTCTAATGGTCCTCTACCGCCCTGTGCCAAATCCACGTTCATCCTGCCCCCGCCAATCCCAGGGTCAAGGTCACATACTTGGTGCTTCAAAAACTTTAATGCACAGGTAAATATCTTATAATTTTTCTTTCCATTCACGGATCAACTTCATATTTCATATATGCTATGCGTTGCTCTAATGGTCCTCTACCGCCCTGTGCCAAATCCACGTTCGTCTAGCCCCCGCCAATCCCAGGGTTAACATCACATACTTAGTGCTTCAAAAACTTTAACGCTCAGGTAAATATCTTATAATTTTTCTTTCCATTCACGGATCAACTTCATATTTCAAACATGCGTTGCTCTAATGGTCCTCTACCGCCTTGTGCCAAATCCACGTTCGTCCCGCCCCCGCCAAGCCCAGGGTTAACATCACATACTTAGTGCTTCAAAAACTTTAACGCTCAGGTAAATATCTTATAATTTCTGTTTTCTTTCACGGATCAGCTGCATATTTCATATATGCATTGCTCTAATGGTCCTCTACCGCCCTGTGCCAAATCCACGTTCGTCCTGCCCCCGCCAAGCCCAGGGTCAGGTCACATACTTGGTGCTTCAAAAACTTTAACTCTCAGGTAAAAGTTTTGATTTTGACTTGGAAATTTGGCCTCATTTATTGTCAAAGCGATATGTGGGACATCCGTGTTCTATGAACACATTTTCTAGTTTATTAAACTTCACACATGTATAGAAGACGACCCAAAGGTGTGTTGCACGTAAGAATGACAACTCTTGCGTCGTTAATTTCTTAGTTATCTCCCTTTGTTGTTTCGTGCACTGATTTCGTGTCCGGAGCATAACTCGAACACCCTTTGGAATATTTTCATGAAACTTCACACATGCATAGACCACGACCCTAAAGGTGTGTCACGCAAGAATGACAACTCTTGCATCATTAATTTTTTAGTTATCTCCCTTTGTATTTCCGTCACTGATTTTGTCTCCGGAGCATAACTCGAACACCCTTTTTTCAAACTACTTGTGTATCTGGGGAGGTGGTTACACATGCGCTTGTCGACAAGCGTCCATTTCTAGTTATAAAGTGTTTTTTTTAAACTTCACAACAAGAAATAGATTTCACAATTTTTCCTTACTGGTGTACATATCGAAAATGCAAAATTATCTGCCCTGTTTATCATAGTTTCTGGTAGTATTATGTACTTGAATATAACCAATGTATTTGGAAAGTTCATCAACTAATATTGTGTGATTGATTTACATATGACATGCCATGTGATTTTGTACCTAAGAACATGTGCGATTTTGTACCTAAGAACATGTAGGATTTTTCATGAAATATATTTACGATATTATCTGTATTAGAAGTCGAATGTTGGTGATTCCTCATTTGCTATGAACATTTCTTCACCTTTCGACGTAGTTTACAGAAAATATCACAGTTTATGTAAATATATTTCATGAACAATCCCACATGTTCTTATGTACAAAATCACACGGTGTGTGTCATCTGTGACTGGAGAAATGGGGATTAAGGGATTTGTGACCAGTGTAACTCCTGATCACACTCTTGTAACCCGATAACGATCTATATTGCTTGTTTGAAGCTTGCCGGGTGTTTCATTGATGGAATGGCGAACATTTCAGATCTTGACCAGACTGCGGTTGACGGGTTGATCTTGATCGACACTGGTCGCAAAACCCATGAGCCCCATTTATCCAGTTGCAGCCACATGTCATTTTGTTTTACTTAGCATGATGCGAACATTTATATATTGTATATCTGAGACACAGTCCCTTCACAGGTTGAAGTAATAGACAGAGGTCTATAAATACATTAAATATGCCTAAAATGGAGTATATGGAGGGAGTAAAAAAAAATTGTTTACCTTATTTGTATTCTTCAATTATTGATGCTTTTAGGAATATATAATGTATTTATAGACCTCGGTCGGTTACTTCAACCTGTGGCTGTGACAGGAAAAAAGGGACTTATGACATAATTAGGTCACCTGTCTAGTTCCTCAGCTATGGCTGTGACAGGAGAAATGGGACTGATGACATATGTCACCTGTCGTGTTCCAGGTATGACTACTGGCTCTCGTTTGTAATTGTTGTAAAATAAAACAAGAAACGAGGCAAAGCCACGAAGGCCAGGTTTTTTCCAAGCATAGACACTTGGATAACATAATTATACCCACTTTTTGTAGACTAGATGGCCGTGGCATGCATGTCGCGCCTTGGGGCGAGGCATGGACACTAAAAAAAATAGATATAGTAGATGGAAAAACTTTAACCAAAAAACTTTAACCGGACACACGGACGAACGGACGGACGTATGCCAAAATGCCGACGATATCGCGCTTTCCGCAAGCAGATGCGACAATGATGATAAACACCCATGTGAAGTATCAAGGTATTGGGTGAAGCAGTTGCAGAGATATAGTACACGAAAAAACTTTAAAAAAAAATCAAAGTAATTTGACCTTGACATTGGGCACAGGGGCCGCACGGTTGGGGGGGGGGGGGTAGAATGAAAATATGGATGATGATAAACACCCATGTGAAGTTTCAAGGTAATGGGCGAAGCAGTTGCAGAGATCTAGTATAACAAAAAAATTTGACCAAAAAACTTTAACCAGGTTAACGTTGAAAATGGCTAAGTCAATTACGTAGAAATAATAGGTGAAGGTAAAAAAATGGTCACATGTTGGATAGTTGTATGTGGTAGGCACCCCTTGGTTATGAAGCTGTGAAAGTTTGGTGGTCCTAGGTGGTACAGTACCAAAGAAATGGACTTAAACACGAAAACTTAACATTGTAAACGCGAAAACTTAACATTCAAAATGGCTAAGTCGACTGCGCGGAAAAAATGGGTCAAGTTAAAAAAAAAGTAACATGTTGGATAGTGATATGTGGTGGGCATCCCTTGATTATGAAGCTGTGAAAGTTTGATGGTCCATGGTGGTACAGTACCAAAGACATGGACTTAAACACGAAAACTTAATATTGTAAACGCGAAAACTTAACATTGAAAATGGCTAAGTCGAATGCGCGGAAAAAATGGGTGAAGTTAAAAAAAAAGTAACATGTTGGATAGTGATATGTGGTGGGCACCCCTTGATTATGAAGCTGTGAAAATTTGGTGGTCCTAGGTGGTACAGTAACAAAGAAATGGACTCAAACACGAAAACTTAACATTGATTGTGGACGCCGCCCGCCGCCCGCCGCCCGCCGCCCGCCGCCGCCGCCCGCCCGCCCGCCCGGCATTTCGCCAATCCAATAGCCTGGATTTTTTTTTCAAAAAACCTGGCTAAAAACTATAGATATAGATCTACCCCCAGCATACAAAGTACGTTGAGGGGTATATAGTTTTCGTAATTCCGTCCGTTTGTCCGTCCACGTTAAAGTTTGTGTACCCATTATCTGTGACGGAAAGTCGGATTGACTTCATAGACTTCCTTATCATCATCCAAATTTTCATTCCATACCAACTCATGCGGCCTTCATTTCCAAGGTCAAGGTCAAATTGCTTAGACATTTTCATCCGTACGATTCGCCTTAAAGTTTTCGGGGACCCATTATCTCTGCAACGGTAAGTCGGATTGACTTCAAACTTCACATACTTCCTTACCATCATCCATATTTTCATTCCATACCACACCCATGTGGCCTTCATGTCCAAGGTCAAGCTGAAATTACTTTGAACAATCATGTTTGTCAATATAAATATTGATAATGTATACTGTTTCGACGAATATATTGATTTTAAATATAATATACATGTATATGATTTTTTGGGTGAAATATTAAAATGGTTACTGTAGTAACAATTTGTGTTTTATAGAACTAATATGACATTAATTTCTTATAATTTTATATATTTATCTTGAAAATTGGAGTATTTCTTTGCTAAAAAAACATATTTTTTACGATGTATTTTAATGCTAATAAACAATTATTTTCCATTTAGGTTTACATATTATAAAAAATATGTATAAAATTGTATGTTATTTAATAAAATGTATGGTTTGGTAAACATTCCATCATTTGGTTTTAAAATATTCCATTAAGAATGCGACACAAACAAGAATATTATCATCATATTTCGGTGCCGTTTTCTCCCATTCAAATACATAGCGAAAAATACAACAATATTTTCCCATGATTGTGATTACAAAAAACTGAATAACTTTTGAACAGCTTAACCGATTTTCATAATCTATGCATCAGTCAAAGCCCAATGTTGCCTGGTATTGCACTTATCTGAACTAGCATGCAGTGGCCACCCACTACACAGCTCAGCTTGCTCATCTGCACAGTCTCATCTGGGCCTACACCAGGCATAGGCCATATGCCCCATTTCTGCAGTCACTGTCGCATGCTCACATTTGAATAATGATGTCAATGATATACCTATTATTATACCCCCCGCAACGAGTTGTGGGGGGGGGGGGGTATACTGGAGTCAGGTTGTCCGTCCGTCCGTCCGTCCGTCCGTCCGTCCGTCCGTCCGTCCGTCCGTCCGTCCTAGAGCGTCCGTCCGTGCGTCCGTCCGTCCGTGCGTCCGTAAACTTAACATCAGAGAAATATTGTTATAACTTCTATTTCCTTCATCTAAAATGCTTGATATTTCACACATGCATTCCTGTAAGGCTCTACTACCATGCTGTGCCAAATCCACGACCGTCCAACCCCCGCAGATCACAAGGTCAAGGTCAAATACTTAGTCCGTAAACTTAACATCAGAGAAATATTGTTATAACTTCTATTTCCTTCATCTAAAATGCTTAATATTTCACACATGCATTTCTGTAAGGCTCTACTACCATGCTGTGCCAAATCCACGACCGTCCAACCCCCGCATATCCCAAGGTCAAGGTCAAATGTACTTAGTCTCTTTACAAAACTTAACATCAGAGAAATATTGTGTAAGGCTCTCATTTCTGTCATCAAAATGACTTCCAATATCATCACATATTGCATTCCTGTAAGGCTCTACTTACCATCAAGCTGTGCCATCCACGACCGTCCAACGCTGAAATCCAATGTCAAGGTCATACAATAGTCTATTCTCTTTACAAAACTTAACATCAGAGAAATAAGTTATAACTTCTATTTCCTTCATCTAAAATTAATGTTTACTTGGCATTCCTCTAGGCTTATCTGCTGCCAAATCATGACCGTCCATCCCCCCATGCAATGTCAAGGTCAATACTTGTCTCTTTACAAAACTTAACATCAGATAATTATAACTTCTATTTCCTTCAGAAAATTCTTATTCACTTGTGCATTCCTGTAAGGTTGTACTATCATGCTGTGACAAATCTACGACTGTCCAACCCCCGCTGATCCCAAGGTCAAGGTCACATACTTAGTCCCTTTACAAAACTTAACATCAGAGAAATATGTTATAACTTCTATTTCTTTCCTTCAAAATTCTTAATATTTCATATGCTGTGACAAATCCCCGCTGATCTCGAGGTCAATGTCACATACATACCGTATAACCTGGAATTAACGCCCCCCTCCTAATAAACCCTCCCCCCCCCCACCACACCCCCCCCCCCCCCCCCCCCGAAATAAAAAAAATAAAAAATATAAAAATTACCAATGACTGCCAATTTCAAACACAAATAATCCTTAAATCCTTATTTGTGTTTGAAATTGGCGGTCCTTGGTAAATTTTTTTTTTTTTATTTTTTTTTTTTTACTGGCTAATAAACGTCAAATACTTAGTCTCTTTACAAAACTTAACATCAGAGAAATAAGTTATAACTTCTATTTCCTTCATTGAAAATTCTTATTATTTCACTTGTGCATTCCTCTAAGGTTGTACTATCATGCTGTGACAAATCTACGACTGTCCAACCCCCGCTGATCCCAAGGTCAAGGTTGAAAATTCTTAATATTTCATATGCTGTGACAAATCCCCGCTGATCTCGAGGTCAACGTCACATACATACCGTACAACCTCGAATTAACGCCCCCTCCTAATAAACGCCCCCCCCCCCCCCCTCAAATAAAAAAACACAAATGATCCTTATTTGTGTTTGAAATTGACGGACCCCCCCCCCCCCCCCCCCCCCCCCCCTCCCCCCCCCCCCCCCCCCCCCCCCCCCCCTGTTCATGCCCCCGCCACCGAATGGTGAGGGGGGCATATAGTGTTACCGGCGTCCGTACGTACGTACGTACGTACGTCCCGAAACCTTAACGCTGGGTAAATGGTTTATAATTTCTGTTTCCTTGCTCGGATCTGCTTCACATTTCACACACGCATTGCTCCAATGGTCCTCTACCGCCCTGTGACAAATCCAAATTCGTCCCGCCCCCACTAAGCCCAGGGTCAAGGTCACAGACTTGGTGCGTTCGAAACCTTAACGCTGGGTAAATGGCTTATAATTTTTGTTTCCTTGCTCGGATCTGCTTCACATTTCACACACGCATTGCTCAAATGGTCCTCTACCACCCTGTGACAAATCCACATTCTTCCCGCCCCCGCTAAGCCCAGGGTCAAGGTCACAGACTTGGTGCGTTCGAAACCTTAATGCTGGGTAAATGGCTTATAATGTCTGTTTCCTTGCTCGGATCTGCTTCACATTTCACACACGCATTGCTCCAATGGTCCTCTACCGCCCTGTGACAAATCCACATTAGTCCCGCCTCCGCTAAGCCCAGGGTCAAGGTCACAGACTTGGTGCGTTCGAAACCTTAACGCTCGGGTAAATGGCTTGTAATTTCTGTGTCCTTGCTCGGGTCTGCGTCACATTTCTCACACGCATTGCTCCAATGGTCCTGTACCACCCTGTGACAAATCCACATTCGTCCTGCCCCCGCTAAGCCCAGGGTCAAGGTCACAGACTTGGTGCTTTTGAAACCTTAACACTGGGTAAATGGCTTATAATTTCTGTTTCCTTGCTCGGATCTGCTTCACATTTCACACACGCATTGCTCCAATGGTCCTCTACCGCCCTGTGACAAATCCACATTCGTCCCGCCCCCGATAAGCCCAGGGTCAAGATCACAGACTTGGTGCGTTCGAAACCTTAACGCTGGGTAAATGGCTTATAATTTTTGTTTCCTTGCTCGGATCTGCTTCACATTTCACACAAGCATTGCTCCAATGGTCCTCTACTGCCCTGTGACAAATCCACATTCGTCCCTCCATCGCTAAGCCCAGGGTCAAGGTCACAGACTTGGTGCGTTTGAAACCTTAAAGCTCGGGTAAATGGCTTGTAATTTCTGTGTCCTAGCTCGGATCTGCTTCACATTTCGCACACACATTGCTCCAATGCTCCTCTACTGCCCTGCGACAAATCCACATTCGTCCTGCCCCCGCTAAGCACAGGGTCAAGGTCACAGACTTTGTGCGTTTGAAACCTTAACGCTCGGGTAAATGGTTTGTAATTTATGTTTCCTTGCTCGGATCTGCTTCACATTTCACACACGCATTGCTCCAATGCTCCTCTACCGCCCTGTGACAAATCCACATTCGTCCCACCCCGCTAAGCCCAGGGTCAAGGTCACAGACTTGATGCGTTCGAAACCTTAACGCTCGGGTAAATGGCTTATAATCAAATATGCCTCGTTTTCTTTGGCTGCCAGCGGGGGCATTCGTGTGCCGACAGGCCACATTTCTAGTGTAAAATGTAACGCCTCCGGGGGCGTTAATTCTAGGTTATACGGTAGTCTCTTTACAAAACTTAACATCAGAGAAATCGGTTATAACTTCTATTTCCTTGCTCGGATCTGATTCACATTTCACACACTCATTGCTCCAATGGACCTCTACCACCCTGTGACAAATTCACGTTTATGCCGCTCGCGCTAATCCCAGAGTCAAGGTCACAAGCCCACACACTTGGAAATTTTTACATATTTTAGGGGTACCTGGGCCCACGCGGGGGGTATTCCGTAAGCCTCGCTTACTGACCAATCTAGTTGCAATAGTTTATACTTCATAGCTTATGCCTTTCTGAGTCTTTTTCATTCAACAAACATTTTAGCAACACAAAGATGCTTTTTAGCTCACCTGAGCGAAGCACATGTGAGCTATTGTTACCGCAATGTGTCCGTCGTCGTCCGTCGTCCGTCGTCGTCCGTCGTCGTCCGTCGTCGTCGTCCGTGAACATTTTCAAACGTCGTCTCCTCGGTAACCATTAGGCCTATAGTCACCAAACTTCATGGTCAAGGTCCTTAGGTAGGGGATTACAAAATTGTAAAAATGACGTCATTACGTAATCCAAGATGGCCGCCGTCTAAAAATAGCACAAATTCTTCAAAAATCTTCTTCTCAAGAACCGCCAACCGGATTTCGACAAAACTTGGTAGAAATGATCGATGTACAACGCTCTTTCAATGTTGTTAAAATGGTGACCCCGGGGTCAAAAATAAGTGTGGCCCGTGGGGTCAAATTGGGGTCAAATTTTATTTTTGACTGAATATGGTCATATCATATATCAAATCGAAGGAATAAACGAGGCGATCACTCTGGTGCATTTTTTTGCCGAAATCGAATGGCTATGTCATCCAAGATGGCCGCCAAAAGGTCAAAAGGTCGTTCTTTTAGTAGAGATTTAAAAATTCTTCTTCACACGAACTACTAGGCCAATGGTGGCCAAACTTCAAAGTTATGGTCCATTGTTAAAGCCTTTTCAGATTTGTTAAAATGGAGGTCGTCGCAAATCCAAGATGGCCGCCGTTTAAAAACAGCACAAATTCTTCAAAAATCTTCCTTCTCATGAACAGCCAGCCGGATTTAGATGAAACTTGGTAGGAATGATCGATGTACAATGCTCTTTCAAAGATATTACAATGGTGACCCCGGGGTCAAAAATGGGCGTGGCCCATGGGATAAAATTGGGGTCAAATTTTATTTTTGACCGAATATGGTCAGGTCTATATCAAATCGAAGGTATCAAAGAGGCGATCGCTCTGGTACATTTTTTGTCGAAATTAGATAGTCATGTCATCCAAGATGGCCACCGAAAGGTCAAAAGGTAGTTCTTTTAATAGAGATTTCAAAATTATTCTTCACACGAACCACTTGGCCCATGGTGGCTAAACTTCACAGTTATGGTCCATGGTTGAAGCCTTTTCAGATTTGTTAAAACGGAGGTCGTCGCTAATCCAAGATGGCCGCCGTCTAAAAATAGCACAAATTATTAAAAAATATTCTCATGAAGCGCCAGCCGGATTACGATGAAACTTGGTAGGAATGATCGATGTACAATGCTCTTTCAAAGCAGTTAAAATGGTGACCCCGAGGTCAAAAATGGGCGTGGCCTTTGGGGTCAAATTCTATTTTTGACCGAATATGGTCATGTCTATATCAAATCGAAGCTATCAAAGAGGCGATCGCTCTGGTACATTTTTTGTCGAAATTGGATGGTTATGTCATCCAAGATGGCCACCGAAAGGTCAAATGGTCGTTCTTTTATCATAGATTTCAATATTTTTCTTCACACGAACCGCATGGCCCATGGTGGCCAAACTTCGCAGTTATGGTTCATGGGTGAAGCCTTTTCAGATTTGTTAAAACGGAGGTCGTCGCTAATCCAAGATGGCCGCCGTCTAAAAATAGCACAAATTATTAAACTAGATGGCCGCGGCCTGCATGTCGCGCCTTGTGGCGAGGCATGGACACTAAACAAAAAGATATAGTATAACGAAAAACTTTAACCAAAAAACTTAACCAAAAACTTTAACCGGACACACGTACGTAGATGATGATAAACACCCATGTGAAGTTTCAAGGTAATGGGCAAAGCGGTTGCAGAGATATAGTATAATGAAAAACTTTAACCAAAAACTTTAACCAAAAAACTTAACCAAAAAACTTAACCAAAAACTTTAACCAAAGAACTTAACCAAAAATTTTAACCAAAAAACTTAACCAAACAACTTAACCAAAAACTTTAACCGGACACACGTACGTACGTACATACGTACGTACGTACGCCAAAGTGCGACTATATCGCGCTTTCCGCAATCGGGGGGGGGGGCAAAAAAATCTTAAACAAAAACTTTAACCGGACACACGTACGTACGTACGTACGTACGTACGTACGTACGTACGTACGTACGTACGTATGCCAAAGTGCCGACTATATCGCGCTTTCCGCAAGCGGGCGCGAAAAAAACTTTAACCAAAAACTTCAAAGTAATTTGACATTGGGCACAGGGACCGCACGGGAGGGGGGTAGAATGAAAATATAGATAATGATAAACACCCATGTGAAGTTTCAAGGTAATGGGCAAAGCAGTTGCAGAGATATAGTATAACGAAAAACTTTAACCAAAAAACTTAACCAAATAAAAACTTTAACCAAAAAACTTAACCAAAAAACTTAACCAAAAACTTTAACTAAAAACTTCAAAGTAATTTGACCTTGACATTGGGGACAGGGGCCGCACGGGAGAGGGGTAGAATGAAAATATGGATGATGATAAACACCTATGTGAAGTTTCAAGGTAATGGGCAAAGCAGTTGCAGAGATATAGTATAACGAAAAACTTTTAACCAAAAAACTTAACCAAAAAACTTAACCAAAAACTTTAGCCAAAAAACTTAACCAAAAAACTTAACCAAAAAACTTAACCAAAAAACTTTAACCAAAAAACTTAACCAAAAACTTCAAAGTAATTTGACCTTGACATTGGGCACAGGGGCCGCACGGAATGGGGGTAGAATGAAAATATAGATGATGATAAACACCCATATGAAGTTTCAAGGTAATGGGCAAAGCAGTTGCAGAGATATAGTATAACGAAAAACTTTAACCAAAAAACTTAACCAAAAAACTTAACCAAAAACTTTAACCAAAAAACTTAACCAAAAACTTCAAAGTAATTTGACCTTGACATTGGGCACAGGGGCCGCACGGCAGGGGTTAGAATGAAAATATAGATGATGATAAACACCCATGTGAAGTTTCAAGGTAATGGGCAAAGCAGTTGCAGAGATATAGTATAACGAAAAACGTTAACCAAAAACTTTAACCAAAAAACTTAACCAAAAAACTTAACCAAAAACTTTAACCAAAGAACTTAACCAAAAACTTTGAGCAAAAAACTTAACCAAAAACTTTAACCGGACACACGTATGTACGTACACGTACGTACGCCAAAGTTCCGACTATATCGCGCTTTCCGCAAGCGGGCGCGACAAAAATCTTTTTCTCAAGAACCGCCAACCAAAACTTGATAGGAATGATCGATGTACAATGCTCTTTCAAAGTTGTTAAAATGGTGACCCCGGGGTCAAAAATGGGCGTGGCCCGTGTGGAGGAATTCTATTTTTGACCAAATATGGTCATGTCATATATCAAATTGAAGGTATCGATGAGGCGATTGCTCTGGTGCAATATTTGTCGGAATCGGATGATTATGTCATCCATGATGGCCTCCAAAAGGTCCATTTATTCGCGATTTTGAACGTCTTTTTCTCAGGAACCACACGTGGGATCAAATTGGGGTAAACATTTATTTTTGACCGAATATGGTCATGTTATATATCACATTGAAGGTATCAACGAGGCGATCACTCTGGTGCTGTTGTTATGTGCTGGTACAAATGTACATACAGATTCATGACCTGCATGCCCCATGTGTTCAAACACCTACTTTCAATCATATAAATGTGCGATAGGTGATATTCTTACATGCACATGTACATATTCCCGTTTGTACCAGTATATACATAGATAACCCGAAACTATCTTCACATTGCATGTTCCACTTTTGTAAGACGGATGTATTTTTAGTTTGTAACTTTGGGTTACACCAACGTTGTAAATAGACTGCTTAAGGTGTGATCTGAACTGGTGTATACCAATAGTTTTTCACATTGCAATACTGTGGGTGGCAGGTGGGAGCACGCGATGGGTAAATTAATACTGCAAATGAAATATGTGTACAAACTCATCTTTGTGTAAAGTGTATCCTATTTTTGCAAGTTTAGCATCAGTTTATAGCTTAGAATACCTATAATGAGAAATTACATGCACACATTGTGAAAATGCATGTTGTAGGCTTTTATAAGCATGTTTAAGAAATTATTTTAAGATAATGTAAAATAATTACTAATGGTCCGATTTGTGCCAATATTAGAATCAAAATACATGTACTCATTGCTGATCAAAACTTTCAACTACTTTATTAATTTTTCCGTAAGAAATTAGACGAGTCTTAAATTACGTGAAATTATTAGTTTAGATTTTATTTTTAAAAAACAGTCCAGTACAAAGTCTTCATCTACCTAAACTTTGTAATTGCTAGGACACAAAGTTATCAATTAAGCTGACCAAACTTATCTCGAGGAAATCGGCTTAGTTTATGATTGCATCTGTCAGACAAAGCACAGGGGCCCGTTTCACTAAACTTCTTACGACTAAAATGTTTGTAAGTGCAAAATTATGATAGTCTGTAAATTGCACATTAGCGATGTTTTCTTGTAAACAATTATTTGATTTACATGTATTGAGCATATGTTGCATATGCAGCCTATGCTCAATAAATGTAAATCCATCAGTTGAAATTTCCAGACAATCCTAAATTTGCACTTACGAACTTCTTAGTCGTACGAAGCTTAGTGAAATGGGCCCCAGGAATCTTTGGAGGCTATTAGCATTAATAGCATTAATGCTAACACCTTTCATTGCCGCCAAAACTGAAGAAAACATAATTTATAAATGTTTATGCTTGGTCATATCACGGTGGTTTTATTGGTTGACCAGTTCCGATATCACGTGATTTGCAGGATACGCCAATTTGATTGGTGGAACATGAACATTGTCATGATCTGGGAAAATTGAGGAAGAGATTCTTGTTTAAAATATTCGGCAGTTGCAGTTCGCATGCCGAAGAGTAATAAAGGTTTTGAAGATAACAAAATCTCTTTTCAGGTGAGTGAAAGTTTTCATATGTCCTCTGTGTTGATAGTTACTTGTACTTTTACTTTGTATGTTATAAAATATGATTTACCTTTTTCATAGTGTGTTATGAAATATGAACATTATAATTGTACATGTTGCTCTAGTTTAAATGTTTTTGAGAAACCAGAATGCAGACAGCGAAAATTAAATAACCTATTAAGGCATGCTTTGTACTTTTAGTCCTCAATTTCCGCAGTAATTTCGACGTCACTGAAATTTGCAATTTATGGTCTATTTCATATGTTTACGAATAATACGTAATTTAATTGTACGAAAGTACATGCAACTTAAAAATAGAAAGGATCAGCTATTGTATTGTTTTGCCTGATTACTCGTGATATTGCACATCACAATTAGTTGTCTGTAGCCTATAACTGGTCTTCGGGCTATTCACAGTTATCGTCCTTAGTAACTATCTAAATAGGAGATAAACTCGTGCAGAAGTTTAACTTTTGAAACTTTAACCAGTTGTTAAAACTTAAATACTGAGCAAAACTAGAAACGTCCCTCCATGTTTAAGGAAAGATTCATCAAAAACCAAAAGGGTTACTTTTAAAAATCAAAATGGAAAAACAAGTTCATTCATTTCTGTATCAAAGCCAATAAATTGCATTTGGATATCTTGTTAAATATTCGAGAGATAACGGCCAAGGGCGGTAGGGGTCAAAATCAAAAATCACAAAAACTCAGAAATGTGTTACTCAATGTTTAGAGATGGAATTTCAATAAGTAATGTGGCAAATTCAGTAAATCTCGTTAGTACCGAGTGTGGCCACCATTTGCATGAATGCATGCAATGATCCTACGCCGCATCGACGTGACGTAACGCAATACCAGTGTGCTGGGAAAATTCCTCCATTCCCGTCGTAACGCCCGTGTAAGATCGCGAACATTGTCAATCTGATGGTTAGCTCGTGCTTTGCGGCCCAGCTCATCCCATATGTGCTCAATGGGATTGAGATCCGGGGAAACCGCGGGCCATGGCATGACGTCGACGTTGTTTTGCTGTAAGTATTGAGTGGTGACCCTGGCTACGTGAGGGCGGGCATTGTCGTGCATCAATGTCACACGAGGACCATGCTGACGGATAAATGGTAAGGCATGTGCATTTAGCACATCTGCAACATAACGTTGTGCATTGATGTTGCCCTATACAACAACCAAATCTGTCTTCCGGTTTCCCATGATCCCACCCCAGACCATTACGCTCCCTCCCCAAACCAAATGTTCTTCTCAACAATGCAACAATCGGTGAATCTTTCATTTTTACGCCTGTATACCCGTAATCTTCCGTCAGCATGACTAACTGTGAACCGAGATTCATCGGTGAACAAAACTCGGTTCCAGTCAGCCCTTCTCCAGTTCAGATGACGTCGCGCCCATAACAGTCTGGCAGCACGGTGACGTTGGGTCTATATCTGACCAGTGTACGGGCGGCGTGCCCGGATTGGTTGGGCGTTACGACGTAACCGGTTGCGAATGGTCTGCCCTGAGACACCGTATCGCCTAGCAGTGACTGTGGCTGCCAATCGACGTTGACGTAAGTGCGTCAACGTAATGTAACGATCGGCTCTAGCCGTCGTTACACGAGGCCTACCAGGTCGCTGCCGGTCGTGAACAGCCCCACCCAGCCTGCTGGTACCGGGCTGCAAGACGAGCAATCGTCTTCCGACAGCAACCAACCTAGGCGCGACCGCCCTGGCGACCACCTTCCCACCCGCAAGCATCCCAATTGCCTGATTTCGCTCGTTTTTCGGAAAGCCGTGGCATATCGAAAAACAGTGAAAAATTAAAAAAGTTTTTTAACTTTCCGAATAGCCCCTATCGCATGAATGGTACGACATGAACTGAATACCTTATCGATGACAAGTATAGCGTGCACGTGCAAAAAGTGGAAATCAACGTTCCGGTCACTGGCCGCTATGTAAACCGTGTGTATCGGCTAAACTCTACACGATCGTATTCTGAACATCGCCACGGTTTAAAATACATGTACTTTGAACATGTGGTACATACATAGACAGAGCTACACCGGCTATAAAACAGGGACGTTTCTAGTTTTGTTGAGTATACTTGAGTACAAATTGCATAGTTACCATGACTATACATTTAGGAGAAATTCAATTAATGATGTATCCAAATGTGGACTTTGTACGCCTGTTCAATATTGCTATATTATATGTCGATTGTTGTCTTTCCTACAAGTAAATAATTTCAGAGTGGCGTCCCCTAATTAAGAAACAACATGGTTTACCTCAATTGATGATACATATTTACCTGAAGGGGCTGATTTAGTTAAGCAATTGTTATATAATTTTCTGCTGTCTGTCAAGGTATAATTGAAACACTTATTTAATAATGTCAATGCTGTACACGGATACTGTAGGATCATGTATATTCCATTTTTCACATCTTTGAGCTTGCCTGTTTTGCATTTGCTACAGAATAAGATTGTTGATGTGTAGACACACACAGTCAACAAGCCGAAAGCTTAATATACTGCTACATGTGTAGATATCATATTTTAGATGGGAGCACGCGATGGGTAATTTAACGATCGGGGTTCATCCTTACCGGAATCCCGACTGGATACCTGGTATGGCCCTCACATACGTCTTTGGCATGTTGTATGTGACAGTTGAATCCCCTTGGTTATTATTCCCCTTATGTGAGGGGTATTATCGATATTTGTAATCCTATTTTAGGGGAAGGGGCCAAGTGACTTGGTGTGGTATGGACCTGGGACCAGGTCAGATTAATTATTCTAATTTCAGGGCTGAATATATTTGTTCTCGATGTAAATATTCCGTTCTGATTTTGGGATTTTCCACCCAATGCAGCAGGTTAAAAGGCGATCGAACCCGTTTGCCCGGCCTTGCATGACCTCAGCTGTTGATATGCCGTTAAACACTATTAAACAAACAAATATATCATATTTTCGGCGTCTATGACGGCCATGTCCCAATTTATCTATTGTACATTGACAATCCTATTTGGATGATGTAGAATTTAAGATGGTACGACACACCTTGGTTAAAAATGATTGGAATTGATTAATCCAGCTATTGCGAATGCGAGCATGCCACGTTAGGTATTTTTCTGTGAGAATCTAAACAATATGTATACCGGGATAACATTCTAAAGCTCACACTATTATTATAACGGGTTTAAGTCCCATTGTTTGAAATGTCTGTTAGACCCTTATATGTGTGATAAAAAGCTTACGCGGAAATTATGAAAATATGCAGTTTCCTCTGAAATGGTCTGAAAATGGATGCACAGTTTTAAAGTTACAATTATGACATAATGTCAGTAAGCACGCCTTATAAATATATTTTATTAATAAATGGAAATGTTTTATTATAAGTAATTTTACTAAATTTCCATTAAATATCGATCCGATTTAATGATACATTGTTGTAATTATAAATTAGGATGAGTTTTGGAAATTGTTCTAATTAGGATACATATTGCTACGTTACAATCTGCGGCAACGAAATGACTGCTTATGTGTTATTGTTATATGTACGTACAGTATGCATCTGTGTGAAAAAAATGTATTCATGTTTGTTGTGCGAGGATATAATTGTATCATGCATTGTTTTCACCTTGGTAATGTGACATATTGTAATGAAATTTGGATAGAGTGATACGCTCTTATAACCACAACCTGTTCAAACTTCAGTTTAACGGAAGTAGCAAAATATTGGTTGACACCCTACCAGTATTGATATTGACGTGTGACAATATGCAGTACTATATGCATTGTGGGTGGCAGGTGGGAGTATGCGATGGGTAATTTAACGATCGGGGTTCATCCTTACCGGAATCCCGACTGGAGACCTGGCTTGGCCTTCACATACGTCTTTGGCATTTTGTATGTGATGGTTGAATCTGGTTATACCCCTTATGTGAGTATTAAACACTAATAACCAAACAAACAACTATTTTTGGGGAAGGGGCCAGGGACATTGGTGTGGTATGGACCTGGCACCAGGTCAGGTTATTCTAATTTCAGGGCTGAATATATTTGTTCTCGATGTAAATATTCCGTTCTGATTTAGGGATTCCCCCCCCCCCCCCCACCCCCCCCCCCCCCCCCCCCCCCCCTGCAGCAGATTACAATGGGATCGAACCCGTTTGCCCGGCCTTACATGACCTTAGCTGTTGATAGGCCGTTAAACACTAATAAACAAACAAAACAATAAACTATATGCATTACAAGCTTGCACGCCTTGTATATTATACGCACTATGTCACATAACCAATAGTTATCTGGTATTTATGTAAATGCCAATGCAGCCTTACACGGCAGTTGTTTAAATAATGATATATAGGCACATGCCATGCCAATATTACTGGTAAATCATAGTCGGTCTGTTGGCTAAGTCTGGATTGGAAATTACTGCACCACATCCTTAGGATACAGTAATCAAGCCAATTCCCAGTCTTAAATATAAGCTACACATCTACTGTGCCATAAACTACATCTATATTAAACGGCTCTGAGTACACATGTATAAACAGTCCCTGTTTCAATATGAAGTTCACATAGCCATATTACTAAGGATTAAACTAATTAAACAAACCAATAGGGATTCAGCAAAACATAACATCTCTGCACGCACTAAGTTTCAGACTAACGTCATTTGTCTGCAGCCGTTTAATATATTACCTGGTTTATAATGTGAACTAAGATAGTCGTGTGTGTGTATTTAACTCTTTTATATCCAGATCGCCTGTGTTAACATATTCTCATTAGTATTTGTATGGAATATCTGGCTTGACTGTTATATGGTGGACTCTGTTGACTATTATGCCATCACACTACTTGGAGTTTTACTTAGAACGAACGGAAAATGGTCCGAGTATACAGCATTAATTGATAAACATGCACTGAGTTAATTTTCCCCATAAGAAGTCATCGAGTACCACCTGTCATGGCAGTTATTGTCGTGATGGTCCATACAACATATCTATACTGAAAGGATAAAGAAACTGCCGCAGGGTAACAATATACCCAATAACTATTTAAATGCTTGGCCTAAACTTAAGAAAACCGGTCAGGCGACTATCTTGGTCACTGTGCACCCAAAACAGTGCCTAAAGTTACTCAACCGTGTAATGCACCGTACCACATAGAGAAAGTGATAAAAAACCAAACACACGTGCAGCATGATGATGATAAGTTCGTCAAAACATTTTGTCACACCACTTGATACGCTTTAGGTATACACTTCGTTTTCCGCTATTTACACTGAATTTAAGCTCTCACAATCATGGTACGTCTGACGGAAGTTCAGAGGGGTTAGGTTATTGCATTGCTAATGCAAGGTCAAACGCAACAGCAGGTTGCTATGCAGTTCGGTGTGAATGTTTCCACCATAGGACGTCTTGTCCGTCGTCTGAGAGACCGGAAGGGTTGCCGACCGACCGAGATCGGGACGTCCGCGCTTAACATCGCGACGTCAAGACAGGGCTATTCGTCTCGCCCACCTACGTAATCGCCACGTTACTGCCACTGAAACCGCTATCAACACGGTAGGCAATCATAATCGCCACATTCACCCCAAAACTGTAAGAAATCAAGGTTCCGCGAGGTTGGTCTGCGAGCACGTCGTCCCTACGTTGGTCTGCCTCTCACTCGTGCACGTCGCGCGCGTCGTATGGCTTGGTTGGCGGCACTTGCTCCCAGACGATTTCCAATGAGGCAATGGAGACAAGTCTTTTTCACAGATGAGTCCCGGTTCACTCTTTTTCGTCCGGACGGTCGGCGTCGTGTATACCGACGTCGTGGGGAACGCTTCGCCGACGCTTGCGTTCTTGAGAGGGATAGGTTTGGTGGTGGCTCGGTTATGGTCTGGGGAGGGATATCTCACGGGGTAAAGTCATCGTTGATTGTGGTAGCCGGGAATTTAACCGCCGTAAGATATAGGGATGAAATCCACCGCTCGGTTGTTGTTCCATTTGTGCAACAGCGTCAACTAATTTTCCAGCATGATAATGCCCGGCCCCATGTAGCCAGAGTGTGTCAAGACTTTCTCGCTGACCATAACATTAACCCACTCGACTGGCCTGCGTACAGACCCGATTTGTCCCCCTCGACCAACTAAGGACTGCATTGTTGGAAGAGTGGAACAATATCCCAATAAGAAGGATAAATGCACTGATGAATTCCATGCGCAAGAGAATCAGGGCTGTGACAGATGGGCGAGGGGGCCATACGAGATACTGACAAAACAATGGATTTCACTGTGCGATATTAGGGTGCACCGTCAATTGTGATTCAATTACTAATGAATTATCGGTCACAACCTAATGCAATTTTGGTAATGTGTTGACTAAAGATGTTTACTCATATAAAATATTGTATATAACAGCAAACATATCACTTTAAATCACCTCAAATGTTTACCTGCGTTTCTTTATCCTTTCAGTATATATCATGCACGTATGTTGAAATGTTACACTTGTTTAAAATATTCGGCAGTTGCAGTTCGCATGCTGAAGAGTAATAAAGGTTTTGAAGAAAACGAAATCTCTCTTTCGATTTTTCAGACCTCAACAAATTCCCCAAAGCACACCCCACACACAGGCTGGCAATACATTTATTGTCGAAATTGGATAGTTATGTCATCCAAGATGGCCGCCAAAAGGTCAAAAGGTCGTTCTTTTATTAGATATTTCAATATTCTTCATCACACGAACCGTGGGTAGTGGTCAGGCGGATGAGACGGCGTAAATTAACGGCATGGGTTCCTCATAGGAATCACAATTTTCCTGGTTTGGCCTTCACGTACGTTTTTATATTTGGCTCTTTGGTTACCTGGGAGTTGAATTGGGTTATTGTCCATTATAAAAGTAGTAAGATTATTACTGATCCTACTGCTTTTAGGAGGGGCCAAGTGATTCTGGTGTGGCGAGGACCTGTCATTAGATCAGGATAATTCTGAGTTCAGGGTTGAATATATAAGTTTGTTATTGTAAATATTCAGTTCTGATTTGGGATTCCCCCCCCCCCCTCCCATTTGTACCCAATTTCCCCCCCTCCCATTTGTTACATGTACTTGAACATGTACATGTACTTGTACAGGTAATATACAGGTAATATATAGTGCTCCAGATCAGGTCATACATTGCTTTGCATAGTTTTTGTGAATAATTAGTGCAATATAGATCTGTATAGTCTAACCAGGGCATACACTGGTCACTATCGCATTTGTAACTAGTGATCCAGATCAGGGCATACACTGTCCACTAGTTTTTAGCTCATCTGCACGAAGTACAGAAGAGCTTATGGCCTACCCCCGGCTTCGTCGGCGTCGTCCACAAACTTAACGTTGGGTAAATGTCTTATAACTGCTGTTTCCTTTCATGGAACACCTTGTTATTTCATACATGCATTCCTCAGATGACCCTCTATCATGCTGTAGCAAATCCATGACCCACAACCCAGCCCTTACCTCAAGGTCAAGGTCACAAACTTGGCACATTCATAAACTTAACGTTGGGTAAATGTCTTAAATTTATATCTTCTGTTTCCTTTCATGGAACACCTTAACGCCTTCCGACGAACCCAGCCGCGTCTTCCGACGGGCACAGCCGGGCCTTCCGACGGGCCCAGCCGCCTTCCGACGGGCCCAGCCGCCTTCCGACGGGACCTGCCGCCTTCCGACGGGCTCAGGCCC
This sequence comes from Conchocele bisecta, assembly GCA_029237695.1. Taxonomy (NCBI): domain Eukaryota; kingdom Metazoa; phylum Mollusca; class Bivalvia; order Lucinida; family Thyasiridae; genus Conchocele; species Conchocele bisecta. The sequence continues at coordinate 4,606,290 of CM055279.1, forward strand.
ATCAGTGGGCCTTCCGACAGGTCAGGGCCCATCCGTGGGCCTTCCGACGGCCAAAATTTCGATTTTTGAAAAAAAATGCCCATCTTCAAAATGTCATAATTCATGACAACATATGCCTTCCGACGGGCCCAGCCGGCTGCCGGCGGGCACAGCCACGCCTTCCGACGGCCCAACCGCGCCTTCAGACGGGCCCAGCCCCCTTCCAACGGGCCCATGCCCATCTGTGGGTCTTCCGACGGGCCCATACCCATATGTGGGCCTTCCGACGGGCCCATGCCCATCCGTGGGCCTTTCGACGGGCCCAGCCATGCCTTCCGACGGGCCCAGCCGCGCCTTCCGACGGACAGCCGCCTTTCAACGGGCCCATGCCCATCTGTGGGCCTTCCGACGGGCCCATGCCCATATGTGGGCCTTCTGACGGGCCCATGCCCATCCGTGTGCCTTCCGACGGGCCCAGCCGCGCCTTCCAACGTGCCCATGCCCATCCGTGGGCCTTCCGACGGGCACATGCCCATCCGTGAGCCTACCGACGGGCCCGGGCCCATCTGTGGGCCTTCCGACGGGCCCAGCACGCCTTCCAACGGGCCCATGCCCATCCGTGGGCCTTTCGACGGGCACATGCCCATCCGTGAGCCTACCGACGGGCCCTGGCCCATCCGTGGGCCTTCCGACAGGCCCAGCCTGGCCTTCCGACGGGCCCAGCCGGGTGCCGACGGGCCCAGCCGCGCCTTCCAACGGGCAGCCTCCTTTCAACGGGCCCTGCCATCAGTGGGCCTTCCGACGGGCCCCATGCCCATCCGTGGGCCTTCCGACAGGCCCAGCCGCGCCCGTCGGAAGGCGCGGCTGGGCCCGTCGGAAGGCCCACGGATGGGTATGGGCCCGTCGGAAGGCCCACTGATGGGCACGGGCCCAGTCGCGCCTTCCGACGGACCCATACCCATCCGTGGGCCTTCCGACTGGCCCGGGCCCATCCGTGGGCCTTCCGACTGGCCCAGCCGCGCCTTCCGACGGGCCCAGCCGCTTTCCAACGGGTCCATGCCCATCTGTGGGCCTTCCGACGGGCCCATGCCCATCCGTGAGCCTTCCGACGGGCCAGCCACGCCTTCCGACGACCCAGCCGCGCCTTCCGACGGCCCAGCCGCATTCCAACGGGCCCATGCCATCTGTGGGCCTTCCGACCACCCTGCCCTTACCCCAAGGTCAAGGTCACAAACTGAGCACATTCATAAACATTACGTCGGGGTAAAAGTCTTATAACATCTGTTTCCTTTAATGGGACGCTTTGATATGTCATACATGCATTCATCTGATGATACTATATCGTGCTATAGCAAATCCATGACCCAGCGGCCATCCCTTACCCCAAGGTCAAGGTCACAATCTTGGCACATTCATAAACTTAACGTTGGGTAAATGTCTTATAACTTCTGTTTCCTTTCATGGAACACCTTGTTATTTCATACATTCATTCCTCAGATGACCCTCTATCATGCTGTAGCAAATCCATGACCCACCACCTAGCCCTTACCCCAAGGTCAAGGTCACAAACTTGGCATATTCAAGTACCCAACTTTAAGTGTGTGGACGCCGACGACGCAGGGTGTATGCCAAGGTCAAGGTCACAAGCTTAGCACATTCATAAACTTAACGTTGGGGTAAATGTCTTATAACATCCGTTTTCCTTCATGGAACGCCTTGTTATTTCATACATGCATTCCTCAGAGATGACCCTCTATCATGCTGTAGCAAATCCATGACCCACCACCCAATCCTTACTCCGACGTCAAGGTCACAAACTTAGCACATTCACAAATTTAACATTGGGGTAAATGTCTTATAACATCTGTTTTCTTTCATGGAACGCTTTGATATTTCATACATACATTCATCTGATGATCCTCTATTGTGCTAAAGCAAATCCATGACCCACCGCCCACCCAATCATTACCCCAAGCTGAAGGTCACAAACTTAGCATGTTCATAAACTTAACGTTGGGGTAAATGTTGTGTAAGTTCTGTTTATTTACAGGGAACGCCTTCATATTTCATACATGCATTCATCTGATGATACTCTATCGTGCTATAGCGAATTCATTACCCACCGCCCATCCCTTTCCCCAAGGTCAAGGTCACAATCTTAGCACATTCATCAACTTAATGTTGCGTTAAATGTATTATAACATCTGTTTCCTTTCATGGAACACCTTGATATTGCAAATATGCATTCATCTGATGATACATGTACTCTATCATGCTATAGCAAATCCATGACCCACCGCCCATCCCTTACCCCAAGGTCAAGGTCACAAAGTTAGTACATTCATAAACTTAACGTTAGGGTAAATGTCTGTTTCCTTTCATGGAACGCCTTGCTATTTCATACATTCCTCCGATGACCCTCTATCATGCTGTAGCAAATCCACAACCTACCACCCAACCCTTACCCAAAAGTCAAGGTATTAAACTTAGCATGTTCATAAACTTAACGTTGGGGTAAATGTTGTGTAACTTCTGTTTCTTTACACTTTGAACACCTTGATATTTTATACATGCATTCATCTGATGATACTCTATCGTGTTATAGCAAATCCATGACCAACACCCACCCCTTTCCCCAAGGTCACGGTCACAAACGTAGCACATTCATAAACTTAACGTTGGGGTAAATGTCTTATAACATCCGTTTCCTTTCATGGAACGCCTTGATATTTCATACACGCATTCATCTGATGAAACTCTATCGTGCTATATCAAATCCACGACCCACCTTCCACCACTGACCTCAATGTCAAGGTCCACCGCACACCCCTTATCCCAAGGTCAAGTTATATAATATTCATATTTTTTATACAACTGTGACAAGTTTGATTGAAGGCTGCCAACAGGCGAGCTTCGTTGTCTTCTGACAACTCTTGTTGTATATGTTGTGTACATACATGTATATTAGACAAAACATACAGGGGTAGGTAGTGTCACAACGTCTGGAATGTGTGCCTTAGTGAATTTTATATGCCCGTTGCGTCAAATTCTGAAATATTTTTTATAAAAATAAAAGTTTTTTGGATTTTTAACCACCGTAACCTCAAATGCCCCAAGCATTTTTGTATTAGTTATGTGCATACATGTATATTAGACAAAACATACAGGGGTAGGTAGTGTCAGAACGTCAGGAATGTGTGCCTTAGTGCATTTACTATGCCCGTTGCGTCGAATTATGAAATATTTTTTATAAAAATCATTTTTTTTTTTTTTTAACCACCGTATCCTCAAGTGCCCCAAGCATTTTTCTATTAGTTATGTGCATACATGTATATTAGACAAAACATACAGGGGTAGGTAGTGTCACAATGTCTGGAATGTGTGCCTTAGTGCATTTTCTATGCCCGTTGCGTCAAATTATGAAATATTTTTTATAAAAATGAAAGTGTTTTGGATTGTTAACCACCGTATCCTCAAGTGCCCCAAGCATTTCTGTATTAGTTATGTACATACATGTATATTAGACAAAACATACAGGGGTAGGTAGTGTCATAACGTCTGGAATGTGTGCCTTAGTGCATTTTCTATGCCCGTTGCGTCAAATTCTGAAATATCGTTTTATAAACATCAAAGTTTTTTGGATTTTTAACAACCGTATCCTCAAGAGTTCGAAGCATTTTTGTATTAGTTATGTGCATACATGTATATTAGACAAAACATACAGGGGTAGGTAGTGTCACAACGTCTGGAATGTGTGCCTTAGTGCATTTTCTATGCCCGTTGCGTCAAATTCTGAAATATTTAAAAAAAAAATCAAAGGTTTTTGGATTTTTAACCACCGTATCCTCAAGTGCCCCAAGCATTTTTGTATTAGTTATGTACATACATGTATATTAAACAAAAAATACAGGGGTAGGTAGTGTCAGAACGTCAGGAATGTGTGCCTTAGTGTATTTACTATGCCCGTTGCGTCGAATTATGAAATATTTTTTATAAAAATCATTTTTTTTTTTTTTAACCACCGTATCCTCAAGTGCCCCAAGCATTTTTCTATTAGTTATGTGCATACATGTATATTAGACAAAACATACAGGGGTAGGTAGTGTCACAATGTCTGGAATGTGTGCCTTAGTGCATTTTCTATGCCCGTTGCGTCAAATTATGAAATATTTTTTATAAAAATGAAAGTGTTTTGGATTGTTAACCACCGTATCCTCAAGTGCCCCAAGCATTTCTGTATTAGTTATGTACATACATGTATATTAGACAAAACATACAGGGGTAGGTAGTGTCATAACGTCTGGAATGTGTGCCTTAGTGCATTTTCTATGCCCGTTGCGTCAAATTCTGAAATATTGTTTTATAAACATCAAAGTTTTTTGGATTTTTAACAACCGTATCCTCAAGAGTTCGAAGCATTTTTGTATTAGTTATGTGCATACATGTATATTAGACAAAACATACAGGGGTAGGTAGTGTCACAATGTCTGGAATGTGTGCCTTAGTGCATTTTCTATGCCCGTTGCGTCAAATTCTGAAATATGTTTTATAAAAATAATCAATGTACTGAAAATGCTATCTCCACACAAACTGGTAAGTATGTGGGGTAAGTTAACTTTGTAAAACACACTGTGTAACTTGCAGGGTCAGTACTGAAATATATAGAAAATCGTCCACCCCCTTGTACTGCTAGCTCCGTACGTACTGTCCCGTGAGACCTAAAGATAATAGCTGCTGTATTCATACGCACGAAATGTATTGATTCGTATCTTCCAGAATTTAACTGATAAACTGAATACAAAACTGTGAAAACGATAGAGAATAGTATATGTAGAGTTTTAGATACAAAGCAAGACACAAGATCACAGGGCACTATTTGCTTGATCGTATTCGCCATTTAGGCGTAGCACGACAATGGCTGCCCCCATAGAAATGTGCGTGACACAATATGCTATCGCAACGGAGATAACATATAACTAGAAATGTGGCCTGTCGGCACACGAATGCCCCCGCTGGCAGCCAAAGAAAACAAGGCATATTTGATTATAAGCCATTTACCCGAGCGTTAAGGTTTTGAACGCACCTTGACCCTGGGCTTAGTGGGGGCGGGACCAATGTGGATTTGTCACAGGGCGGTAGAGGACCATTGTAACAATGCGTGTGTGAAATGTGAAGCAGATCCGAGCAAGGAAACACAAATTATAAGCCATTTAACTGAATGTTAATGTTTCAAACGCACCAAGTCTGTGACCTTGACCCTGTGCTTAGCGGGGGCAGGACGAATGTGGATTTGTCAAAGGGTGGTAGAAGACCATTGGAGCAATGCGTGTGTGAAAGTTAGTGTAGGATTGAGAAACGCGCACGTAGATTTGTCCCAAAGTGGCAAGTAAACAATTAAAGTGGAAAAGGTGAAGGTCAAAGGTGAAGGTCGAAGTAATGGGCGGTGGAGTGTGTAAGGCATATTCATATGTATCATGTGTATAAATATTTAAGCGATTCGCAAAAGTATTTAGAAGTTAATGTAGAATTGCGAAACGTGCACGTAGATTTGTCCCAAAGTGCTAAGTAAACATTTAAAGTAGAAAAGGTGAAGGTCAAAGGTCAAGGTCGAAGTACTGGGTGGTGGAGTGTGTAGGGTATGTTCATATGTATCATGTGTATAAATATTTAAGCGATTGGCAAAATTATTGAGAAGTTAGTGTAGGATTGAGAAACATGCACGTAGATTTGTCCCAAAGTGCTAAGTAAACATTTAAAGCAGAAAAGGTGAAGGTCAAAGGTCAAGGTCGAAGTACTGGGTGGTGGAGTGTGTAGGGCATGTTCATATGTATCATGTGTATAAATATTTAAGCGATTGGCAAAAGTATTGAAAAATTAGTGTAGGATTGAGAAACGTGAACGTAGATTTGTCCCAAAGTGTTAAGTAAACATTTAAAGTAGAAAAGGTGAAGGTCAAAGGTCAAGGTCGAAGTACTGGGTGGTGGAGTGTGTAGGGAATGTTCATATGTATCATGTGTATAAATATTTAAGCGATTGGCAAAAGTATTGAGAAGTTAGTGTAGGATTGAGAAACGTGCACGTAGATTTGTCCCAAAGTGCCAAGCAAACATTTAAAGTGGAAAAGGTCAAGGCCAAAGGTCAAGGTCGAAGTACTGGGGGTGGAGTGTGTAAGGCATGTTCATATGTATCACGTGTATAAATATTGACATAATATGTGAAGCCATGTAGAAGTCCGTACGGACGGACGCCGGTAACACTATATGCCCCCGTACCTTTCGGTAGCGGGGGCATAAAAATGAGACTCAGTTTCGCATCTGTCCGATGAAAACGAAACACCAAGACAGGCGAATAACTCAAATACATGTTGTTCAATTCATTTATTAAATAAATATTTTCTCATATGAGAAAAAAAACATGTGATTTTGACGATGTGACGATGTGCGATAGCTCATGAAAAATAATGACAACATTTACAATATATTCCGTAAGTGACGTCGAAAGTTGACGAAATGTTCATTGAACATTTCGTCAACTTTCGACGTCATTTACAGAAACAAATATCACAGTTTCTGTAACTATTTTTCATGAAAAGTCTCGCACAGGTACAAAATCACATGACTCGTCTCATAATGGGTCACATCTAATGCGACGCTCGCGGTCAATCATCTTCGCCCATGGCCATTCTTGTTCCAAATGTAACCGCCCTCATTTCCGAAGTTATCGTCCTTGGTGGGCTTAGTGGCTGGGCATGCCGGCGTGGGGCAACAATCGGGGTAGGCCTTGTACGGGTAGGTTTTTAGGAAACACGGGTCGCTCACCGTGTAGTTGGCACATCTGTGATGAAAAATAAATCGGTCTCAGGCAGATATTTTTATCACAATCCCTCGAACAGTAAATGTACTCACTTCCTTACTTCGACGAATGTATATAATAGTTACTGCCCTAATCGAGGTGTTCATGTGTTTGAACAACCTACATGTGCCCATGGGCACACGTAGGTGTTTCATGGGCACACGTAGGTTGTTTAAACACATGAACACCTCGATTAGGACAGTAACTGACTTACACATCGACTTACCGACTACCGTTGGCAATTTTGATTTCCATTTGACATTAAAGGAACTGTCTCTACAGTTATGACAGCCGATCAATAACATACATGTACGCATGCTGCCAGTGGGAGTATGTGTGTGCCATTGCCACATTTCTGATTATTATTTATGTTTGATGTCTAACGTATGGGTATACGAAGCAAGCACTCAATATGCTGTATGATATGCATTGGAACATGCTTGCATACATCATACTAACTCACAGAGAATACAAGGCTAGTGTAGTTTGATATCCAGTTTATCAGGCAAGGCTAGGCCGTTTCCGATCCGAGCCACATTATCTTGATATCGAAAGACACTAGACTAGTATTTTATTTATCAGATAACGTTGTATGCTAGCCAATGCTGAAATTTAAAACAGTTTTCGTTGAAAATAACGTGGACTTGTTTACGTTATGTGATTAGTCTGACGTCGGTAACGTCATGTGACGTCCTTCGTCCAATAGAACGCCATTTTTCAATTCGTTGTAACCCGGATATTCGTATCAGGTCGATTACTTATACGGTAGTGAGTGAGTGAATAGGGTTTAACGTCCGCTTTTCTGACATAGAGGTACAAGCCTCAGGGAGTCTACACGCAGACGGGTCAACGGGGTCGTGTCCCGTATCCACCTGTCCGAGGGGGGTAAATCCCAAATTCACTTATACGGTAGTATGTTATCAGTCAGTACGTATTGGGTCAATACAAAGCTCGTTTCCCGATAACAAATAAGTAAACAGTGCAGTAGAACCTCTCTAAAACAGTCACCCTGGGAGGTCCACAGGGTGTCCAGCTTAGACAGGTATCACTATAACAAGAAATGGCAGCATTAAACAAAGCTTATGCCCTCGCTGTCTGCCTTGATAATGCTAAAAAAGTCATCGGTGACCTTGACCTTGGGCGGTCGTACTGGCAGCCTTGATAATGAAATAAGGATTTCAAAATTATTGCCTTACAAATTTGCCTTATTACAAACAAGGTGAACATAAGTCCTCGGTGATCTTGACCTTTGGCGGTCGGATGTGGGTAGCATGCACATTAAATCACCATCACATTGTGGCCAAATATTATCAAAATCGGTGAAGCGGTTCATGAGCTTTTGACAAATGAAAGGTGTTACTAACGTACGCACGCATGTATGTACGTACCGTACGTACATGGACTAACGCTATATCCTCGTTTGCCTATCGGCAAGGGGATAATTAAAGTCCATGCATATTTGTTCTCATTTTCAACCATGAACAAACTACAATCAATGCCATATAAATGAAACGCAATGGGGTCCCCAGCGTGTCCGGTTTAGACGTGCATACATATCCCACCACATTTACGTTCAGCAGTTCTCTGTCAAAACATCGACGAAGTGACAAGCACCCGGTCATATAGAATATATTTGTAATTGAAGGGCCTCTCATCGCCTGGTGCAGTGCATACAACTGTGTACATGCACGTGCAGCATATGCATGCATATATCTATTATTGGGTGGTCAGTTATCGAAGTAATTTACGAGGGGTGTTCAAGAATTAATTTCCCAACACATACATGATCCCACTAAAATGAAATGACATTAATTTAATGAATGAAAACTATAATTACAACACCAATCAAATGTAGACACGTGGTCTTAGGTATGTGCATAAAGTGATGAAACATGTTTAATTTAGGGAAAAATAATTGAACGGTAGATTTACATGGACTGCCTTAACCAAATTGTGCCTATAAGTCGTCTTGAAAAGAATCAGTATGCGTATTATACCAAATTATAAATAGCATTGCGAACGCTAGTTTAATTGACAGTCGATGGTACTATTTTAATTAGTTAAATTAATTCCACACGTGTCTATAAATAGCAACATATTATATATGTGGAACAGTATTTGTTATTTCAAACTAAAAAAGTGTTATGTTTCACAAAGTGTGCTTCCTGGTACTGAACTAGCGAACGGAAATGCGTTACCAACTTATCTCCCCTCTTCATCAAAGTCAATGGTAGTACATTGTATATGGTATAAGAAAACACACATTCCTTGGCCTTCGATTGAATAAAATGGTGCGGGTCGTGTGGTATATGGCATTTGGATACAAATAAAATAAAAGGAAAGGAACATTGAATATCTTCGAAATCATCTCAAACATCATGTGATACACTGTTTCTTTAAAATACGTTAGGACATGTCTTTTTTTCATATATCATCAGTTGGATCTCTGTAGAGTTCACATCATTAACAATTTAATCCTTCATAATTTAAGCCACTGTATTTTCACATGCAGTTTCAGTAATAAACCAACTTAAGTGATTGAACTTAAGTGATTGATACAGTTGGCATTCAACAATGAAACGTGCCCTTTTGTACGATAATAAAACTATTCTCAGTCAAAATTCAGAATATATCATAATTGTATGCCAGTCCACGTGTACATGCATTTAATTTTATAATGCATACTCTTGACTTTCGTAGGTAGCGTATTAACATATTATGTCCTTTTTCATATAAACTGGGATCAAGTGAACAATATTATCGAGCCAAAAAAAGCAATACAGCTATTTTCTTGTATCATAAATATGCACTGATCACAAGTTATCAATAAGTGTACTTAAGTTCCACTCGTATGTTCGACACTGTTCTGTTACTTACTGAACGCCCCTCAATTATATCCCTATTTTTTTCGGTGACAATTGTCTTTCCACGTGCTAAACTATACGTAAACAGAAATATACTGTAGACGACGTGTGGGATATTCACCAGGTAAGCTTTTATTTAAAGTATTTCAACAATGTTCTACATTATAGTTTAGACATTTCTGCCGCCCGTCTGTATATATATTTTTGTTTATACATATGTACACGGCATTGACACGATTTGTGATTACATATGCGTCACCGGCACGGAGAAGGACCTTGCAGCATTTGTAAGGCGAATATGTGTACCTTTATCATCATTCACCATCCAAATTAGCGTTTTATGTTCTATATGTAATAATTCCGCTGATCGAAAACATCAACAATTGCTACATTGGTGACATGTTGTAAATATAGGAAATTGTATTGATCGAATGGCGACCAACATATGCAATTATCAAACTGTGCAGATGCGCAGACTGATCTGACCGCTTTTCTTAGCCGGTGTTCCTTGTGCCACAATGACCATAGACACACCGGTTTGCTGAGGCACGACTTTTTCGTGCCCAGGTTTGCATACAGATGCAAACTTTTCAGAGGTGTTCAAATGTCTTACCAACCTCTGACAAACAATTATAGTCGATGTGCAAGTACAATTACCCATGTCTGGGAATAATCTGGCTCCGGTTCCTCAAAACCTCTTATAGCTTAACAGACTGTTAATTCTTAACGGTAACTTCTGTAGCATTGAGAAACTGATCCCTGGTTAAAATAGCAATGATTTTAGACCGCGAACTACATAATCAATAAATAGTTTATCACAGATCCTTTCGAAACTCCAAGATGTCTCCAAACCTTTTGATAACCCCTCGCACGGTATTAAATGTACTCACTTCTGTACTTCGACGAACGCGTGTCCGGCTTTATCTGCGTGACAGACGTACTGTTCACACGGCGTTTTGCTCGTCCATGTTTGCCCAGTTTGATACACGTATCCACCCGCGTCTTTGCATGGCCCTAAAATGAAGCCTTCTATATATCGCTGGTTTAAATGTTGTAGTCTGCTGTTTTTGTTTTATTATTCCATTTTCCTTGAATAAAAACACTGTTTGTCAGCACATATGAATAACCCCTCATACCGTAACTCTGCACACGTTTGCACTTCGACAATATTTGACTGGGTTGTCGTCTAGTTTTAATTTCCAGTTTCTCTCAATAAAACACGGGCTGCCCGCACTTGAACCACGTTTTTTTGCATTGACAAATAAAACGATTTTCAGAGACAAAAGAAATTGTTATATTGTAAATAATTAAACATTGAACTTGTATTGTTAATCTAATATGTGGCTGTGACTGGAGACATGGGACTTATAGGTTTTAGCGACCAGTATATATCCAGATCAGCCTGTGCGCACAATCTGCACAGTCTGATCAGGTTTCGCACTGTTCGCTATGCCATCAATGAAACACATTAATGGTACATGCACAGTCAGTAGGCACAAAATGTTCTTTATATCAGAGACATCATCCGAGACATTTCCATTCACCATTGTCCCATGTATTGATTGGCATGATTATAAATGTTGTATAAGACGTAAATTCCCACATTGATACCAGGGGCGATACAATGTTTCCTTAAAATGTTAAAGGACATTACTGTTTATTCTCTGTATTTATTTTTTGATGTGCAATGATCACACTATATAATCTTTCGAAAATGTTATTTTTTCAGGTGTCGCATTTAATTAGTATAAATAATTAAAAAATACCATTCCACATTTGCATATGAAAATAGCCTGATACCACCGCGCGTCACTATCAGTAAGATAAATATTACTAAATAATTATATCTGAAAAGCGGGCACTCGTGATTGTTAGAACTGGTGGAATAGTGACACACTTGTACACTTATTTAATTCCTATAAAGAACATGTGCCTACTGAGTGGACATGTACCTTTAAATGACGTAAACATTTGACGAAATTTGCATAGCAAGTGTGGAATTCTGCATTTGTTAGGAAAATGTCGTCATCTTAGACAATATTTACAGAAAAGATTACAGTTTCTGTAAATATATTTCAAGAAAAATCGCACATGTTCTTAGGTACAAAATCATATGGCGTGTCTCAATTATGAGGTAGGTCTAATATAGTGTATATAGTGAATAGTAGGTTAGTGTCATGAAAAATATCTGGCAAGGCTTAGGAAACGGTATGGACGAGGCTCTGCCGAGCACATCCCGTTTCCGTGCCGCGCCAGATATTTTTTCCCATTCACGGCACTAACCTACTATTCTATTTTAACTACAAATAGCTTTAAAATACAAAAAAAATAACCCCAGCAGAATCCTCAAAATCGGAGAATCGACTATTATGACAACCGCACATATTCATACGCAGTGATTAGGTCGTATTGACAGAATATCAAAAATGTTTCACGGTACCGTGTTTCACGGCACATACGCACTGATAGTGACGCGCGGTGGTATCAGGCTATTTTCATAGTATGCAAATGAGCATTGCTATTTTTTAATTATTTATACTAAATAAATGTGTCACATGAACATATAATATTTTCTACAGATTATAAAGTATGATCATTGCACATCAAAAAATAAATACAGAGAATAAATAGTAGAGTCCGTTTTAAGGAAACACGGTTGTCGCCCCTGATATCAGTATGGACAATTACATCTGATATCAAATGTATAATAATACCAATCGATACGTGGGGTAACGGTGAATGAATGTTTATTTTGCCAGAAATAACAGACCGGATAAATATAAATTACCGTATCGGATATCACAGGAGATAATTCCCAACGCCAATGCACAAACTACGTATGTCAACACACGTGTCATTTTGTTGTAATGAACTGTTTCAATAGATGAGTCTCTGTTAAGACGAGTCTCTGTTAAGAGAATTCAGTATATAGAACTCATTTATATGGCTGTCTTGCGCAATATGTCATGCGAAGTTGGCATATGTTACACAGACTTGTAGGTCGCTTATCGTGATTGCATGACATATGTGGCGGTGACTGGAGAAATGGGGCTTATGGATATTGCGATCAGTGTTGATCCAGATCAGACTGTGCATCCGCTCAGTCTGATCTGGATCAACACTGTTCGCGATTCCATCCGTGAAGCACCCTTCATGCTTCTGACAAGCGATATAGATCGTTATGATGCTACAGGAGTGTGTCATTTGATCTGGAGATACACTGGTCACAAATCCAATAAGCCCCATTTCTCCAGTCACATCCACATTTCAGATTGTGTACCGAAGACGATGCGCGATATCTAATGAAATAAATTAACAAAACTTACGATATTTTCAGTAAATGACGTTCTGCGGAAATCTGCATTTGCTTTGAACATTTATTCAAGTTTCTATGAATTTTACAGAAAACATCACAATTTATGTAAATACTGTCAAAGAAAAATCGCGCATCGTCTAAGGTACAACTATTCACTTGGCTCGTCAGTAGTATACGTTAGTTTAAACAATATTTATTTCATACATGTGAAATGTACATGGATTTGAAAACAAGCTAATAGCTTATATGAATTCATATACATACGAGATAATTACAACTTGTTTACATACAAGACAAAGGCATGTGCGCAAACAAGATTACAAGTACATAACATAGTTGGATTAGTTATGATTTCCATTATTTGTTTGTAACAAGAGTATGCACATGGTGTAGGTATATGAAATATATTTGGTATACTAGTATGTTGATTTTTTGTACGATGGTTTCTCGGTTTCTCCCCCGAAAAACCACCCCGAGAAACCATCGTACCTGTAATCGTTTCTCGTCGATTTCTCGGCGAGCGGCTTGTTTCCATCTGTTTTCTTTTCTCGAGAAGCCAATATCAAAGCGCATGATCACGTGGTTACAACAACAACAACAATGGCTGAAAGTGATGAAAGCGTGCCCACTCTAAAGTATTATTTGATATTTTCTTTAATAGGCAACGGATTTTGATGAAATATGGCGCAGCAAATGCGTCTTCATGAGCTGCATTTGGTGTTCCCGGGAGTTCGGCACATACGTATGTCGTTTTTTGCGAAGAATCGATTCTTCGCAAAAAACGACAGAAGCTTGGGCCAAAGTACCGAGATTACCAAAATGCAGCTTAACAAGACGCGTTTGATGCCCCATGTTTCATCAAAATCCGTTACATAATAAGGAGAATATGAAAGAACACGTACTTTGAATTGGAGGCGCTTCTGTAAGTTTCAGTAATTGCTGTTGTTGTTGTAACCACGTGATCATGCACCTTGTATAATAGTGGCCGTTACTGGAGAAATTGGGCCTGTGTGTTTTGTAACTAATAGTGTATATCCAGATCAGCCTTTTCATCCGTACATTCCGACCAGGATCTGCACTGTTCCCGATTCCATCAATGAAACACCAGCCATGCTTCTAACAAGCAATATAGATAGTTAGTATGTTACATAAGTGTGCTATTTGATCAGGAGCTGCACTGGTCATAAATCCCACACGCCCCATTTCTCCAGTCACATTTAAGCTCATGGTGTTTAACGGTCTGTCAACAGAACAGCTAAGGTCATTGTAGGCCGGGCTAACATGGTCGAATACCATATTTCACCTGCTGTGATGGTGGTGGTGGGGTGTATGGATGATGATAATGAGGTATTATGAGATATCGAACATCTTCTTACATTATCGACACAGTCTTTGTCACTATTTGAATGCGTCCATACACGCTTTAGTATGAGAACTTATAATGTGTCACACTGTGAGACTTAAGATGCGCCTGTTGTGTGAATGAGCGTTTACAAATATCGCATGAGAACGGCCTTTCTCCCGTATGTATACGGATATGGTCCGTCAAATGTCCCCGCTGGATGAAGGTTTTCTCACAGTGCGGGCAGCCATAGGGACGACCTATGCCCGCGGGTCCCGGGGTGCCTCTGTAGTAACCCTGTGATGAATTTGGTTGGTGTACTGGCGTATTGTCAACTGGTTGGACACCAATACGATGTCTTTGTGTTGGTCGTTGGACAGGGATGTCAACTGGAAAATTAATAGAAAATACAGGTCGAGTGTCTTTCGATATCAAGTTTATTAGGCTTGGCTTCGAAAAATCCGAGCCTGATAAACGTGATATCAACAGACATGACTGGTATACGGTTTATCAGATAACCTGCCCTGCATTGACCGAATATGTACTGACTAATACCATATGTTTATATCAGGCATTGAGCTGATACCAAATCCAGGTTACAACAAGTGAAAACTGACGTTTCATCGGTCACGTGACGTTACCGAATGATGTCAGTGTAATTATGACGCAACGCAAACAAGTCCGCGTTCTGTCCATAGATAACGACGTCATCTGTGGTCATTTTCGAGCATCAGCCATTATCTGATAAATATAATACCAGGCTACTGTCTTTTGATATCAAGCTTATCAGGCTCACCTAGGAAAAGGGTAGGACTTTCTCGACTTGCCCAGGAATTCCTACCGTTTCCGAGCCGATCCTGATAAACTTGATATCAGAATACACCATGCTGGTATTCTATTTATCAGGTAACTTTTTCTGCTGTCCGATGGTAAATATAAACTAGTTTTGAGCGTGGACGTGTGACATCGTGTCGCTACATTGCCGTCATTCGGCAACGTCATGTGACACCCTTCGACACATGATTGATGTATTGATTGATTGAGTAATGGTGTTTAACGGCCTATCCACAGCTAATGCCATTTAAGGCCTGACCAACAGTTGGACTATCCCGTATTTAACCTGTCCATCATGAGTGAAATTCCTAAAATCAGAACTGAATATTTATATAAAAATATATATTCAGCCCTGACATTAGAACAACAACTAAGGTCATTTAAGGCCGGGCCAACCGGTTCGATCCCGCATTTAACCTGCTGCATTGGATATCGTATCAAGTCAATTCCTTATGCGACTTTATGTTATCAGTGCGTACGTATTCGGCCAATACAAAGCTCGTTACCAGGCACGGGGGCCGTTTCACTAAAGTTCGTACGACTAAAATGTTCGTAAGTGCAAATTTAGGATCGTCTGGAAATTTCAAGTAATGGATCTACATGAATTGTTCAATAAATGTAAACACTTATTGGAAACATTGTTAATGTGAAATTTACAGACTATCATCATTTTGCAGTTACGAACATTTTAGTCGTACGAAGTTTAGTGAAATGGCCCCCTGTTTTCGTGTGTGTACGAACAATGAGTCAATATGGCATTCAATATGTCCACAGCTGTTGGATATAGGATAAGGCCATAGCAAGTTCTTCCTCTGTTAAGCGTACGCGTGAGGATATGCTATTTTACACTAATTACTGGTGAAGTAATATGAAAATTGATTTGGGACTTGTCTTAAGTTTTAAATCCGTACACAAATTTACACTTAATAACTTTAATAAGAGCGTTTTTTTATTATTTAGCGGCAATTTAAATTTATGTTAAAAACTTCATCAACCTTTTGCACACTGCAAAGGGTTGAGGAAGTTTTTAACATCAATTTACATTGTTTTCTTTTCAAAGCCTTGTTTGTTTTTACCGGATATGTAAGTAGGTTTGGCTATCCAGGTGGACGCTTAACAGGGAAAAACAATGGCATGGCGTAACTAACGCTGAAATTAGACACGAATGAAATACATGTACGAAATGAACATCATTGACTGGACATAATTGGTGGCTGTGACTAGAGAAATGGGGCTTACGGATGTTGCCACCAGTGGAGATCCGCAAAGTATGATCAGGATCTGCACCGTTCGCAATTCCATCACCGAAGCACCCGCCATGCTTCTAACAAGCAATACAGATCGTTATCAAGTTACACGAGTGTGCTATGGGATCAGGAGCTACATTGGTCACAAATCCCATAAGCCCCATTTCTCCAATCACAGCCATATTTACATTTACACAGGTGATTTAATTTCTCTCCATTCCGAACTTGACTTTGAATATCAGATATAACTTATCTAAATCACGTCGAGTGAACATACAAATCAAAGTCCTGAAATCCTTCGCAGTATGTGTTTGTGGACGACACGTAGACTAATAATTAAAGGTACATACCCACTCAGTAGGCAAAAACTGTTCTTTAGACGAATTAAATAACTATAATTTTTGGTCATTTATCTGAGGTGATAATGTATGTTCGTGATCACATAGCACATAACGTTAGGTTGAGAATGATCAAATGCCTGATTTACAGTGAAACCTCTCTAAGCCGGACACCCTGGGGATCTCCCAGGGTGTCCGGCTTAGAAATGTTTGACTGTAGGCAGCTATAGTCGATATTTTGTTACCATGGCAATTCCTATTCCTGTTACTTGTACGATCACTGATAATCTGTGTCTAAATGGGTGATAAACTCCAAAGTAGCTGAATGGCGAACAGTGATGCTATAATACGACTACACGGCGGTACATGCTGGTATGCACCTACACTTTTAAACGCAAGGAGCCTGGTTTGTCAAATCGTGGTCACGTGAACGATATATCTTGATATCATAGTTTTTGGCGGCCATCTTGGATTATAGGCGACGATCAAAAACAAAACTATTTTATTACACAGGTGTGCGGGTTTCTGTACATCGTAGTTATAATTTATCAGTTTTGTATAGTTTTTGAATGCATTGCTATATTCAAAATTGCCGCCGAAATATATATGACCGTCAAATATGTTAATTAACGTGTGCGCTCTTTCATAAATAAAACCATTTGAATATGCAGTAAATTTCTACTTGCTGGTGTAAGGTGGTTTTCTCCGGGTACTCCGGTTTCTTCCACCAGAAAAGTAATTTAGGTCTCACGGGACAGTGGGCGGCTAGCTTTTAAAAGGGGGTGGACGATTTTCTATATACTTCACTATCGACCCTGCAAGCTACACCAGTGTGCCTAGAAAAATAGGTTTATGAATATTTCTTGACTTTGGGAGGCTTGACTAGTATTTTTAGAGTATTTCATAATTCTACGAAACTGAATGTTAGCTCCGGTTGATTTTGACATCTTGTAAAATGGCGTCAGAATTTAAAGTATTTTTCAGGCATTTGTAGCGAAAATTTGAGGTGGTTATGACCCCGCTTTGGAATCATATTCAGGAAATGGTGTGGTGTTACAAGTGATGGAACAAAACATAACAAAGTCTCTGTGCCTCATGTTTTCATGAAAACAATTCCGACAAATTCAGTCGTGTTGAAATTTCTGACCAAAAATAGGTGGGGGTAACTTTGTAAAAAAGTAATTGAACACATCTCATGCGGTTACTGCATTTTTATTGTGGCGCGCGATTTGTACTTCATTTGTGAGTATTTTTCAATAATTGTCGAAAGAGCCTCCTTAACTGATTGTGAGAGGCGGTGATTTTTATAAGTCACACGCCGCCCTCAGAAAATGTACAACTATCACTATAGTTGTAGTCTAATTTAAGGCGTGACGTAAGTGATTAAACAAACACATGATGGTTTAAATCTGTTCCGACATTTTTAATGAGTAAGTAGATTTTCTAATTTTCATATTCGTAAGTTTATAATTAAACACTGTATTCGAATAGTATAACAATTGTCCAATAATAATTTCAATAATTTCGATCGTCTTGGGAATTTAGTAAAGTGTGACTGTTGTGCCGAAAAATCTAGTCAAAACTGTCTTTCAGTATTACATAGGAACAGAACAGCGTGGGCTCATGTTTATTAATTGAACATTATCGCGTATCATGACGTATACATCTCTGATTCGCTGCTTCCTAATAAATTCATGTTAACCATGAATTAATCATGGGATTATTATAATATAGCAGCAAGAATCAGCCGACAATATGATTAATGTTTCCTAACAAAGACTTGACAATACTGTTACATTTTATGGAACATCGGACAAAGGCTTCAGAATAGTTCTCTGTATAGAGGTAATGACAATCAAAAACCACATTGTATGTTCTGACCAACACATATAGAATACCAGTCTAGTGTCTTTTGATATCAAGTTTATCAGGCAAGGCTAGGAAACGTGTAGGAATTCCGAGGCTTGCCGAGGAATTCCTACCGTTTCCGAGCCGAGCCTGATAAACTTGATATCAAAAGACACTAGCCTGGTATTCTATTTATCAGGTAACATTTTATACTCGAAAATGGCCACAGATGACGTCGTTATCTATGGACAGAACGCGGACTTGTTTACGTTGCGTCATTACACTGACGTCATTTGGTAACGTCACGTGACGTTATCCGACCAATGGAACGTCAGTTTTCACTTCGTTGTAACCCGGATGTTTATAGCAGGGCAATAATGCCTGATACAACAATATGTTATCAGTCAGTACGTATTCGGTCAATGCAGGGCAGGTTACATGATAAAGTGTTTTCTTATGCTGACCGGTTATGTCTACATAATGCTCAAAGCCCTCTTTGTTCTACAAAAAAACAGTCAATGTTGGCTATTTTCAACAGTCACGTGATGCCTTAGCAACTTGAGTTTAGATCGGAATTGTAAGATCGGGCTTACACTACACTTTAAATATTATATTTCGAACAAAACTCGCTTTAAGAGACTACTGTCTGTTCCACGTTTTGCTACCGACGAACTTTTGGCTATTAAACACATTAAAACTAAAAAAAATCAAAACTAGAAATGTGGCCTGTCGGCACACGAATACCCCCACTGGCAGCCAAAGAAAACGAGGCATTTTTTATTATAAGCCATTTAGCCGAGCGTTAAGGTTTCAAACGCATCAAGTATGTGACCTTGACCCTGGGCATAGTGTTATAATCCATGCATCGGTGTAGAAGATATACAGCGGAAGGGAATTTCAATAGGTTTGACCTTTGACCTTCAACTGTGACATTGACCTTTGACGTAGGTGCGTGGTTATTGATCGCGACAAACCTTCTCATCCCGAGCAACATTTGTACCAAGGCATTTGATAATCCATGCATCGGTGTAGAAGATATAGAGTGGAAGGGAATTTCAATAGGTTTGACCTTTGACCTTCAACTGTGACATTGACCTTGGACGTAGGTGCGTGGTTATTGATCGCGACACACCTTCTCATCATGAGAAACATTTGTGCCAAGCCATTTGATAATCCATGCATCGGTGTAGAATATAAAATGTATAGAGCGGAAGGGAATTTCAATAGGTTTGACCTTTGACCTTTAACTGTGACCTTGACCTTGGATGTAGGTGCGTGGTTATTGATCGTGATACACCTTCCCATCATGAGAAACATTTGTGCCAAGCCATTTGATAATCCATGCATTGGTGTAGAAGGACCGACCGACCGACCGACCGACACCGACCGACCGACCGACCGACCGACCGAGGCCGACCGACAAGCTGACTCCTATATACCCCCTCAAACTTTGTTTGTGGGGGTATAATTAAGTACTTTTTCATCAATAACAAAAAAGTCACCCTCCCCAAAAAGTTTTGATTTTATTGCGAAAAAAAGATTTTCCTATGGGAATTTAACATGGATCAAAAAACGAAACATTTTGGGAATTGACTCCCCATGTTAAATTCCCATAGGAAAATCGTTTTTCCGCAATAAAATCAATATTTGATGGAATTTCATCCAACAAATATTTTTGGAGAGGGTAACTTTTTTGTTATTGGTGAAAAAGTACTTACTTTCAAATATTGTTTAGATTTAATGTGTTTAATAGGCAAAAGTTCGTCGGTAGCAAAACGTGGAACAGACAGTAGTATATTCACATTGGACAGATCGTATCACGAGTTTCTGCTCTTTATAGTGCCGCAACTTGCAAAATAGTCGTGACAAAGGAGGAAAAGTCAATGTCAGTTATTCAAGGATACAATTGCTAATTAACGACATAGAAAGCAATAGACTCCATACGACGGACGGACCACCTCCAGTTGCTTTTCAAGTTGTCAATTAACAATACTGGCAGTTCCTGGTTTGCCGGGCTATTCTAGGAACTAAACAAAAGAGACGTTTGTAGTAGTTTGTGTATACTAGAACATGTATCTATAGAAAAGGGAAGCCCCATCTACCGTTTTGACTGTAATTAAGAAAAACAAATACAAAAGTCCAAGTCTTGAAGAATAAAAATTTGGCGAGATAAAAGGCAAACATGAGTGACAACAAGGAATGTCCATATTTGTTTCAATAGTCGATATGCCTGCAAAATGGTAACAGCTAAAGAAAAGTAAAACTAACTATAAGTTATTTCTACATTTAATTCAGACTTGGACCCATCTCTGCACCATATAAAGGCTCTTTATAGTGGCGGAACTGGTGCGACTTGAGATGGTCCGTTCGGGCAAAGGTTCGCCCACAAACCCCACACGTGTACGGTCGTTCCCCTGTATGGACACGTGTGTGTCTGGTAAGGTCTCTCCGGGTTATAAAGCGCTTCCCGCAGAACTGGCAGTCGTGCGGCGTCTGTTGCTTTTGTTGTTGGTTAGCCCGTGTCGGGAAGGTGGAAGTATAGTGCACTGAAATGAACAGATACATGTACATTGTTACAGAACGTGTTCTTTTTCTGTGTGTAAAGACTTAACTCTTTGCATGCTGGGAAACTTGTGGGCGATAAATAGTTCAAAACTAGCTGACAAAAATGAATCATATTATCATGAATATGTCTTGGAATTTCATTTGAATTGAGTCAAGAGGACTCAATTCTAATGAAATTTCAAGACATATTTACAGAGAGAAATAAAACATATAATCCTAATTCGTTTGGCGGATTTTTTCGCCGCTAGCATGCAAAGAGTTAAGGAAACTCTACGCCACAGAACCGGCATTTGTGAGGTGTCGATTACTTCCAGTTTTGGTTAGCCAGTGTAGAGAAGGTTGTAGGAGTGTGCGCTGAAAAGGAAAGTTATAAAGTTACATAGTGTTCAGATAGTGTGGAGTTTTTGTAAAGAATTAAAGAACTCTATGCCACAAAAGCGCATTTTTGAGGTGTCATTTTTTTATTAGCCAGTGTGGCGAGGTTGGTAGAGGTATGCCCTGTAAAAGAAACTTACAGAGTTACAACATGAATTAATTATTTGTCGGGTGGTATATACAAGGTGCATGATCACGTGGTTACAACAACAACAACGTCGCCCACTCCAAAGTAAGTATTATTTGATATTTTTCTTAATATGCAACGGATTTTGATGAAATATGGTGCAGCAAACGCGTTTTCATGTTTGGTGGCCCAGGGCGTTTGGCACAGACCATTTCGTTTTTGCGAAGAATCTATTTCCGTGTCAGAGAAAATACAGAGATCATCAAATGCGGTTTAACAAGACGCGTTTGATGCGCCATATGTCATCAAAATCCGTTACGTAATAAGGACAGGACAGTATAAAATAATACGTACTTTAAATCAGATGGATTCTGGAAATGTCAGTACTTGTTGTTGTTGTTAGTACCACGTGGTCATACACCTTGATATATATAGAGGGAGACTGTCAGGTCTCGTGTCTTTTTATATCAAAGTTTATCACATGAAAACATTGTTATTACGTGCTGTAACCCATTTCATAAATGTGTTATGATACACGTGTAATAAGAACTGGAGTGCATTTGATTTGGCTTGCCACATCACCCTCATTATGTATTCGTATTTTGCGCCAACGTTATGTCAAATGAAGACAATGGAGACTCCAAATGACGTCCGTAATGGCGCGACAAAGCAATGATGTTTGACGTTTATAAAAACATACGCATGTACAGTGGAACCTCTCTAAACCGGACACCAAGAATACACAGTTGATCTTATTTTGTATGGGTTTCTTGGTGATTTATCTCAGGTGATGTCTGCTCGTGATCGCATAGCACACAGCTATGGCTCAG
The DNA here is from genome assembly GCA_029237695.1 of Conchocele bisecta. Taxonomy (NCBI): domain Eukaryota; kingdom Metazoa; phylum Mollusca; class Bivalvia; order Lucinida; family Thyasiridae; genus Conchocele; species Conchocele bisecta. Next base: position 4,628,807 of record CM055279.1, read on the forward strand.
AGTGATTATTCGTGTATTCGTTTATTCACTCAGATCACATAGCTATGACAACATATGATTTACAGTGCAGTGGCGGATCCAGCATTTAGGGGGACGGGGGTGGGGGTTGTCCTATGTCCAATGTTCGAGCTCCACGGAGTGAAGCGAGTATGCTAGGGGGTCCGGGGGCATGCCCACAAGGACACATTTTTAAATCTAGATGTCAAGAAATGCACTTTCCTGTGTTTTACGGCTCAGACTCCAACTGGTGGTAAACTGTGATCTATGTAAACTCTGTGGCTGAACCCCCTCCAGATCCGCCCCTGCAGTGGAACCTCTCTATTAAGCCGGACACCCTGGGGATCTCACAGGGTGTCCGGTTTAGAGAGGTTTCACAGTATAAGGCAGTTGTTGTTGTTTTTGTTAATATAATGCGGACTAGATTACCTTGCGCCATCATTCCATAACGTCACGTGACATCATTCGACCAATGAAATGTGAACGAAAGTAGTTTTGAAATAGGGATTGACCTTGATACAATACATCAGCGTCAATACCAAGGTGTATGATCACGTGGTACTAACAACAACAACAAGTACTGAAACTTCCAGAATCCATCCGATTCAAAGTACGTATTCTTTTATAGTGTCCTTATTACGCAACGGATTTTCATGAAATATGGCGCATCAAACGCGTCAAGTTAAGCTGTATTTGGTGGTCTCTGTACCGTTGGCCCAAACTTCTGTCGCTTTTGAGAAGAATCGATTTCCGTGTCTACCGACACGAAATCGAGTCTTCGCAAAAATGACATAAGTCTGTGCCGAACTCCCTGGACGCAGCTGAAGAAGACGCGTTTGCTGCGCCATTTTTCATCAAAATTCGTTTCATATTAAGGAAAATATCAAATAATACTTACTTTGGAGTGGGCAAGATTTCAACACTTTCAGCCAATATTGTTGTTGTTATAACCACGCAATCATGAACCTTGAATACGTGATACAGCATTGTGTTATCGTCCTGTGTGTAGTTTGTCAATGAGCAGCTGGATACAATACTAAAAACAAAATTGCTACCCCGCTCCATAGCAATTTAACCCCATGTCTTTAATGTAACGCATGGAAGAGTGATTTTTGCAATCGGTTATCCGGCGTGTTTGATACGTTAGCGATACTAGATGGCCGCGGCCTGCATGTCGCGCCTTGTGGCGAGGCATGGACACTAAAAAAAGAAATATAGTAGACGGAAAAACTTTAACCAAAAAACTTTAACCGGACACACGTACGTACGGACGGACGTACGCCAAAGTGCCGACTATATCGCGCTTTCCGCAAGCGGGCGCGACAAAAAATTTAACCAAAAACTTTAACCAAAAACTTTAACAAACATTTTCAAAGTAATTAGACCTTGACAGTGGGCACAGGGGCGGAACGGGAGGGGGTATAATGAAAATATAGATGATGATAAACACTCATGTGAAGTTTCAAGGTAATGGGCAAAGCAGGTGCAGAGATATAGTACATGAAAAAACTTTAACCAAAAAACAAAAAAACTTCAAAGTAATTTGACCTTGACATTGGGCACAGGGGCCGCACGGGTGGGGGGAGAATGAAAATATGGATGATGATAAAAACCCATGTGAAGGTTCAAGGGAATGGGCAAAGCAGTTGCAGAGATATAGTATAACGAAAAACTTTAACCAAAAAATTTAACAAAAAAATTTAACCAAAAACTTTAACCAAAAACTTCAAAGTAATTTGACCTTGACATTGGGCAAAGGGGCCGCACGGGAGGGGGGTAGAATTAAAATATAGATGATGATAAACACCCATGTGAAGTTTCAAGGTAATAGGCAAAGCAGTTGCAGAGATATAGTATAACGAAAAACTTTAACCAAAAAACTTAACCAAAAAACTTAACCAAAAACTTTAACCGGACACACGTACGTACGTACGTACGTACGTACGCCAAAGTGCCGACTATATCGCGCTTTCCGCAATCGGGCGCGACAATAAAACTGTCAAAGCTGTATCAATAAAGTACATGTATTAATAAAGAACATACACATGCATAAGTTGGTTATTTTACCATGTCAATGTGTTTATCTGACATTTACATGTATATTTTGTAAATTCGAAAGCTTCATTTCGTTATGTTCGATGTTGAACAACAAGAAAAAAGATGGCTTCCATGGGAAAATGATTTCACTGTTCTATTATTTTTGGCACTTTACTAGTTCTACATCAAAGATTATTTGTTTAAAGGTATAAAATAAAATATTCAGTTTACTAAATGTTGACCTACATGCAAAAGGTTTGGGTATGCACTGTCACATATAAGAATTCGCCTATCAACAGCTAAGGTTCCCCTAAAAGTAATCGTATTACTCATATAAGGGTATAACCAGATTCAACTGTCACATATAAGAATCCCAAAGACGTTCATGAGGGCCAAACCAGTAGCCGATTTCATCAACATTGCAAAGTATACTTTAGTAGCAAAGTATACTTTGAGGGAGAAATTTTCAATTTTATGATAAATTTATTAATTTTTATTATACTGAATTTATTACATAATCACAGCCATTTTGGCTGTGATAATGTAATAAATTCAGTATAATAATTCTGCATACTTTTAATCATCAAATATATGCAGTTGTTAGTTTTATATGAACTAATGCATTTCAGGAACAATACATGATTACTCCCTCAAAGTATACTTTGCTAGTAAAGTATACTTTGCAATGTTGATGAAATAGGCTACAGGTCTCCTGTCGTGATTCCTTCTTCCATGGACCTCTTAAATTGTCAGAGAATCCAGCGTTTTCTTCAGTGCAGTTGCGGGATCATTGTTCAATATGGTTGAATGGTCAAATTTGAAATATTATACCACATGACGTACATCAATACGAACGTACGAACCCCACAGGGGACGTAACATTATGTGTTATCAATTCGTTCCCACGAAAGAACAATTCGTTCCCTCAATTTAACAATTCGTTCCCACGAATTAACAATTCGTTCCCTCGAATTGATAATTCGTTCCCATGAATTGTTTTGGCGCCCAGCTTCGCGCGCAACACCTTTGATCTACTTTGAAGCTGATTGTTAAATTGAGGGGGAACGAATTGTTAATACGTGAGAAAGAATTGTTATATCGTGGGAACGAATTGTTAATTCAAGGGAACGAATTGTTAAATTGAGAGATGAATTGTTATTTCGTGGGATCGAATTAATAAAAACAAGAAATGCGTCTGTCGAACGCGAATGCCACCTGCAGCATATTTGAGAAACTGTGACAAAGTGGTTAACCGAAAAGTGTGACGGACGGACAGACAGACGGACGGACGGACGGACGGACGGACGGAAGGTCCAAACACTATATGCCAACCGTTTCTTCGAAACCCGGTGGCATAAAGAGCATGTCCCCTGTGGGCTCTGTACGAACGGAAATGTCGAGACCAATAGTTGGGAAAAATTACAAGAACGTGTATAACTTACACTACAGTCTGTTTCATGAAATCTGCCCAAATTTTACGGATATATAAACAATGCAAAAACAATATTTTTTTGATAATATTAAATTTCATCAAAGTTTAAGAGTGAGCCTTCTTTTTATTTCGTGAAATTTGGTCCAATATGGATTATATTGCGAAAAAACAATTTCCCCATGTGAAATCCCCATAGACATATATGGGGATTTAACTAGAAACAAAATTGCTACCCCGCTCCATACGTCTCGCGAGGGTAGGAAGTTAACCCCATCTCTTTAATGTAACGCATGGACGAGTGATTTTTGCAATCGGTTATCCGGTGTGTTTGATCGATATAAAACTGTCAAAACTGTATCACTAAATTATTAATAAAGAACATACACATGCAGAAAGTGGTAATTTTACCGTGCAATGTGTTTATCTGACATTTGCATGTACATCTTGTAAAGTTGAAAGCTTCATTTCGTTATGTTGGATGTTGAACAACAACAAGAGAAAAGATGGCTTCCATGGGAAAATGATTTCCATGTTCTATTATTTTTGGCAATTCACTAGTTCTACATCAAAGATCATTTGTCTAAATGTATAAAATATACACTTTACTAAATGTTGACCTACATGCAACAGGTTTGGGTATGCACTTTGGTTGCTCACATTTTTTGAATGGGTCAAATTGTAGCCGTAGATAATATATCGGAGGCAAATTATTGTAGCTAGGGATTTAACATTGGGATGTTTTTCGAATATCAGAAATGGTGAAACGATTTTCAAAATTTAACTTTTGTTTTCTCAGTTGGAGCATTTCCAAGCTATCTAGCCAGGTTTCAGGGTCAATATAATTTAATATTACCGAGAAAAAAAAATATCGTTTTTACATTGTGGATATATCCATAAAATTTGGGCAGGTTTCATGAAACAGACAGTAGGACTATATTAGTTTATTATAATGATAACATAAAAAACATCCCTGTATATTTACAAGATATGAAGATGCACTATCATGCCAATGTCTCGATACATGTTTATCTGGGGCCTATTTCACCAACTTGCAAAGTATACTTTTCTAGCAAAGTATACTTTGAGGGAGAAATTTCCAATTTTATAATAAATTTATTAATTTTTATTATACTGAATTTGTTACATTATCACAGCCAATTTTGGCTGTGATAATGTAATAAATTCAGTATAATAATTCTGCATAGCTTTAATCATCAAATATATGCAATCGTTAGTTCTGCATGAAATAATGCATTTCGGAAAAATCAATGATTGCTCCCTCAAAGTATACTTTGCAATGTTGATGAAATCGGCTACTGGGGCCCGTTTCACTAAACTTCTTACTAAAATGGACTAAAATGGACTAAAATGTTCGTAAGTGCAAATTTAGGATCGTCTGGAAATTTCAATTTATGTATTTACATTTATTGAGCATAGGCTGCATATGCAGCCTATGCTCAATAAATGTAAATCAAATAAATGTTTACAAGAAAACACTGTTAATGTGAAATTTACAGACTGTCATAAGTTTGCACTTACGAACATTTTAAACGTACGATGTTTAGTGAAACGCCCCCGAGGTGAGGCTAGGAAACGCGTAGGAATTCCTACCGTTTCCGGGCCGAGCCTGATAAATTGGATATGAAAAGACATTAGCACGGTATTCTGTTTATCACGTAACGTTTTGATGAATTCCTAGCATGTTCGAGTCGTGCCTGATAACTCGATATCATTGCCACTAGAATGGTATGTACTTATCAGGTTTGTTTGTTTGTTGGGGTTTAACGGCCTATCAACAGCTAAGGTCATTTAAGGTCGGGTCAATGGGTTTAGTAGTAAATCCCATATATTACCTGTACAAGTACATGTTCAAGTACATGTACAAATGGGGTGGGGGTCCCGAAATCAGAACTGAATAGTTACAATAAAAAAAAATATATTCAGCCCTGAAATCAGAATAATCCTGACCTGGTGCCAGGTCCTCGCCACACCAGAATCACTTGACCCCCTCCCAAAAGCTGCAAGATCAGTGATAATCTTACTACTTTTATAATGGACAATAACCCAATTCAACTCCCAGTATTTATCAGGTAGCCTTTTATCATGCGAAATGGGGATCTATCATGTGGCTTTCATTGAAAACGCAGAGCTGCTTACACTTAAACAAGGATTAACTACCATGCCTCCAGTGGCCTTATATAGGCCCCTTCCCCAAGCCAAGGGGCTTTCATTTTTCCCAAAATTTAAATAAATTCCAAATTGAAAAGTAAAACAAAGTGTCATCACAATTATAATGGTCATAAACTTGATAACCTACTCGAGAAAATGCAGTAAGAACTACAGCTACAACTCACTTGGAAATGTTTGAAGTGCCTGAGAGCAACCTACTATTTTGCTTGCCCAATTTGTAAGGATGTTACATTTCCCAATTTACCAGATTCATGCGCTATGTTTTCCCAAAATCTATATCAAGGGCCCCTTCCCAAAATGTGTGCTTTAATCACTGAATTGTGTGATAACAATGATGTCACTTCGTAATGTCATCGTTCAATAAAATGGGAGCGATTGTAGTTGTCGAATACAGATTGACCATGCATCAGCGTCAATGCCCGATACATCATTTTGCTATCAGAATGCATAATTTCAGTGAATGCATTGCGAGTTACCTGTGGCCTGCCGAATGCCCCCGCTGGCAGCCAAAGAAAACGAGGCACATTTCAGGGCCAGAGAAGAGTGGGTGGGTTTGTCACAGCATGAAAGCAGACCATCAGAGCAATGGGTGTGTGAAATATCAAGCAGATACATGTATGGAAACATACATCATAAGACACTTACACAAGTTTCAAACGCACCAAGTGACCTTGACCCTGGGCTTAGCGGGGGCGGGGCGATCGTGGATTTGTCACAAGGTGGTGAAGGACCATTAAAGCAATGCGTGTGTAATTATCTAACAGATGAGTGCAGGGAAATTATAAGACCTTTACTCGAGCGTTAACCCTTTGAACCCGAAAGGACGCTATATCGGTTTATGCAAACAGTGCAGATCCAGATGAGCCGGCTCGTAACGAGCCGTCTCATCAGGATCTGCACTGTTTGAAAGTAATTTTCATATTTTTGAGAACAACAAACACCCCCTATTTATAAATGGAATAGTCTGAAAATCATTTTGCGATGATTGGATTGGTTGTAAAATTAACATATCGCAGCCCATTCCAGTTACTTAGGGGTGAAAGGGTTAAGGTTTCAAACACACCAAGTATGGATCTTGAGCCTGGGCTTCGTGTGGGCGGGACATGTATCAAGTGTCCAAATATTGAAGCAATCAATCAAGAAATATTAAAGTTGTATGATGATGAAGAAACATGTACAAACGTTTTGACGCCAAAATAATGGCGAATTGTTTCCGCAAAAATGTGAAAAAAATGTGAAGGTCAAGTTAATGGCTGTACGAGTGTGTTCCATATGGATACATGTATCACGTGTCCAAATGTTGAAGCAATCCGTAAAGAAATATTAAAGTTATATCGTGAGAAACTAGTACAAATATGTTGACACTGTTGACACGGACGACGGGGACGATGCGGATGACGACGACGGAAAAAGCTGTGACTATTGTAGCGCTTTCTGCTAAAGCAGGCGCGACAAAAAGCAGTATGTATGACTGTTGCAGAGCTTGTGACGATATTTATCATGCTTGTTTGTTTGTTTATTGGTGCTTAACGGCCTATCAACAGCTAAGGTCATGTAAGGCCGGGCAAACAGGTTCGATCCCATTTGAACCTGCTGCATTGGGGGGAAAATCCCAAAATCAGAACGGAATATTTACACCGAGAACAAATATATTCAGCCCTGAAATTAGAATAACCTGACCTGGTGCCAGGTCCATACCACACCAAAGTCACTTGGCCCCTTCCCCTAAAATAGGATTACGAATAATTGTAATACTTACATAAGGGGTATAACCAGATTCAACTGTCACATACAAAAAGCCAAACCTGGTCTCCAGTTGGAATTCTGGTAAAGATGAACCCCAATTGTTAAATAATTACCCATCGCATGCTCCCTCCCACCCATCATCCACTATTGTGTAAATAAATGTACAACAAAACTATTCTAACTACGAACCTAGGTTACCTACCTATCTGCCTAACCACCCACCAACCTATAATATATATGTAACTATAATCTACAGTATATGTGTACACGTTAATTGCAATCTATCTGGTGTTATATATCACGTTTATAATTGAAAGTGACTCAAAATATAGTGTATCATCACGTTTTCGAAATTAGTATCGGCGAAATACGACAGGGCCCATGTAATTCCTGTCATAAAAGTGTGTATCCTCAATATAATGGCCTTGCAGTTGCACCCCAGTATAGTGCATTGTAGGACTGCCTATTGTTCATCAACGATTAGTGTTGTTCCAGTCTGCATTGCCGGCGTCTTTTCACACATGGTCACAAAGTCAAACACTAGTATTCATCAGATTAAAAAATCCATGGTAGTGCATTGTAGGACCGCCTATTGTTCATCAACGCTTAGGGTCCACATGTGAAAAGAACCCAGCAAAGGCTTCTTTTCACACATGGACACTAAGCGTTGAAGTCAATCATTGTGTTCACCAGTTTAAAAAGTCCATGGATGTTTTCTAAGTTCTTGGGAGACAAACAGTACTGGTAGTAAAACGTCTAGAACTTACTCGAGTTTGCATTGCCTCGGGTCGGATATGCATGTTTCTCGCCCTGTGACACGTACATGGGGCAAACCAGTATCCGGTCGCAATTTCGGTAAGGATGAATGCCGATCTTGAAATTACCCATCACACTCCCACCTACCACCCACTCGTTAGAGGTATGTCTCATCAACATTACATCTGTTACATAGTGTGTCATCATGAGATACCAGCTTTCTGTGCAAACATTAAATGCCTTAAGGATGGCTTTGCAACTGTGCCAGGTTATAGTGCGTCATCATATGCGACCGCATGGCCGTTTTCTGCGCAAACCCGCGGGAACAAATCTCACAAACAAACGGGCGTTCCCCCGTGTGAATTCTCACGTGGTCCGTCAAATGTCCTTTCTGGATAAACGTCTTATCACAATGGGGGCACGCATGTCGCCTACGAATGGAGGCGTCAAGCAAACAGCTACTGGAGGTACTGGTGTCGTAAGGAGCGGCCGTTGGTTCCTTCTCTTGCGTGTCTCTTGGTGTCAGAAGTGAGATCGAAGTGCCAGCTGGTATGATGCCACGGTGGTATCCTTGACCTTGTGTGGGTGGCCAGGAAAATGCGTCATTTCCACTGTAAAATAAAAGGATATTGGTGTAATATGTGTATTTCCATTTTCAACGATTCGTATGAAAGGAATCAGCGTTGATATACCAGAAACATACATTATTCTGTTTCCGGATATACATATGAGACATGTTATGTAATTGTGTACCCAAAAATAATGATGACTTCTCACGAGCTGTAATATTTTCAGTAAATGACGTCGAAAGTTGACGAAAATTTCGTCAACTTTCGACGTCATTTACTGAAAATTTCGTCAACTTTCGACGTCATTTACGGAAAATATTTTTCATAAGATATCGCATCTGTTCTTACAAAATCACATGGCCTATATGGGTGTTATAAAACAACAGATAATTATAATTACAGTCTGCTAGTAAGTAACATCCCTTTGTTTAGGGGGCATTAACAAAATGGCGGCACAACATAGCACTGCAAGAGGCACTTACATTTAACCAGTCGCTGTGGCCTACTGTCTGTTTAACAAAACCTGCCCAAATGTTACGACTATATAAACAATGCAAAAACAATATTTGTTTTGGACAATATTGAATTATAGCAAAGTGTATTCCGAAAAAAATTCACCGAGTGAAGATGTTTATGGGGATTTAACATGGGGAATATTTATAATTTCAGAAATAGTGGACCGATTTTCAAAATCTATATATTGTTTTCTTTGTTAGATCATTTCCAAGCTATCTATCTACCCCCAGCTCCTCCACCTCCTTTTCCCGCATGTTAAATTCCCGTAGACAAATACAATTTTCGTGATAAAATCAAATTTCACGAAATAAAAACCCTCATTCTCATATATTGCTATAATTGAATATTATCGAAAAAATATTGTTTTTGCATTGTTGATATGGCCATACAATTTGGGCATTTTTAGTGATACAGACAGTAGTAAATAATGATTATAGTGATTATAGTAATTTTCACAAGTGATGGCGGCCATCTTGGATTTAAAAAAAATGCCACCTGGTAAAATTTTGCACATCACCTCAGAATTATCAGCTTACACCCCCATGAACTTAAATCAATAAAAAAAACACTTTATACTCTGTTTCCATCATTTCTAACAATTCCTCCTGACTATAAGGCACCGCCTCGCACGCAACTGGGAGGTCGAAGGTTCGTGTCTTCGCTTTTAGTGACGTGGACGGTTGGTAAGCGCCAACTACGTGAAGTTAATGTCAGGTGTCTGGCATACAGGAGTACAGAGCCCCAACAGGGGACATGGATTTTTTGTATTAATTCATTCCCACAAAATAACAATTTGTTCTCTCAATTTAACAATTCATTCCCTCGAATTAACAATTCGTTCCCACTAAATGACAATTCGTTCCTTCAATTTAACAATTTGTTCCCTCGAATTAACAATTTGTTCCCATGGGAACGAATTGTTAAATTAAGGGAACGAATGTTAATTTGTGGGAACGAATTGTTATATCGTGGGAACGAATTGTTAATTTGTGGGATTGAATTGTGGGAGGGAGGTCACCAGGGTGGGAACCTCTCATGGTGTCCGGTTTAGAAATGTTCCATTGAATGCATAATGGTGTCCAACTTAGAAAGGTTCCTATAATTGAAAGATCGTATCACTCTAAGATATAGTTGTATGGAATGCCAAATCAACATAAACTCAAATAATTAATGCTACTTCTAAATAATTACAGCTAGAATTAAATATTTAGAGCCAGCTCCAAATGATTTAGAGAGCTCTTCAAATGATTTAGGGCTAGCATTGATAATTTAAGTTTATGTAGATTTGGCGTTCCATATAGTTGAGTGTCTTGTAATCACGAATGGTCGTTATCAAAAACCTCAAGCAGCTCAAAACCCAACCATCAACATTAACCCATAATCAGCTGGATACGATTACAGCAGTAGGGAAATTTGGAGATATTTTCTGGCTATTTTCTGTATCACTGTTCGAAAGTATATGTTGTTACCACTCATTTGGACCATCTCGACGAGACGGTTCAAATGAGTGGTAACAACATATATTTTTATGGAGAAATAAACAAAATAATCAGATTTTTATATAAAAAGTTGTGTATCCATAGACTTCAATGTCCGGCTTAGAAAGATTCCACTGTAAATCAGACCCAGAATCACTCCAAGACATAGTTGCGTGACTGCAATCACGACTGGTGACATATCAACCCGCTCGAAACTCGCCCATGAGAATTAAACACATCGAACTACGATCCCAAAATCAGAACGGAATATTTACATAAAAATAAATGTATATTGAGCCCTGAAATTAGAATAACCTGACCTGGTGCCAGGTCCATACTACACCATTATCACTTGGCCCCTTCCCCTAAAATAGGATTACGAATAATCGTAATACTCACATAAGGGATATCACCAGATTCAACTGTCATATACAAAATGCCAAAGAGTCATGTTAAGGGCCAAACCAGGTCTCCAGTCGGGATTCCGGTAAGGATGAACCCCGATCATTAAATTACCCATCGCATGCTCGCACCTGCCACCCACGTGAGACATAGAGAATACATAGAGGATATAACGGCACTCGTGAAATATGGACATTCCACATACACCACTCGATGAACATATATGTCATATTCGTTGCAAAAATATGAATGTTCTATTTATTATATACCGCTCCATGGAAATTAGCAGTTTTTTTAGACTGTATACGGTACTGAATGTGTATTTGCAGCCAGCACTGCAGATGCGCGTTATGAATATATATAGCGCAAGTAGTCGTATTTTCACCGGAAGTTGTTTATTTCATCGATGAGAACATACAACTTTTATTTACATAGTATAACTATGTATTTCATGGGTAGGTATATAATAAAATGTCAGTCTATACATTCTTTTTGCTGCAGAATGAGCAATATAATGTTTGTTTCGTTAAAAAGAACGCTGATGTGTTTATGTTTCGTCATTACACTGGCGTCATTCGGTAACATCATGTGATGCAGTTCGACCAATGGAACATCAGCGTAAGTAATTGTGACCCGGATATGCGAACCAACATGGGCAACGCAGGCTACGACAATGTGTTATCATAGAGCGCGTACAGTGGAACCTCTCTAAACCCGACACCCTGGGACCTCCCACAGTGTCCGGTTTAGAGATGTTTCACTCGGCAGTGAAATACGTACATGTATCGTGAACACCAATCAGAGATATTCAGAGCTCCAGATAAGCTGCGTATTTGCTTAAATACACAATTAAAATTGCCAAAAACCCAAATGAAATAAGAAGTAGCGACTATCAAAAAGCAATAAAAATATTGTTGTACCTTTATCATGCTGCAGAAAACAATAAACAGACCACAAATATAGCATATTTTACTTATTTTCCATGAAAACATATCTTGGTATTTCATTAGAATTGTCTCCAAGGAGACAATTCTAATGAAATGCCAAGATATGTTTTCATTTCGAAGCAAACTATTCAGTAATTGCTGTCTGTTGATGTGTACACAGTAATGTGATTTTATTTTACCCAATTAAAATTTGAACTAAAATGTACCCAATTGCTTCAGAAATGATGGAGTGACAATACTCAATTACTAATTCCTTATCTGGAGCTCTGATATTTAACAGTGAAATCGGGCATAATTTACATCTCTGTCCCATGTGTGTCCGGTTTAGAGAGGTTCCACTGTGCTCGTATTTACAGTAACCTAAAGCTGGCGTTGCGTTATGTTGGCTTAACCCATTACAGACCGGATACACTTTTAGTAGCATGAACCTTTTGAGAGATAAATATCCCTATTTTCTATATATCCTTTCGAAAGTATATGTTGTTACCACTCATTTGATCCGTCTCAACGAGACGGTTCAAATGAGTGGTAACAACATATACCTTTATCGATGAATGAACAAAATAATTATATTTTTCCAAGAAAAATCATAGTATCCTTAGGCTGAAATGTGCTTGTATTTAGAGTAACCTAAAACTGGTGTTGGGTTATGTTGGCTTAAATATGTGGCTGTAACTGGAGAAATGGGGATTATGGGATTTGCGGCCAGTGTAGCTCCTGATCAAGATAGACGTCCATTTTAGCCTGATAACGATCTATATAGAAGCATGTTTCATAGATGGAATGTTGAACAGTGCAGATTCCGATCAGATTGCGGATGCGCAGGCTGATCTGGATCTACACTGATCGCAAAATCCATAAGCCCCATTTCTCTAGTCACAGCCACATATGTTATTACATTTTCTCATGGCACATGCGTGTATACATCGTATATAGTATGTGTTTAATTATATGCACAATTAATTAATTAACAATAATATGTATATTTGTTCAAACTTTATTTATTAATTACAACTAGAACATGATTACGGGCAGTGGAGACACGTGGAATAAGATGTGGTATCACATATTAACCATTTTCATGCTGAGGATACGCCATTATGTTTGCGGAAAATACTAAATATTTCCTTCTATGCGCTCAGAAGTATATGTTGCGACCACCATTTGAACCGTCTCACCGAGACGGTTCAAATGAGTGGTCACAACATATAACTGCATTGAGAAATAACAAAATATCAAATATTTAATAAATTTCATACCCATAAATGTGTATTCGGAAAAGAATGGGTTAAGTGTGACCTAATGTTTGACGTTCGACGATTACCGGTAGTAGCTTTTCGTTCAAGTTCTATGTTAATGCAACATGTATATGGCTGTTAAAAAATCTCAGTGTGCACATTAAACGTGTATATTATCACCTTTTGTGCATCATTTATTAAAAACAAGGTGATCGCCGGAGAGTGTCTCACCCACTAAACAAGGTGATCGCCACAAAGGTCACCAAGGTCAAGGTCACAAAATGAGGAAGTGCGACTGAATCATTGAGACAAAGGTCATGGTCACCAAGGTCAATGTCACACAAACGACTAAGTGACTAAGTGAGTGAGTGAGTGAAAAGGGTTTAACGTCCGCTTTTCTGACATAGAGGTACAAGCCTCAGGGAGTCTACACGCAGACGGGTCAACGGGGTCGAGTCCCGTATCCACCTGTCCGAGGGGGGTAAATCCCAACTTCAGAACTCAATATTTACAATCAAAATATATATTCAGTCCTGAAATTAGAACAACCTGATCTGGTGCCAGGCCCTCGCCACACCAGCATCATTTATCCCATCCCCTAAAAGTAATAGGATTAGCGCTAATCTTACTTTTATATATGGGGCATAGCCTGACTCAACTCTCACATACAAGAAAGCCAAAAATGTACATGAGGGCCAAATCCGGTATAGTGGGTTCCGGAAAGTATGAACCCAATCGTTAAGCCAGTTTAGTCGCCTTTTACGACAAGCAATGGCTACTGCAGCAATATTCTCAGGATCAGTTGATCCCGCCCCGGTGCCTGCATGGGGCCGCTAAGTGGCTAAGATATCGGTGAAGTTTGGTAATGATCCAACTAACAGATCAAGAGATATTCAACATTTTGGACGTACATCCAAACTTATTGACAGGAACGTCAAGGTCACCAAGGTGACGGTAAAGGTCAAGGTGATGGTAAAGGTCACCATAATGACACTGGATGGATAGCTATCAATGTGAGCAAGCTATTTATGAAATTTGGTAATGATATAACTAATGATGGGTCAGGAGATATTCAACATTTGGACGCATGTCCAAATTGTTGACACCAAGGTGAAGGTCAGCAAGGTGAAGGTCAGCAAGGTGAAGGTCAGCCAAATAACACTGGTAGATATCCATCAATGTGAAGAAGCTATTGATAAAGTTTGAAGAT